>CM040424.1:146585729-146910690 GCA_022702705.1 Papilionanthe hookeriana x Papilionanthe teres | reverse complement strand
TTCTGAATTTTTGGATTTTTAGGTCAAGAGGGGTATTTTGGGTATTTGGAGGGTATTGGGAGGTTTTCTTGGAATTTTTGGTATTTTTGGGTATGGATGATCAATTTAAGTGATGTGGAAATGTTTGGGAATGATTTTGGAGAATTTTGGATAATTTGGAAATTTTTGAGAAATTTGGGTAATTTCGGGGTTTTGGGTAGGCTAAGCGGGTGTAGGGTCCCGGGGGTCAAAAATTGAAAATTTGGAAAATTGAAAATTTGGAAAATTGAAAATTTGGAAAATTGAAGATTTGGAAAATTGAAGATTTGGAAAATTGAAAATTTGGAAAATTGAAAATTTGGAAAATTGAAAATTTGGAAAATCAAGATCGGGTGAATTTGAGTGGAGTGAAATCATTTTGGTTGAGCCATGAAGCCATATCAAGCCCATGTGAGCCATGAAGGGACTCATTTGAGGCATTCACTATGTTGTTCCTAACCCTCTTAGCCAAGGGCTTAAGGGTTAAGGACCATCCATGTGAATCACCCACATGAGTCAGGAGGTAAAGTTAGGTATAGGTGTGGTTTTAGGAGGTATGTGGAAGTGTAGTGTATAGGTGTAGTGTATAAGTGTAGTGTGTGTGTAAGTCAGCCCCTTCACCAGACCAGGCCACCCAGGGCAGTCCTAAGGCCAAAGAGTCCTATAGGAACTCATCCTTTAAACTTCCACATTTGATTTCAACCCTCTAGGTGATTAGGGGTCTACAGGTAAAGTTTGTGGAGTTTGCGGGGAGTTAAGAAGTGGTTTGAATTTCTAAAAGGTGGGTCCCAATTCTAGTCCTCTAAGATAGTCAAAGGAAAAGCCTAAGGCTAGATCCTAAGTACTAAAGAGAAGAAGAGAAGACCTCATCAAAAATGAGGTCAACAGATCCAATGCCATTAGTCATCAAAAGGATGGTAAAGAGAATGATAAAGCATGGGGGTACCGCCGGCGGATTGCATACCCAACAGTTGCATCATTAACATTTACAAGAAGGGTGACCTGCATACCCCCGCACATAGATCACCACGACTTTGTCGGACCTTTCGCACGTTTCTTTTCCGAATGAATGTAATATCATGTTCGGATCCGACCTCCGGATAGCGAGCCCAGGTGAGTTCGAGGGCCGAGAAAGATACCATTACCGGTAGGTTCCGTCATGATACCGAAGGGCAACGGAGCGGATGTCGCTAAACATTGCATACGGAGTACCAATGAAGCGGATTTCAGTTACTTTCAGAAGAATGGATGACAGGAAAGCACCTTACCACTTCCAGCCAGACCCGGAGCTAGAGAGCCTCCGGTCTTACGAGCTGTGAGTTACATGGAAAATATCACACCTCCAACGTACATCCATACGGCATCCTTGCCAAGGATGGCTTGGAAGGTGATGTTATTGACCATGTACCTCACTATTCAGACATGGATTTCTGACAGATACCTTTTTGGATGGATCGGCAAAGATCATACATAGTCCGTTTTGAGTCTATATGGATTGTATCAGATGTATTTTAGATCGAGTTGTACGATGTATCTTCAACATGATTGGAATGAAAGTGACCATGTCACATTTTTGGCCTTCACCTCTTTTGTGCAAGTTGACTGAGAAACGCCATTAAAGTTAAATGAACTTCAAACAAAGAACAGAAAAGAAACAAAAAAAAAGAGAAAAGAATGAAAGAAAACTTTTCTTAAAAATCTAAAAAAATGATGAACTCCAAATTCGCATGAACATTAAATGAGTGATAAAATAAATTTGAATGATTAAATGACAGACAAAATGAACATAAATTTCAAATCAAATCTTAATCAAAATTTCTAATTCAACCTTCCAGATTTCAAATAAAATCTCAATCAAATTCAAATTCAATCTTCCAGATCTCAAATCAAACTCAAACCTCTAAATCTGAAATCCAATCCGTTCTACTCTCTCCCTTGTCTGGGATGGAAGCATTTGATTCCATTGACACGGATCGACTCTGATGGCGAGGAATTGTATCCAATCCAAACCAACAACTTCTGATCAACTCTTTTGAATGGGATATGTAGCATCTACATATACCCTCCTAATTTGTTTCTTTCCAAAAAATCTTTTACAACTTTCATGAAATTCTCGAAACACCAAAATTCCACACTTTTCAAATCAAAACTACAGATCTTTACAAGATCTTTTACATAAAATTCAAATTCTTGGGGTTGAGGATTTTACATCCGAGACTGCATTTCTTTAGGATTCTTTCCCTATCCCAATGAAATACATCAAAATCAGACTTTTGGGGTTGAGGATTTTACCTCCGAGACTGCATTGCTTTAGGATTCTTTCCCTATCACAATGAAATACATCAAAATTCAAATTCTTGGGGTCGAGGATTTTACATCCGAGATCGCATTGCTTCGAATTCTTTCCCTATCGCAATGAAATACATCAAAATCGGACTTTTGGGGTCGAGGATTTTACATCCGAGATCGCATTGCTTTAGGATTCTTTCCCTATCGCAATGAAATACATCAAAATTCAAACTCTTGGGGTCGAGGATTTTACATCCGAGACCGCATCGCTTTAGGATTCTTTCCCTATCGCAATGAAATACATCAAAATCGGACTTTTGGGGTCGAGGACTTTACATTCGAGGCTGCATTGCTTTAGGATTCTTTCCCTATCGCAATGAAATACATCAAAATTCAAATTCTTGGGGTTGAGGATTTTACATCCGAGACTGCATTGCTTCAGGATTTTTTCCCTATCGCAATGAAATACATCAAAATCAGACTTTTGGGTTGAGGATTTTACATCCGAGACCGCATTGCTTTAGGATTCTTTCCCTATCGCAATGAAATACATCAAAATTCAAATTCTCGGGGTCGAGGATTTTACATCCGAGACTCGCGTTGCTTTAGTATTCTTTCCCTATCGCAATGAAATACATAAAAATCAAACTTTTGGGGTTGAGGATTTTACATCCAAGACTGCATTGCTTTAGGATTCTTTCCCTATCGCAATGAAATACATCAAAATTCAAATTCTTGGGGTTGAGTATTTTACATCCGAGATTGCATTGCTTTAGGATTCTTTCCCTATCGCAATGAAATACATCAAAATTCAAATTCTTGGGGTTGAGGATTTTACATCCGAAACTGCATTGCTTTAGGATTCTTTCCCTATTGCAATGAAATACATCAAAAAATCAAATTTTTGGGGTTGAGGATTTTACATCCGAGACTGCATCGCTTTAGGATTCTTTTCCTATTGCAATGAAATACATCAAAATCAAATTCTTGGGGTTGAGGATTTTACATTCGAGACTGCATTGCTTTAGGATTCTTTCCCTATCGCAATGAAATACATCAAAATCAAACTCTTGAGGTTAAGGATTTTACATCCAATACCGCATTGCTCTGAGATCTCTCCTCATTGTAGTGATTCAATCCAATCAATTCAATTTTCTTTTAAGGTTGAAGATGTCACATCTAAAACCACAAAATTACAATTTTCATTTCAAGTTCAAATCACTTCAAATTAATTTTAACAAAACTTCAATCTAAATTGAAACTCAAACTAAAATTTGAGCTCACGCATCAAAACTTAAATTGAAACAAAATGAAATCTAAATTGAATTCCCCTAGATCATGCGATTTGGGATTCACTTCCTTTTCCTTTCCCCAGCGAGAGTTCAGGAATCTCCAGTCCCAGAGATATACTTGACACTCCCCAGCGGAAACTCTTCTAATTTGTCCTAAGTTTGTCACTTGGACGTTTGTGTTGGTTTTGTTGATCGCTTCGGTCAACACCAATACGCGCGGTGTGCTCCGTCAGCTCACCACACCTATCGGGGTCCATTTGTTGACCTCATTTTTGATGAGGTCTTCTCTTCTTCTTTTTAGTACATAGGATCTAGCCTTAGGCTTTTCCTTTGACTATCCTAGAGGATTAGAAATGGGACCCACCACTTAGAAATTCAAACCGATTCTTAACTCCCTACAAACTCCACAAACTTGACTGTAGACCCCTAATCACCTAGAGGGTTGAATCCAAATGTGGAAGTATAAAGGATGAGTTCCTATAGGACTCTTTGGCCTTAGGACTGTCCTGGGTGGCCTGGTCTAGTGAGGGCTGACTTACACACACACTACACTTATACACTACACTTTCACACATCTCCTAAAAACACACCCATACCTAACTCGACCTCCCGACTCATAAAGGTGATTCACATGGATGGTCCTTAACCCCTAAGCCCTTGGCTAAGAGGGTTAGGAACAACATAGTGGATGCCTCAAAAGAGTCCCTTCATGGCTCATGTGGGCTTGATATGGCTTCATGGCTCAACCAAAATAATTTCATTCCACTTACAATCACCTAATCTTCTATTTTCCAAATTTTCAATTTTTGACCCCCGGGACCCTACACCCGCCTAGCCTACCCAAAGCCCTTGAAATCACCCAAACTTTTCAAAATTTCCAAATCACCCAAAAATTCCCCAAAATTAACCTTGAACATTTCCCCACCAATCAAGTTGATCATCCATAGCCAAAAATACCAAAAATTCCAAAAATACCTCCCAATATCCTCCAAATACCCAAAATGCCCCTCTTGACCCAAAAATCCAAAAATTCAGAAAATTCCCAGAAAATTCTAGAAAATTCCAAATATTCCCAATGTCATTTTGTTCAACTACACCATGGGTCAATTTGGTCAATTTACCCCACTTTTGTCAAAACCTACCCAATGTCAAGCCAAACCTACCCAATTGACCCAAATTCTGGTCCAATTCAATTCTAAACTTCAATTCAACATTCCCAACACCAATCTAGACCAAATCCAAGTTCAATTTGATTGACATTTGAACCCAATTTCATTTTGGACCTTAAAGCCCAATTTGGACCCATGACCCAAACTTAGGCCAAACTAACCCAATTCAACTCCAATTAACCCCAAATCTTTTCTAAACCTTCCTTAGCATCCCCACAAACAAAACACTAACATGATTTGCCCAAAATTTAGACCCAAACTCCACTCAAATTCAACCTAAAGCTAAAAGGCCCAATTTTGACCTAAACCCAAACCTAACCCAAATAAGCCCAAACCCCAAAATCAAAACCCAACCAAAGCTAAAACCTCTTTGAAACACTCCCATAAACATTTCCCAACATTTATTTTACATCAATTTCAACCCTAGCCCAACATTGGCCCAAGTTAGCCCAATTTGACCTACATTGGCCCATTCACCAAAGAGGTCCAAATCCAACCCAAACCTAGCCCAAACACTTCAAATTTATTCCAAATCATTCATGAAACATTCCTAAACTAAATTCAACACTTATTGGATCCAATCCTTTGCAAAATTCTCATCCTAAAATAAAAAAAAAACCCACTTCCATAAATCACTTTAAAAGCCCACCTTCACTAAATTTCAAAGGCCCAAAGCCCACATGACAACCCTATATCATCATCCATTGGATGAAACCATCTCCTAAGTTCTAAACCCATGATAAAATAAATCCAAATCAAGCCATATGCCAAATCCCATCAAATCACCCCTAAATTAACAAAATTTCTAAAATCCATTTTCATGAAATTGACCAAGCTTTTCACCAAGCCAAAGACAAGCCATGAAGCCATGCATGAGCCCCATAGGAGCCATGAGAGCCATGGAATTCACTTTCCACCTCACCAAACCATTAATGGAAAGAGAGGGGATCTCTTTCTTAAACCTTTTTTAAGCCCTTTTTACCTTAAACATGATACACTCTAAACCATACTTTGCCACCTAATCCTTGATGTGGACTTCACTACCTTTGGTAGGTTGACTCACATGATCCTCCCAGCCCAAAACCAGAACTTGGAAGGGTGCACCAAAGCCAAAATGGTGGGTTGACCCATTTGGACCCAAAATGAGCCTCTCCCAATACCACTTTAATCCAAACCCTTTACACATGTCCATGGCCAATTGACTGCACAAACCACCAGCCCTAACCCACCTGGACCTGAGGGTGACCCATGCCTGCCGGCCAGCCGCCTGGGTCACCGAAAAACACCATGGCCGAGATCTTGGGAGGAGCCAAACTTTGGAATTCCACCTTGCTGAGTTGCCCCATGCCCAATGGCCACCATGGCTGTTCTTCCTCGACCTAAGCACCGATCCCAAGCCCTAACTTCCCCCGGGATGCCCTCCAGCCTCTCCTATTTAAACCCCACCTCTCTCGCCCATGAGGAGGTGCCGAACCGTACCTTATCGAAACCCCGCCAAAATTGCCCCGTACCACTCTCCATACTTAGAGCGAGTTGATCCCCAGTGACAATTTGGCTTAATCCCCACCAACAGAGCCCAATTTCTCAGCCAAAATTCCACCCAAAACTAGGACACTTCTCCACAGTGGATCAATCCACAAATTGATTGATACTACACCTTCACCAGACCAAGGAAAGAAGTCCACCAGCAAAAGCCCCCTCTCCAGGCCACCCATCTATTCTAGACTCCAAGCTTTGTGATCGGGCTTGGTCAAAATCATACCTAGACAATTCACCAGGCCAAGGGACTTCATCTGGAGCTTGCTTGGACCCAATCGAAGGTGACACAACCCTCAGATTGAAGCCACACTTCTCTGAGCAAAGGTATGGGCTAACTCTTTATCTCGAGCTTCTGGAGATTTTCAATTTCAAATGCCTTAATTTCAATGCATGATCACCATATAGATGTATTCGTCTGTTCAAGACGAATCCATAGAGCACAAGAACACGAAAATTCGTTAAGTATTGAGTGAGATATTAGGGATTCAGTGTGGACGGTTCTCGGGTTAAGAGGCTTGGGGACGATGAACGGATGTCGTTCATTTAATACACGTGCGGACGGACGACCATGATCGTGCCGGATGAGGAGACGGAACGATACAGTGGGCCCCTGGAGCGCTGAGTCGGATGGCGGCGTCGAATCAGAAAGCGCCACGCGGCGCTTCGGAGATGCTAAGGTTGACGCGGCGCCGACTCGGATAAATAGAAAAATAGGGATTTTCTTATTTATTTAATTCCATAAACTTCAAAAATGCATAACTTTGTGTAGAAAAATCAGAAAAATAAAATAAAAATACCCTCTTGCTCAGTGAACAGAGGAGAATAATTTGGAAAAGAAATCATTTAATTTCATCAAGTATTTTATTTTTAATAATTTATTTCCTCTCTGCATTATTTTAATTCTCCATGCATATAGGAAATTCACCATGGCATGAGACCATAGTGCTTTTGAAGCCTCTGAATTTGGGAACATTCCCTAAATTTTCCAAAGTCAGAGGCCATTCCTATGAGAACTTATTGATTTTTCAAATTCATGTTGCTGTTTTGAGTACTTTAATTCCAATAATTAGCATGTTGTGAAATAAATTCTAGGAAAATTTGAGGATGTTTCTTATGACCAGAGGACTCTAGGAAAAATAGGTTTTGAATTAATCCACTTGGAATAACCCTAATTGGCTTATACACCTAAAATAGGTCCCTAATTAATTAGAGCTAATCATATATCAAATTGACTTGAAATTAATTCTCCACTGACCTTTAGGATCCGAGGAACCCACCATAAAAATTTGAAGTCAATTGGACTTGGTTAACCCTACTAAATGGGTTGATTAAGCCATTTAGCCAATTTAAATTTTAAAAATTCATAACTTTCAAAATACTTTTCAAAAATTCACCAAATTAGTTTTGGAGCCTCTCTGATATTAGGGGAATTTATGAAAATTAAAATTGCAATTTTCTAAAAAAGTTAATTTTTTGCATTATTTTAATATTTAAATAAATAAAAAATAATAAAAATCACAAAAATAATAAAATTCATCAAAATGTTATATTTTGAATTTTAATCACTTAGGAACAAACCCCATATTTTTCTTAAGTCTCTATAATGAGATATTAAACTTTAAAGCCCTAAGGTAATTTTAAAATTAAAAAAATGTATTTTTTTTAGCATTTCCACTAAAATAATTCTAATAAATCAAAGAAAAATTAGAAAATTGTAAAAATTGATTCTCTGATTTCCTTGATATCAGAGAGATTTTTAAAAAATATAAAATTTATTTTTCAATCTTTATTTTATTTTTAAATTAATTAATACTCCAAAACTCAAAATAATTATAATAAAAAGAATATAATTCAAAAAATCACCAAAATTGGTCCAAGTGGTCCTCTGGTCATTAGAAATGTCCCATAATTTTCTTATGGATAGAAACTTTCCCTTGATCATATTATTAAATTTTCCTTGGAAATCCCTATTTTCTATCAAAAATAATTACATAAATAAATTAAATACAGGAAAATCACATTTTCTCCTCTCATGTCTTTATTGACATATGAGTGAAGTCACATAAAATTTCAAGTTCATTTAAGCTTCAATTTAGTGAGTTATGAAATTATTAAGCTTGAAGAGGAAAAATGGTAATTAAAATTTTAACCTTTAATTAAAACTTTAGGCTTAATAAAATTAAAGAGTAAAATATTTGATCCTAATATGATTTGGATGATTGAAATTTAAATAATTTAAAAATAATTGAAATAAACTTTAATTAAATAATTGATTAAATTTGGAAGAATAATAAAATTGAAATTATTAAAATAGGGATATTATTAGGAAGAGATTTGTTCTTTAATTTAAGGATCCCTAAATTAATCATCTCAATAATATTTAATTCCTAATTAAAATGATAATCCATATTTAAGATTTAAAATGTTAAAAGAATTAATCATTAAATTAAATTAAAGTTAAATTATTTAAATTAAACCCTTTTAAAATATCAATTAAATTTAAATTAAAAATAAAATAAAATTTAAATTTAAATTAAATTGAATTAAATAAAATTAAATTAAAACAAATTAAAATTAAATTAAATCAAATCAAATTAAATTAAATTAAATTATATTATATTAAATTAAATTAAATTAAATTAAATTAAATTAAATCATATTAAATTAAATTAAATTAAATTAAATTAAAATAAAAAAAATAAAATCAAGTTAAAATTAAAATTAATTTAAATTAAATAAATTTAATTAAAATTGAAGCTAAACCAAATTAAATTAAATTAAAGTTAAATTAAATTGAATTAAAAAATAACATCACCTAAGACATAAAGAAATTCAAAATAAAGCAACTTGAACACTATTCCAAATTTAAACCCGTTAACTGAAATTAAATTAAGTCACAAACCGTTTGAACATCAATTTGCCCTCAAAAGCTTTTGTTGTCATAACTCCTAAACAGAACGTTAAGTGAAATGTTATTTCCCTCATAGGATATTCAAATGTCCTAGTTCACTGAGTAAGGTAACAACAAAACTTGAATTCCTAGACGATTAATTCATTTGTATAATTAAATTCATTTGGACTTAAAACAATTCTAGCAATATTGAAAAGATGTTTAAGATTCTTCTTAAGCACTTCCTCAATATGATAGGATGTTTATAAGAACAACTAAACTTAATTGTTCTTTGATGAAGAAAATCGTCCTCAAACCAAAACACAAGAACCCAGACGTCATAGGAAATGACTAGCTATAGGATTAGGAACTTGGTAGAAAACCATAACCCTTCCCTTAGCTTTACTCGAGGAACTTGCTTTAAATGCTTAAATATTCTAAATTGTGTTTAAGTGCAGCCTGGGATGACGGGAAGTCCCTCCAGGTACGCTTTTATTTTATTGCAATTTACTTTCTTGCAATTTACTTTATTGCAAATGCACTTTACTTTTCTTGCATGATAAACAACTGTTGCATGAAAACCCACACCTTTAGGGTAGCCCCTAAAACTGAAACTAAAGCTAAATTAAAAGTCATTGCAAGATAAAATTCACCGCCACAACATTTCAAAATATAAAACAACTCAAAATTTAATCACAAACAGAACACAAAACTCGCAATTACAACTAAATTAAAACGTCTTGTTGGATGATCGGGAATACCTCGGATGATGTAACCTACGTGTTGCTAACGGGATTTCCCACGGTCTAAATGAAAGTGTGGAACTCATTCAGTTGAGTTTAGCAAATTCATCTGGACTAAGTGAATCCGATAAAAATAACGATGCCGGAAGGATGGAATCGTGGGAACTTAACCGGTGTTGTTATAATCAACTTTAAGATTTGTTTTAAATAAAACATAAAAAACACTTGGAAATTAAGATTTTCTCTAAACCAAAACACTTCTCTCACCTCCTGATTCATTACTTCTAAAACTAAACCTCTACAACAACGAGGAGCTCGGAGCATGGTGGGCAGCACGACCATCGTCATCAGCAAAACAACTCTACATCACCTAAACATTCCTAGAATTAAATAACCAAACCATAGGACTTCGAGGTAGTTTGCCTAGTGCAACATAAATCCTCAACCTTCTGTTAGGTATTTGCATTGCAAATTAAGCCCTAACCGGTCTTAGGATTCCAAGGTAGTCATCCGATATGACATAAACCCTCATATCTTCGTGGCTATTTGTGTGATCACATCATACGAATATAAGTCCTAATTAATTAAAAATTGGCAAGATCAAAACATTAAATAAACATTAGGGCCTTCCTAAATTCAATCCAAACAATAGGATAGTTGGGAAATTACCGAAGTTCGCTTCGAATCTGTGATTTCTCCTACCTTTCTTCCTTTGAATTCCCAAAACAAAATGTTCCAAATTTGATCCACTCCCTATTGAAATTCTAAAATTCAATCCCTTGAAAACTTAAATTTTGAGATTCTTGAGAGCTGAACTACTGATTATTATCGAGAGTTTTCTTAGGTGATTCTCATCACTTAAGATCTAATTAACTATAGGGGCTTACCCTTATAGGGAATTTTAAGAACCTGAGTAATATAAACCCCGCTTAATTCATTTATATTAAGCGAGGGAACTTGTCGGCTTATAAAATTGGTTCGCGGACCAAACGGATGTCACAAATCTTTTAGTTTATTTAATCGAGCCCTATCATCAAGCAGTATGTCTATTCTTCGGGATAGATACACGGTTTGTGATGCAGTGCTCGTTTATATAAACTATTTGGGATGTGAGATCGGTTTGATTTCATATCTTAAAATTTTCAAATTTAAAATTATTTTCAAAATTAAATACTACTTTCTAAATTATATATATATTTAAATTAAATTTAAAATTTAAATTTTGCCTACAATTTCTGTAGGCGACCTCCTTTTCAAAAATACAACACTCAACCTAAAAAATTCGCTGACAGTGGTGTGCTAACCAAGCACACCGCGCGTATTGGCGTTGACCGAAAAGATCAACAAAACCAACACAGATGTCCAAGTGACAAACTTAGGACGAAGTAGAAGAATTTCCACCGGGGAGTGTCAACTATATCTCTGAGACTGGAGATTCCTGAACTCTCGCCGGGAAAGGAAAAGGAGGTGAATCCCAAATCACATGACTCGGGAAATTTCAATTTAGATTTTATTTTGTTTCAGTTTAAGTTTTGATGTGTAAGTTTAGATTTTAGCTTGAGTTTTAATTTAAATTGAAGTTTTGTCAAAATTAATTTGAAGGGATTTGATTTGAAATGAGAATTGGAATTTTGTGGTTTTAGATGTAACATCTTCAACCTCGAAAGAAAATTGAATTGATTAGATTGAATCATTACAATGAGGAGAGATCTCAGAGCAATGTGGTATTGGATGTAAAATCCTTAACCTCAAGAGTTTGATTTTGATGTATTTCATCGCAATAGGAAAATAATCCTAAAGCAATGCAGTCTCGGATGTAAAATCCTCAACCCCAAAAGTTTGATTTTGATGTATTTCATTGCGATAGGGATAGAATCCTAAAGCAATGTAGTCTCGGATGTAAAATCCTCAACCCCAAGAATTTAATTTTGATGTATTTCATTGCGATAGGGAAAGAATCCTAAAGCAATGCAGTCTCGGATGTAAAATCCTCAACCCCAAAAGTTTGATTCTGATGTATTTCATTGTGATAGGGAAAGAATCGTGAAGCAATGTAGTCTCGGATGTAAAATCCTCAACCCCAAAACTTTGATTTTGATGTATTTCATTGCGATAGGGAAAGAATCCTGAAGCAATGCAGTCTCGGATGTAAAATCATCAACCCCAAGAATTTGATTTTGATGTATTTCATTGCGATAGGCAAAGAATCCTGAACGATGCAGTCTCGGATGTAAAATCCTCAACCCCAAGAATTTGAATTTGATGTATTTCATTGCGATAGGGATAGAATCCTAAAGCAATGCAGTCTCGGATGTAAAATCCTCAACCCCAAGAATTTGAATTTGATGTATTTAATTGCGATAGGGATAGAATCATAAAGCAATGCAGTCTCGGATGTAAAATCCTCAACCCCAAGAATTTGAATTTTGATGTATTTCATTGCGATAGGGAAAGAGTCCTAAGACAATGCAGTCTCGGATGTAAAATCCTCAACCCCAAAAGTTTGAATTTGATGTATTTCATTGCGATACGGAAAGAATCCTAAAGCAATGCAGTCTCGGATGTAAAATCCTCAACCCCAAAAGTTTGAATTTGATGTATTTCATTGCGATAGGGAAAGAGTCCTAAGGCAATGCAGTCTCGGATGTAAAATCCTTAACCCCAAGAATTTGAATTTGATGTGTAATTGATTTTGCAAAGATTTGCAGTGTGGAATTTTGGTGTTTCGAGAATTTCATGAAAGTTGTAAAAGATTTTTTTTTTGGAAAGAAACAAATTAGGAGGGAATATGTAAATACTACATATCCCATTCAAAAGAGTTGATCGGAAGTTGCTGGTTTGGATTGGATACAATTCCTCGCCATCAGATTCGATCCGTGTTAATGGAATCAACCGCTTCCATCCCAGACAAGGGAGAGAGTAGAACGGATTGGATTTCAGATTTGGAAGGTTGAGTTTGAATTTGATTGAGATTTGATTTGAGATCTGGAAAGATTGAATTTGAAATTTGATTGAGATTTGATTAGAAATTTGAAAAGATCGAATTTGAAATTTGATTGAGATTTGATTTGAAATTTGGAAAGATTGAATTTGAAATTTGATTGAGATTTGATTTTAAATTTGGAAAGATTGAATTTGAAATTTGATTGAGATTTGATTTGAAATTTGGAAAGATTGAATTTGAAATTTGATTGAGATTTGATTTGAAATTTATGTTCATTTTGTTTGTCTTTTAACGATTCAAATTTATTTTATCATTCATTTAATGTTCATGTGAATTTGGTGTTCATCATTTTTTAGATTTTTAAGGAAAGTTTATTTTATTCTATTTTTTTGTTTCTTTTCTGTTCTTTGTTCGAAGTTCATTTAACTTTAATGGCGTTTCTCAGTCAACTTGCACAAAAGAGGTGAAGGCCAAAAATGTGACATGGCCACTTTCATTCCAATCATGTTGAAGATACATCATACAACTCGATCCGGAATACATCTCATACAACCCATATAGACTCAAAACGGACTATGTATGATATTTGCCGATCCATCCAAAAAGTATCCGTCGTAAATCCATGTCTGAATAGTGAGGTACATGGTCAATAACATCACCTTCCAAGCCATCCTTGGCAAGGATGCCGTATGGATGTATGTTGGAGGTGTGATATTTTCCATGTAACTCACAACTCGTAAGGCCGGAGGCTCTCTAGCTCCGGGTCCGTCGGAAGTGGTAAGGTGCTTTCCGTCATCCATCCTTCCGAAAGTAACCGAGATTCGCTTCATTGGTACTCCCGGTATGCAATGTTTAGCTACATCTCGCTCCGTTGCCCTTCGGCATCATGACGGAACCTACCGGTAATGGTATCTTTACCGGCCCTCGGAACTCACTCCGGGCCTGCTATCCGGAGGTCAGATCCGAACATGATATTACACTCATTCAGAAAAGAAACTGTGCAGAAAGGTCTGACAAAGTCGTGGTGATCTATGTGCGGGGGTATGCAGTCACCTTTCTTGTAAATGTTAATGATGCAACTGTTGGGTATGCAATCTACCAGCAGTGCTCTCCACGTTATCATTCTTTTTACCATCCTTTTGATGACTAATGGCATTGGATCCACCTGGCCATGACGGAGTATCCCTGGTGGGTTTCCCTTCCTGTCTTCTGCGAAGTTGTAGCAGCATCCACATTGTATTGTAATTCTCCCTTTCCTTGGCATCCATCTCCGGGGTTTCGAGTAAGTGTTTTCTCTTAGGCGGCCCGCTCGGCCCATTCTTTTCAAATCCCGGATGCAGTCCACGATTTGTTGTTGTTCGTATTATGAGAACACATTTGTATGTAGCTCGAGGCCTTCTAGTATATTGATCCTCCTGCCTCTGATTCTCTCGAAGTAATCAAAAGTCTTCTTCTCGACATTCTGCATTCTTTCTAGCTCGTATTCTGGAATAATCTACAAATGGCGAGGCCTGGTGACGTATTGTGGGATATATGGCTCAATCCCTTCACGTTCTCCTGCATACCTCGGCTCCTCGGGGATGGTGTCCGTCGGAACATCCTCTGGGGTTGCTTCTGCAATAAGGTTATGCATTACTGGTGACTTTATCTGGTGGCGTGGTAGCCTTCCTTCTTCTGTTCTCCTTAAGATTTCCATGCTCTCTTCTGTTATCCTCGGAGCTGGCCTCCTTCCTTCAGGTATATGGTGAACTAGCGTCCTTGAAGTATATGTACTGGCAGTAGCAACTGCCTGGTCATGTTGGTCCGCTGCTAGTTTAGTTAACATCTTACGGATACGATGATTTTTATTTCTTCGCTGAGTTGCTGTGAGAGTAGCTCTTCGTACTTCCTGAATTTCTGTGGGCGCGGCGCTGACAAGCCTGCCCTCTGCTGTAGCGACTACAGACTTGATTCTCTTGTCTTCTTTAGTCCTTGTTTTCCTTTTTCGTCGTCGGAGTGGTGGCTTGGGCCACCCACTTTCATTACTTGTCCGATCGGGCGGTTCCTCTCGGTCAATCGGGACCCGGCCACTTTCCTCGTATTGCGGGCTCGCCGGTGCGAAGTCCGAGTCAATCTCTATTATCGCTCCATCTTTCACCCTCTTTTCGTCGAGTGCAAGGCTTACTCCATTTCTAAAGTTCGGGACCAACCGCCCGTTCGACATTTCCCGTGAAAAGACAAGGAAAAGGATCGGGAGGTCGTACTAAGAACAAGAACATTAAGAAAATGTTTATTAAAGATAGTTTTTTTTATTACTTCTTGTATTTTTAAATTTAACAGGAATGAAGTGGGATAAGATCATGAAAGAGATTTTTGATATGGAAGAGAAAACAAGGAAAACTTTATTATCATGATTTTATTTATTTTAGCACATTTTTTATTTTTTTTGTGTTCGGACCCAGTCATAAGTAATTTCTTTGCCCGTGCTTCTAGGGATGAAGAATTCATTCCTTCGAAACATCAGGTAGCGTAATACTTTTTCAAGTATCGTCCATTGATTGGAAGCATATGTCGTTCTCCTTGGCAATTCACTAGCTGGTAGGAGCCTCCCGAGTATACTCGCTTCAACCACAAACGACCCTTCCCAAGTGGGTTCAAATTTTCCTCCTATCTTGCGGTGTGCAAGGATAGGTCTCTTGAGAATGAGAACTAAGTCACCAACTTTGAAGGTTCTTGGGCGGACCAGTCTGTCTTGGGCTTGAACCATCTTGGCTTGGTATAGTTGTAAATTTTGCTGCGCTGCAAGTCTTTTCCCTTCCAAGTTTTCCAATTCTTGTAATCGTAATTTGGCATTCTCTTCTGTCGTGATTTTGTTTGCAACTGCAATCCTGAGTGAAGGAAGCTGGACCTCTAAAGGTAACACTGCCTCGGACCCATACACCGGAGCGTAAGGTGTAGCTTCGAGTAGGAGTTCCGAAGGTTGTCCGGTAGGCCCATAAGGCTTCTAATAACTTCTCGTGCCAATTTCTCTTATTATCGTCCAAGGTTTTCTTTAAGATTTGAACGAGAGTTTTATTAAAAGCCTCGACCGAGCCGTTTGCTCTTGGGTAGTAAATTGTTGAATACCGCCAGTCGATTCCGTGTCTCCTGACGAAATTGTTGATTTGCGTGCTTCTGAATGCTGACCCATTATCTGAGATGATCCTGTGCGGCACTCCGAAACGGTAGACAACTTGGTTCTTGAAAAACTGTAGCACGTGGTGTGCTTTCACTTCTCTGAGTGGAACTGCCTCTGCCCACTTGGAAAAGTAATCTGTAGCCGCAAGAATGAAGCGATGTCCTTTTGAAGATGATGGTTCTATTGGACCCACTACATCCGTGCCCCAACATTCAAATGGCCACGATGCAATTGTCGGATGTAACACACTTGGAGGTTGGTGTAGAACCACTCGGTGCACTTGGCATTGGTGACAGCTCTTGGCGATTTTCATGCAGTCGGTCATCATCGAGGGCCAGTAGTACCTAATCTTTTAATTTTCATTTTCATCTTCGGACCCGACTGGTGAGAGCCATAGAGTCCCGAATGCACCTCTTTAACAATTTCACGGGCCTCGGACCCGCTAGGCACCTTAGCCACATTTGATCGAAAGACCTTCCGTATAACGTGTTGTTTATTAATGCGTAGGACGTAGTTCTTTTCTTGATCCGATGGGCTAGCGACCTATCGTCGAGTAGTTTTCTTGTTTGCGGGTAGTCCATTAATGGTCGTCGCCAATCTTCGTGTTTTCTCGTCATCGTTGCAATCGATTCTTCTTCCTTTTCCGATTTGTGTATTGTGTCTATGTTGAGCTGTGATAGGACCTGACGTCCGTGAACTGACACTTCTACTGACTCATCTTGCAAATAGGCAAATTCTTTTGCGAGACGGGCTAATGCATCTGCTAAAGCGTTTTCTTTCCTAGGAATTTTGTAGATTGTCACATTCGGAATCTGTTCCAACAGCTGTATGGCATACTGGAAGTATTGCTCGAGTCTTGGTTTTAAAATTATGTACTGTCTGGCGATATGTTGAATGATTAATTGCGAATCCCCGTAAATGTTGATGTGTGTTATCCCCATTTGAATAGTTAATTACAGTCCTGTTATGAGGGCTTCGTATTCTGCTTCGTTGTTTGTATACGGCTCTGTCAAGTGGTAGGAGTATCTTAACATCCCCCGCTCCGGTGTTATAAAGCTTAGTCCGATCCCTGCCTTACCGGACACTATCACTTGCGATTCTTCGTCTTTGTGTGCTGAAGATGCTCCGTCGAAATATAATTCCCAACGTCGATCATCGTGGTCTTCTAGGCTCATTATTTGTTCATCTGGCAAATCGTCATTGAGAGGAGATTCTGCCGGCAAAGGGTGTGCTGCGAGGAAGTGTGCTAAGACTTCTCCCTTTACGGCACGAAGAGGCACGAAAGTTATATCGAATTGCAATAATATCATTGACCATCTGGCAAGTCTGCCGTAAAGCGTTGGATGAGTCATCAAGTATTACAATGGATTAAATTTCGAGATCAGGTTGACCTTATGAGAAAGCATGTAGTCCCTGAGCTTTCGAGCGGCGAAGATCGTGGCCAAACAATGCTTTTCAATTGCGGGATACCTTATTTCCGTGGGAAGTAAACGACGGCTTAGGTAGTAAAGAGCATTTTCTTTACCCTCATCATTGGCCTGGGCTAACAGGGCTCCGAGAAGTCGTCTAAAGCCGCGGTATAAAGTATCAACGGTCTACCTGAGATTGGGGCTGCTAAGACAGGAGGTGTCATTAGATATTGTTTAATGTCCTCAAAGGCCTTCTGACATTTCTCTTCCCAAATAAATTTGGCGTCTTTTTTAACTAATGCCGAGAAAGACTGACACCTACCTGACAAGTTCAAAATAAAGCGTCGAAGATATGCCAACTTCCCTTGAAAAGATCGTAGTTGTTTTAAGGTTTTGGGAGGCGGCATTTCTAAGATAGCTTTAATCTTTTTCGGGTCGATTTCAATTCCACGATGTCGGACAACGAATCCTAAGAATTTCCCGGAGGTGACGCCGAAGGCGCATTTTAAGGGATTCATCTTAAGGTTAAATTGTCTTAATCGTTCGAAAAAAATTCTCAAATCATATAGGTGGTTGTCCTTTACTTTGCTTTTGATGACCACATCGTCCACATAGCATTCGACTTGATTGTGGATGAGATCATAAAAAATTCTTGTCATCGCTCTCTGGTATGTTGCTCCTGTGTTCTTCAGTCCGAATGGCATCATTGTGTAGCAATATACTCCAATCGGCGTTCTGAATGCTGTAAGTTTTTCATCTTCCAGAGCCATTTTTATCTGGTTGTATCCTGAAGATCTATCCATGAATGAGAATATTTCATGTGTCAAAGAAATGTCGATCATTAATTCTGGGATCGGTAGAGGGAATTCATCCTTTGGACATGCCTTGTTTAAATCTCCGAAATCCACACAAATTCTGATATGACCATTCTTCTTCCTAACTGGTACCACATTGGCTAACCAAGTCGGGTATTGTTCTTCACGGATAAATTTAGCGTCTATTAGCTTTTTAACTTTAGCTATGACTTGTTGTTCGATTTCTAGACGCATTCTTCTGGGACCTTGTCTGACTGGGACAGAAGTAGGATCCACTCCTAGCTTATGGATCGCGACCTCCGGAGCTAATCCCGACATCTCATCGTAGCTCCAAGCAAAACAGCCTTTAAATTCCATTAATAACTTGATTATTTCTTCGGAGTCTTCTTTATCGAGTAAGGAGCTAACAAAGGTAGGTCTAAGCTCTTCGCTAGTACCTAAGTTAACTTCCGTTAACTCATCTATTGTAGATTTAATTTCTTCTTCGAATTCTGGTGGAGCATCTCCAATTTGTAAATATTCAAATTCTTCTATAGTTTCCATGCAGTTTTCATTAGACTCGCAAGTGACAACCAATCAAAATTCAGTATCGTCAACTGATCCTACTGTGCCGAATCCGAGACCATGCTTTGAATTGGGTGGACGACCGGAGTTATTCCATAAATTTTCAAAATGTTGTGATCGACCTTTTGTCCATTGTCGAGGTAAGAAACCACACCGAATTAAATTTTGAACACAGTGAGAGTACCATTCAAAAGGTAATTCCATTAATTCCGATGAAGTGACATCTTCAAATTGTACATTATTTTCAGCTTTTGGAGGAAGGAGCACCACGGTAGAATTTGATCGGCTTTGCACCGCCGCTACGTACCTCTTTGACCACCATACCCTCGATCTTATTAGAATGGATCGGGGTCGTGGTCATAGTATGTACATAGTGGTTAATCTTCTCGTACATCGATTTATATTTTTCATTCTCGTTCATCTTCGAGAGGGATCCCGAATTGCGGCTTCTTCCGACTTATTGTCGCCGCTTCTTGTTTAATCTCTTTTTCTTCTTCGAACTCGTCTTCCCAATCAACATTGATGGCCGGTTTCCTCTCGTCCAATCGTCCTAACGTCTCCGCCACGACCTCGTCCCCGGCCTCGACCTCGGATGCGAGTTGTGGAGAAACCTTCACCATCTCGCCGTAAGGGAGTGGTGAGTGATCGTTGGACTAGAACTTCGAGTTCTTCATCATCCCGACTCCCTTCGCTCCATTCGTTATGGTATCTCTCGGAGAAGATTGTTTTCTTCGGAGGTGCATAATAAGCCGCATCTTCATGGATTCCAATTTCATGTACGGAGAATGGTTGTAAGTCACCTTTGATGCACCGTTCCCCTCCATCGTAGTATTTGATGCACTGATGTATGGATGATGGTACCATCCTGTTTTCATGTATCCATGGTCGGCCCAGTAGAGCGTTGAACGATGTTTCTGAATCGATTATGTGAAATTTTGTGGTTGTCTTTGCTAAGTCACCGGTCTTAATTAGTAGTGTTATTGATCTGAGGGCTCTTTCTCCTTCTCCGGTTGAATCCTCTTAATAACATTTTGTCCGGCTTCAAGCTCGCGAGCATCAATTTCCAAGTATGCTAGCGTTCGAAGATTCATTATATCGATTGATGCTCCCGGATCCACCAATACTCCGGAGAGTGTAAACTTCCCAATTGTAACTCGAAATGTACAACGGTCGGTTGTGGTCTCGCTGTCCCAAGTAGTAGATCATTGTCCGTGAAGGTGACACCTCGTCGTTCCTTTAACGAACAAACCTCATCTAAGGAATCTCTCGGCCATTTGAGCTAAGCAAATTTCCGGATCAAGTAAGGCCTCGATCAGAGCTTCTCTCATCTCCATTGATAAGATGAGAGCGTCGTAGATGCTCAGTTTGGCCGGTAGTTTCCTAAGATGGGCTAGCACGTTGTAGTCCACTTTATTTTCATGTGTCCCGGCTTCTTCCCGAATGGGTATCTCTTCTCGCCGTGTTGGTTCTTCCCGAACAACCACCGCTTTCCTTTGTCCTCCGGACCCATTCTCGGAGGTAGAACTCTTCCACTTCTTAAGTTGACTTCGTAATTTCTCCCGAATCCAAGTATTGAGTTTGCCGGTGTTTCCTCCCGAATCGGAATGACAGTTCTTCCGGATTAGCTTCGGAGTCTGAAGGCTCTAACTCTATTGTGACTGGAGCTCCTCGAAACTCGCAAATAGATTCATTGCTTGTTGAACTCTCGTAGTCTTCATTGTCATTGTGACCATCGAGATTGTGCATGATTTAAGAATTGTCATTTGTATCGGAATCGATGTCCGGATTAGGTTGATTATCGCTAGTTACGTAATCGTTAGAAACAGTCAAAACGTGGCCAACACTATAACCGTTATCATTATAAGATCCCACCGGAGTGAGCAGATAATCATACAGAGTCAGAGGTTCGAGGGATTTCTCACCCGAATCGGAAACAACTATCCTAGGATAAGCAGCCCTTAGTCTAGCCTTAAGAGCCTCAGTCTTCTCTTCTTCGTCGATTTTCTTCTTCTCTTCAATCGTCTCCTGTTGAGGTGGTTCTTCTATCGCAAGTGATAAGTGCCGACTCGACGGTGTTTCAAACTCTAAATTGAAGCTCGCGCCGAAGTGGTTTGGATGTGATCCAAAATCTTCTTCGAAGACTTTGTCCAAGCGGTAGTCCATCCATCATCAGTCGCATAGGGATCTATCGGAACAATGAGATCCGTCGAGATAACATTGATGGAACCTCCTTTCTGGGGTTCCTTCATGTACTCCTTCGGGATCGTTATATTCCCTTTCCGAAGATTGTCGTTGAGCCAACTTTTGAAGGTAATACAATCTTCTATCTTATGCCTAAGCATCCGGTGGTAAGGGCAAAAGTTGGGATCACCTTTCTTGTCGACTTCTTCTGGTCTCTTAGGTTCTGGCAATTGTAAATCTGGAGTCTTCATCAGACTGTGGAACATTTTCGGCACTGCGTCATTCTTGAACAGATACTCCTCGCTCGTACGCTCCCTTAACATACGTTGTGGACGAGGCGGTTGTTCATACCGTTGAGATGACCGATAGCCGGGTCGGGGTCGTCGGTAATCTCGTCGAGGTTGCCGCGGCCGTTCGATGGTATTTGTATCGGCTGCTTGCCTTTATCGACAGCTGCGACGATCCCGGACTTCTTTTCAAAAGTTTTCACGGCTTCTGTTTGTCTGTTTTGTTGGTGAAACTTAATTGCTTCGCCTCCTCTTGCAAGCTTCCAGCCTTGCTTAACAACTTCTCGAAAGTCTTAATAGTAAATCCCTTGAGGAGAAGTGCTATCGGGCCATGAATGCTCTTAAGTAAAATGCCGACTGCATGCTGTTCTTGTAGCTGTGGCTCACACTTCATACTTAGGTTCCTCCATCGAAGTATGTAGTCCACCAAGGTTTCGTTGGGTTTCTGCTTCTCTACCACTAAATCACCTATAGTGATGTGGTGCTGAGCTTCGGCAAATCGCTTGATGAAGAGGTTCTCTAGTTCTGAAAATGTCTTCACCGAACCGTTCGGTACTCCGCATACCAATCAAAGGCGATCCCCGACGAGCCGTCGACAAATTGTCGGAAGAGTAAAGCATCACTTCCGCCGGCAATGCAACAACTGGCACGAAAATGTGCAACATGCTGCCGAGGGTTTCTGGTTCCATCAAAGGTCTTGAATAGAGGTGGTACAAAGCCCTTCGGATATTAGACAGCGTCGAATTCTTCGGTGGTAAGGTCTACCCGTTCGAATGGATGTCCCGCTCTTCGATTGTGCCAAGGCTTCTCGCACTCGTCGTTCCACCATGCTCTTGATTTCCTTTTCCGGAATCATGCTTTGTGTTGCATCCTTCTTTAATTGATCATCCCCGTTGACGGACGTAATCTCCTTTCCTCCGTCTACAATGTGATTAACTTCTGGGGGTGTCTCTCTTTGGGGTTGCACCTGACTCTGGAGAGTGGCTAGGGCTACAGCCATCTCTTCCATCCTTTTTGCCATTTGGGCGATCGTATCATCTTTCTCTTGAAGCTACCTCCTCATTACTTCCGACTCCTCTCTTTCTATGGCTGCAAGGGCACCTTGTGAAGCTGACGAAGCTCGTGTTTCAACCATGTTAATTTCTGCATATTCATCATCCATGAACTCTGGCGAATCAATCTCATCTCCGAATTTCTCTTCTCTTTCCCTTGCTAATCGCCGAATATCAGTTCTTAGTTTTCCATAACATCTTCTAGTGGTCTTTTCTGTACATCCTTGCAGTTGTCATGTGATAACCATCGGGTTTCCTTCTCATGAGTCCCCTTTATCGCAAGAAGCACTTTCTTCGGACTCAAGTCTCCCGACGAGACTTTCCTTCTCGGCCGTTGTTTTATTCTTAATTGTCCGGTAGTGGGACGCCATACCATCCTCCTAGCAGCAGAAGGTCTGGGACCGGATGGTCTGTCAGCCAAATGCTGGAAGGTGGTATCCTCCCTAATTTGCAGTCCTGAAACAACGACAAGTGGACTAGCTTTCATTCTCTTATTTGGCTTTTTTGTAGCGACAGCAGGTTCTACTCGCGGCCCAAGATGGGATTTGGCCAGCACCCGCCCTATCCTTCTTAAAATCTCTAATACAGGGCATTTTGCCTTCTTTGCCAACTTTTCTATCAAGGTTTGCAGCCGAGCAAATGGCGTAATTCTAGCCCTTTTCTTACGACTATCGTTGTAATATACGGGCTGAGGCAATGCGGCAACAATCTTGCGAACATTTTCCTCATCCTCTGCGGCATAGAGGGGATGAAACCTACTTCCTCCCAAAAGTGGTATGTATTCAGGCAGTGGTGTATACTCGGGCAGTTCTGGGATTTCCTTCAGGAAAGCAACTTCAGCAGCTCTGGCTTCTTTAGCAATCCTTCTACTTCTGTTCCTCCTCTGAGTCCGTGTCAGTGGTGGAATTCTTGAGCTGGACCCGATTTCAAAAATAGAAGGTCTCATAGGAAGGTCTGTACCCTCCACGGTAATAGGTTCATCACAGTTTTGAATCTCCTTCCCTTTAGTCCGCGTGCTTCGGGTAGGTGCGAGACAACTAGACCGGTGGGGGTAGCAACAACGATCTTTCCGTGAACAACAAGTACTCTCTCGGCTGGAATCTTTTGCAGAGGAGGGAATTCATGAGTTGACTTGAGGTTAAACTCAATCAACGGCTTCTCGCTTCGGTACTTTGCTTATGAGTGAAAAGAGAGTGACGTCGGGGATTTTGATGTCGGTGTCCCCGAATCCTTGTCCGAATCGAATGATTCCATTATCGACGAGTTTGTCCTTGAACACGGCCGAGTCCAGGTCCGTCGACGAAGGAGAAGATCGGCTTTGGGGCTTCCATTTCCGCAGGCGCATTCCAAGTGTTAGTCCCCGAATCGTGCTTCTTCTTGTCGTAAACTTATGACGAAAAAGAAAGAGTCCGAACACATTTCGTTTATCTTAGTGTATTTGTGGTATTAAAGGAAAATTATCTTTTTTCGAAAAGATTTGTTCGTTAGGAAGGAGAATTATTAAAAGAAGGAGAGTTGTAGGAAGGGTAAAAGGAATTGATTAGGAACCGGAAAAGAAAGAGAAAGTCTTGTAGAAACTTCTCGACCAAGCAAGACCGCTCCTAAACTAATACCTATTGGGGTCCACCCCACCTCGTAAATGAGGTAAAAGGATCTCGTAACCTCTCCGTTTAGGGGTGTCTAAACAAAGTGGCTCCTAAGTCCGAGAGAATGTTGGCTATATTTGTTCAAGGTAGAAATGAACATAGTATTCCAACAGAAAGAAGGGTAGTTTGATCCACTAGGAACATGGATACACTACCGATTTTTGAAAGCAGAATTGTCTGATTAAAATAGAGAGAGGAATTGTCCCCAGCGGAGTCGCCAGAAGTTGTCGACATATTTTTAGGTTATGTGTATTATTTTAAAAAAGGGGTCGCCTAACAGAAATTGTCGGCGAATTTTAAATTTTAAATTTAATTTAATTATATATATAGTTTGGAAAGTAGGATTTGATTTTGAAAATAATTTTAAGTTTGAAAGTTTTAAGATATGAAATCAAACTGATCTCACATCCCGAATAGTTTACATAAATGAGAACCGCACCACAAACCGTGTATCTATCCCGAAGAATAGACACACTGCTTGA
The DNA here is from genome assembly GCA_022702705.1 of Papilionanthe hookeriana x Papilionanthe teres. Classification (NCBI taxonomy): domain Eukaryota; kingdom Viridiplantae; phylum Streptophyta; class Magnoliopsida; order Asparagales; family Orchidaceae; genus Papilionanthe; species Papilionanthe hookeriana x Papilionanthe teres. The sequence continues at coordinate 146,886,213 of CM040424.1, read as the reverse complement.
CGATGGGACTCGATTAAATAAACTAGAAGATTTGTGACATCCATTTGGTCTGCGAACCAATTTTATAAGCCGACAAATTCCCCTGCTTAATAAAAATGAATTAAGCAGGGTTTATATTATTTGGGTTCTTAAAATTCCCTATATGGGCAAGCCCCTATAGTTAATTACATCTTAAGTGACAAGAATCACCTAAGAAAACTCTCGATAATAATCAGTAGTTCTGCTCTCAAGAATCTCAAAGTTTAAGTTTTCAAGGGATTGAATTTTGGAATTTCAATAGGGAATGGATCAAGTTTGGAACATTTTGTTTTCAGGAGTCCAAAAAGAAGAGAAGAAGGAGAAGCTGAGGATCCAAGAAGAATCTTGGCGACTTCCCATACTATCCTATTGTTTGGCTCAGATTTAAGAAAATCCTAATATTATCTGATATTTACATTTTGTCAATTTTAATTAATTTGGACTTATATTTGTATGATAAAATCATACAAATAGCTTGGAAGATGTGAGGGTTTATGTCGTACCGAACGACTACCTCGGAGTTCTAAGACCGGTTAGGGCTTAATTTACATGACATGATCATGAAAATGCCTAATGAAAAGTTGAGGATTTATGTTGCACTAGGCAGACTACCTCGAAATCCTATAGCTTGGTTATTCATTCTAGGAATGTTTAGCTGATGTAGAGTTGTTTTGCTGACGAAGATAGCCGTGCTGCCCACCGTGCTCCAAGCTCCTTGTTGTTGCAGAAGTTTAGTTTTAGAAGTCATAAATCAGGAGATTAGAGAAGTGTTCTGGTTTAGAGAAAATCTTAAAATCCAGGTGTTTTTTTTTAATATTTTAATTAAACAAATCTTAAAGTTGATTATAACAAACAACACCGGTTAAGATCCCACGGTTCCATCCTTCCGCATCGTTATTTTTATCGTATTCACTTATTCCGTATGAATTTGCTAAACTCAACTCGAATGAGTTCCACACTTTCATTTAGACCGTGGGAAATCCTGTTAGCAACACGTAGGTTACATCATCCGAGGTATTCCCGATCATCTAACAAGACGTTTTAATTTAGTTGTAATTGCAGCTTTGTGTTCGTTTGTGATTAAATTTTGAGTTGTTTTATATTTTGAAATGTTGTGGCGGTGAATTTTATCTTGCAATGACTTTTAATTTAGTTTTGGTTTCAGTTTTAGGGACTATCCTAAAAGTGTGGGTTTTCATACAATAGTTGTTTATCAAGCAAGAAAGTAAGTGCGATGCGATTAAATAAATTGCAATAAAGTAAATTGCAATAAAATAAAAGCGTACCTGGAGGGTCTTCCCGTCATCCCAAGCTGCACTTAAACACAATTTAGAATATTTAAGCAAGTTCCTAGGTAAAGCTAAGGGAAGGGTTATGGTTTTCTACCAAATTCCTAATCCTATAGCTAGTCATTTCCTATGACGTCGAGGTTCTTGTGTTTTGGTTTGAGGACGATTTTCTTCATCAAAGAACAATTAATTTCAATTGTTCTTATAAATATCCTATCATATTGAGGAAGTGCTTCAGAAGAATCTTAAACATCTTTTCAATATTGCTAGAATTGTTTTAAGTCCAAATGAATTTAATTATACAAATGAATTAATCATCCAGAATCCAAGTTTTGTTGTTATCTTACTCGAGTGAACTAGGACATTTGAATATCTTATGAGGGAAGTAACATTTCATTTATCGTTCGTTTAGGAGTTATGACAACAAAAGCTTTCGAGGGCAAATCGATGTTCAAATGGTTTGTGATTTAATTTAATTTCGGTTAACGGGTTTAAATTTGGAATAGTGTTCAAGTTGCTTCATATTTATTTTTGAATTTCTTTATGTCTTAGGTGATGTTATTTTTTTTTAATTCAATTTAATTTAACTTTAATTCAGTTTAATTTGGTTTAGTTTTAATTTTAACTTAATTTAATTTGATTTGATTTTAATTTTAACTTGATTCTATTATTTAATTTAATCTAATTCAATTTAATTTGATTTGACATGATTTAACTTAATTTAATTTAATTTGATTTAATTTAATTTAATTTAATTTAATTTAATTTAATTTAATTTAATTTAATTTAATTTAATTTGATTTGATTTAATTTAATTTGTTTTAATTTAATTTTATTTAATTCAATTTAATTTTAATTTTAATTTAATTTTATTCTTAATTTTAATTTAATATTTTATTTTTAATTTTAATTTAATATTTTATTTTATTTTTTATGTTTTAAAGATGATTTAATTGTAATTGTTAAAGTATTAATTTAATTGAAATTTTAAAAGAGTTTAATTCAAATAATTTAACTTTAATTTAATTTAATGATTAAGTCTTTTAGCATTTTAAATCTTAAATTTGGATTATCATTTTAATTAGGAATTAAATATTATTGAGATGATTAATTTAGGGATTCTTAAATTAAAGAACAAATCTCTTCCTAATAATATCCCTATTTTAATAATTCCAATTTTATTATTCTTCCAAATTTAATCAATTATTTAATTAAGGTTTATTTTAATTATTTTTAAATTGTTTAGTAGGTTTCTACCCTTTAATTATTTAAATTTCAATTATCCAAATCAGATTAGGATCAAATATTTTAATTACCATTTTACCCTTCAAGCTTACTAATTCCATAACTCACTAAATTGAGCTCAAATGAATTTAAAATTTTTATGTGACTTCACACATATGTCAATAAAGGCATTATAGGAGAAAATATGATTTTTTCTGTATTTAATTTATTTATGTAATTATTTTTGGTGGAAAATAGGGATTTTCCAAGGAAAATTTAATAATATGACCAAGGGAAAGTTTTTGTCCTTAAGAAAATTAGGGGACATTCCTAATGACCAGAGGACCACTTGGACCAATCTTGGTGATTTTTTGAATTATATTCTTTTTATTATAATTATTTTGATTTTTGGAGTATTAATTAATTTAAAAATAAAATAAAGGTTGAAAAATAAATTTTATATTTTTAAAAAATCTCTCTGATATCAAGGAAATCAGAGAACCAATTTTTACAATTTTCTGATTTTTTTTGATTTATTAGAATTAATTTAGTGGAAATACTAAAAAATACATTTTTATTTAATTTTAAAATTACCTTAGGGCTTTAAAATTTAATATCTCATCATAGAGACCTAAGAAAAATATGGGGTTTGTTCCTAAGTGATTAAAATTCAAAATGTGACATTTTGGTGAATTTTATTATTTTTGTGATTTTTATTATTTTTTAATTATTAAAAATATTAAAATAATGCAAAAAATCAACTTTTTTAGAAAATTAAAATTTTAATTTTCATAAATTCCCCTAATATCAGAGAGGCTCCAAAACCAGTTTAGTGAATTTTTGAAAAGTATTTTGAAAGTTATGAATTTTTAAAGTTTAAATTGGCTAAATGGCTTAATCAACCCATTTAGTAGGGCTAACCAAGTCCAATTGACTTCAAATTTTTATGGTGGGTTCCTCTGATCCTAAAGGTCAGTGGAGAATTGATTTCAAGTCAATTTTATGGATGATTAGCTCTAATTAATTAGGGACCTATTTTGGGTGTTTAAGCCAATTAGGGTTATTTTAAATGAATTAGTTCAAAACCTATTTTTCCTAGGGTTCTCTGGTCATAAGAAACATCGCCAAATTTTCCTAGAATTTATTTCAAAACATGCTAATTATTAGATTTAAAATACTCCGAACAGTAACATGAATTTGAAAAATCAATAACTTCTCATAGGGATGGCCTCTGAGTTTGGAAAATTCAGGGAATGTTCCCAAATTCAGAGGCTTCAAAAGCCCTTTGGTCTCATGCCATGGTGAATTTCCTATATTCATGGAAAATTAAAACAATGCAGAGAGTAAATAAATTATTAAAAATAAAATACTTGATGAAATTAAATTATTTCTTTTCCACATTATTCTCCTCTGTTCACTGAGCAAGAGGGTATTTTTATTTTATTTTTCCGATTTTCCTACACAAAGTTATGCATTTTTAAAGTTTAGGGAATTAAATAAAAAAGAAAATCCCTATTTTTCTATTTATCCGAATCGGCGCCGCGTCAACCTTAGCATCCTCGAACAGCCACGCGGCGTTTTCTTATTCGACGCCGCCATCCTACTCAGCGCTCCAGGGGCCCGCTGTATCGTTCCATCTCCTCATCCGGCGCAATCCTGGCCGTCCGTCCGCGCGTGTATTAAATGAACGGCATCCGTTCATCGTCCCCAAGCCTCCTAGCCCGAGAACCATCCATACTAAATCCCTAATATCTCACTCAATACTTAACAGATTTTTGTGTACTTGTGCTCTATGGATTCGTCTTGAAGAGACGAATACATCTATACGATGATCATGCATTGAAATTAAGGCATTTGAAATGGAGAATCTCCGTAGCTTCCGGGATAAAGAGTTAGCTCATACCTTTGCTCGTAGAAGTGTGGCTTCAATCCGAGGGTTGTGTCACCTTCGATTGGGTCCCGCAAGCTCCGGATGAAGTCTCCCGGTCCAGTGAATTGTCTAGGTATGATTTCGACCAAGCCCGATCACAAAGCTTGGAGTCCGGGAACGGATGGGTGGCCCGAAGAGGGGGCTTTTCGTCGGTGGACTTCTTCCCTTGGTCTGGTGAAGGTGTAGGACCAATCAATTTAGGGATTGGTCCACTGTGAAGAAGTGTCCTGGTTTTGGGCTGAAATTTGAACTCAAAATTGAGCTCAGCTAGAGGGAATTGGGGCTGGAATCCAGTGGGGATCAAGTGCTCTATGTGTAGAGAGTGGTCTGGAATGATTTTGGCAGAGTTTCCCTAAGGTTGGTTCAGTACCTCTCATGGCCGAGAGAGGGGGCGTTTAAATAGAGCTGGCTGGAGGCTCTCCCAGGGGGAGTTAGGGCTTAGGATCAGCTGCTTTGGTGAGGAGAAGAACAGCCATGGTGGCCACTGGGTATGGGGCAGCTCAGCAAGGTGGAATTTCAAAGTTTGGCTCACATGTGAGCTCTCGGGTGTGGTGTTTTCCGGCGGCTGGTGAGCTTGCCGGCCACCATCGGTCACCATCTTGTTCAGGTGGGTCGTGGCTGGGTTTAGTGTAGGCAATCGACAAATGCCATGTGTCAAAAGCTTGGATTAAGATGGCATGGGGGAAGGCCATTTTTGGCTTGATTTGGTCAAGTCCACCTTTTGGGCTTGGTTCACCTCCCCATGGCTGATTTGGGCTAAGGGAGGATCAGGTGAATCAGCTAGAAAAGGGTAGAGAAGTCACCATCCATGAATATTTTGATTAATCATGGATTAAGGTGAAGCATTAAAAGGGCTAAAACCTTTTTAAGGGGGCTTAAAAGAGGCTCCTCCTTTTGCCATTAATGGCTTGATCACATGTCAAACCATCCATGGTTTCATGTGGCTTGTCCATGGCTTGCATGTGGCTTCATGGCTTGTCTTTGGCTTGGGGAAAAGCTTGGTCAATTTCATGAAAATGGAATTTGGAGATTTTGGCAATTTAGTGAAAAATTTAGATGGTGCTTGATTTAGGTTGATTTGATGATTGATTTGGGACTTAGGAATTGATCCCAATTAAAGGGAAGATGAGAAGGAATTGTCATGCGGGCTTTGGGCCTTTTGAAATTATTTTTGATGGGCTTTTAGGAAGGCTAAGGGGATGGGCCTTTAGGTTTCAAAAAAAATTTTAGGATGAGAATTTTGCAAAGGATTAGATCCAATAAGTGTTGAATTTAATTTAGGAATGTTTCATGAATGATTTGGAATAAATTTGAAGTGGTTTAGGCTTGAATTAAGTTGGATTTGGACCTCTTTGGTAAATGGGCCAATGTAGGTCAAATTGGGCTAACTTGGGCCAATGTTGGGCTAGAGTTCAAATTGATGTAAAAATAATGTTGGGAAATGTTTATGGGAATGTTTTAAAGAGGTTTTGACTTTGATTGGGTTTTGATTTTGGGGTTTGGGCTTATTTGGGTTAGGTTTGGGTTTAGGTCAAAATTGGGCCTTTTGGCTTTGGGTTGAGTTTGAGTGGGGTTTGGGTCTAAATTTTGGGTAAATCATGTTAGTGTTTTGTTTGTGGGGATGTTAGGGAAGGTTTAGAAAAGATTTGGGGTTAATTGGAGTTGAATTGGGTTAGTTTGGGCTAAGTTTGGGTCATGGGTCCAAATTGGGCTTTAAGGCCAAAAGTGAAATTGGATTCAAATATCAATCAAATTGGACTTGGATCTGATCTAGATTGGTGTTGGGAATGATAAATTGAAGTTTAGCATTGCATTGGACCAGAATTTGGGTCAATTAGGTAGGTTTGGCTTGACATTGGGTTCACTTTGGGTTAAAATGGGTAAAATTGGGGGTTTTAATAAAAGTGGTTTAAATTGACAAAATTGACCCATGATGTAGTTGAACAAAATGAAATTGAGAATATTTGGGATTTTATGGAATTTTCTGGGAATTTTTGGAATTTTTAGATTTTTTGGTTAAAAAGGGTATTTTGGGTATTTGGAGGGTATTGGGAGGTATTTTTGGAATTTTGAATATTTTTGGCTATGGATGATCATCATGATTGTTGAGGAAATGTTCAAGGTTAATTTTGGGGAATTTTGGGTGATTTGGAAATTTTGAAAAATTTGGGTAATTTCAAGGGCTTTGGGTAGGATAGACGGGTGTAGGGTCCCCGGGGTCAAAAATTAAAAATTTGAAAAATTGAAGATTAGGTGAATGTAAGTGGAATAAAATCATTTTGGTTGAGCCATGAAGCCATATCAAGCCCACATGAGCCATGAAGGGACTCATTTGAGGCATCCACTATGTTGTTCCTAACCCTCTTAGCCAAGGGCTTAGGGGTTAAGGACCATCCATGTGAATCACCTTTATGAGTCAGGAGGTCAAGTTAGGTATGGGTGTGTTTTTAGGATGTGTGTGAATGTGTAGTGTATAGGTGTAGTGTGTGAGTAAGTCAGCCCTTCACCGGACTAGAGCCACCTGTAGGCGGTCCTAAGGCCAAAGAGTCCTATAGGAACTCATCCTTTAAACTTCCACATTTGATTTCAACCCTCTAGGTGATTAGGGGTCTACAATCATGTTTGTGGAGTTTGCAGGGAGTTAAGAAGTGGTTTGAATTTCTAAGTTGTGGGTCCCAATTCTAATCCTCTAGGATAGTCAAAGGAAAAGCCTAAGGCTAGATCCTAATTACTAAAGAGAAGAAGAGAAGACCTCATCAAAAATGAGGTCAACACCAATCAACTTATTAGTCTTCAACCTTTCCTCTGAAATATCTGTAGTGACTCCATTGCTAATACATAATGAATAAATCAGAGATGGGAATCCCAATCCAACAGAAGTGCTGGATCTCGCAGTAGAATCAACAGAATCATAAATAATACTGTTGACATCAATAGGCTTCCTTTCCTGAATGCAGTAGTTTAAGATCGCTCGATCTCTAGTTACTTCACTCAGGTGGTTGGAAGGTAACAATCTTGTAGAAATAAAATTATGCCATGCTTTAGAAATACCATTTAACTTGGAGGATTTGAAGTTTACCCTTTTTCCGTTCCTGATCTTCCAAGATCCAGTATCGCAGTCAAATAAGAAATGATCATATCCAAATATCCCTCAGATGGAGATAATCCAGAATAGTGGCACTCTATAGTCGGTGGCAGGTCATCAAATACATTGATTCTTTCAGGAGTAAATCCTACTCCGATGCCTCTAACAAAAACTTCATAATCTTCGGCATCCAAAAAATTCGCATAAAACTCTCGAACTATAGGGATAACAGCAACAACAGTGAAATAACAGAATCGTTGCCAGTTGTGCGCAACAATTGTGTTTTCAATCATATCCCCCGGATGATAGAAACTTCGTTCTGAAATGAACTTCCTCAACATCGCAAATTCGTGGAATCAAAAATGCGCGTACCACAGTTGAAAATTGGCTGCTATCGAAGTTGTCTCATGCCTTCCCGCGTTTAGATTTCGGAGCCATCTAAACGTGAAAGAAAACAAGAACAAATTTAGGAATAAAAAATTTTAAACTCTTTTTAAGTTTAGAAAACTTAAAATAAGTTTAAAAATCCAAAGAAATTACTAAAAATTAATTTTTTTTCAAAATTTCGGTTCTTAGCAAAACCTAGGAAATCTATGGTGAAAATTTAAAATAAACTGTTTAAAGTGTAGATTTGACCTCGAGAAGAAAAAATCGAGTGGTTTTGCGCCCAAATAATTGATGTTTTGAACTTAAAATGGATTCTAAAAGCTAATTTTTGCTAAAAATGGAGGAAGAAGAAGGCTTAGGTGTCGATAATGGCTTTTAGGGGTATTGAAGGAATTTTTTGGGTACAGGCCGAACTGGCGCTTAGGCGCCGAATTCTGGCGCCTAGGCGCCAGACTCTCCTTTCACAAAAAATTATTTTTAAATTTAATTTTCAACCAAAATTCATAAATTCAACTTCCAATTACTCACATTAGAGTAGAGCTTCAGTTTCTAACTTCCAAATCATTTTCCAAAAAAATTTAAAAATTAATTATTAAATCCACCAATAAAACATAAAGTTTAAATCAAACTTCACTAAATTCCATTTATAATCTTCAATATTCGCTCAATATATTCCAGATAAGTATCATACTTGATTCAAGTTCCTAACACACAATCAAGCACATAAATTTCTAAGCAAAAAGAACACACATTGAACATGAAAGCAAATACACAAATACAATCAATTCACTACATCGATACAACGACTCAACAAACTAGATAATAACGATCTCATTACCAGAATACTCTAATCTTCACAAGGGAAATTGTGTATTCAGCTTGGAAAGAACACTAAGGCTCTCGGGAAATCAGTAGCTGTCTTTTTGTCAATCCACTTGTTCTTTGCATACATTTCAACTTGAGCATCTTAATAAGCCACAAAATGATCAAATTGAAGTTTCATCTGTCATTCTAGATGTTCAATCTGATGAAACATCTCATGAAGGTGATCTCCAAAGCTTTTAAACTCCGCTTCAAACTTATCCAAACGACTAGAAATTTTCTCTAAACTTACCACGATAAGACCATTGAAGTAGGGTTGAGGATCCTTTGAGACCTTGTTCTTAACCTCTTCTCCATGTTTTCTTCCTTCCATTTCTTCAAAAATTTCTCAAATCTCTCAAGAATGAAGTGTAATGAACGTAACTTTGATTGCTTGATGGTTAGGGATGAAGATGGGTGTATTTAAAGGTGAAAAGCGTGTGAAAAATTGAAAATTTTCAGTTATTGCATGACTCAGTAACCATGGCGCTTAGGCGCCAAATCTGGCGCCTAGGCGCAGGACCTATTGATACATAGTTTAACTCGGGCGCTTAGGCACAGAATCTTGGCGTCTTGGCGTCGGAAATATGTTCAACTCCGTTTCGCCTAATCGTCAAATTTCGAATTTTCGTTCTCCAAGATAGGTAAATTATACTGGTAAGAGTAATCTGGACTCAAAAACACAAATTGTAAGCAATCATAATGAAGGTTAACTTGATCTCCTTTTTACTCATATTTATAATAGAGTGATACAATTTCTAAATCTTACATAGTTCAAAATAATCTTCAGCTTAAGTCAACAAAGACTTATAAGAATCAAATTTTTCTAAAGTAATATAAAATTAGTCAATATCGAGGCATAACCATACATTAAAAACATAAAAATACTCAAAACAAAAGATAATTATGGGTTGCCTCCCACAAAGCGCTTGGTTTAACGTCGTCAACCTGACTTAAGTAAATTTTTAATCAGGTTGACTCAATTCATAAGCCTCTTTATAAATGATTTTAACATCTCCCAAATTAGGCTTTAATCTTAATCCATTTACTTTAAAATTTTTTCCTGTTTTGGGGTCTTTAATATCCACAGCTCCATAATGGTATACTTTCTCAATTATATAGGGTCCAATCCATTTAGATCTTAATTTTCCAGGAAAAAGTTTTAAATGAGAATTAAACAGTAATACCTCTTGTCCAGGCGCAAAAATTTTTCCTGAAATTTTCTTATCATGTAACATCTTCATTTTCTTTTTATAAATCCTTGCATTTTCATATGATTCATTTCTTATCTCTTCCATCTCATTCAATTGCAATAATCGCTTTTCTCCTGCTTCATTCAAATTAAAATTTAACTCATTTATCACCGAATAAGCTTTATGTTCAAGTTTAACAAGTAAGTGACAATGTTTACCATAAATTAACCGGTAAGGTGACATTCCGATTGGTGTATTATAAGCTGTTTTATAAGCCCATAACGCAGCATCAAGTCTATCAACCCAATCAGTTCTTTTAGGATTAACAGTTTTCTCTAAATTTTTTTTAATTTCTCTATTTGATACTTCAGCCATTCCACTTGTTTGTGGGTGATAAGCAGTTGCAATTCTATGTTTGATTCCAAATTTTTGTATTAATGATTGAATTCTTACATTCCTGAAATGACTTCCACCATTAGTGATAATTACCTTAGGCATTCCAAATCTTGAAAATATCATTTTCTTTAAGAATTTAGAAACACTTTTGGAATCATAGTTTAGTAAAGCAACAGCTTCAATCCACTTTGAAACATAATCAACTGCTAATAAAATATAAACTTTTCCAGATGATGGAATAAATGGTCCCATAAAGTCCAAACCCCATATATGAAAAATTTCAACTTCCAATATATAGTTTAAAGGCATTTCATCCTTCCTAGATATATTTCCCATCCTTTGACATTGATCACATGTTTTCACATAATGTCTCACTTCTTTAAATAAGGTCGGCCAATAAAATCCAGAATTTAAAATTTTAAATGCAGTTTTATCTATGCCAAAGTGTCCTCCAAAATTGGAATCATGACATTTTTGAATAATAACATAAGTTTCCTCATAAGGTACACATCTTCGAATTATAGAATCTCTTCCAATTTTAAATAAATGAGGATCTTCCCAAATATAAGATTTAGCATCATATTTAAATTTCTTAATAAATTTGTTATCTAATTCATAAGGTAAAATATTGCTAACTAAATAGTTAACAATATTAGCATACCAAGGTGTTTTGCATCCATGAATAACATATAAAAATTCATCAAGAAATTTCTCATTTATATTTTCTTCCGAAATAATATCATTTTTAATTCTAGACAAACTATCAGCAATTTTGGTTTTCAGTTCCTTTTCTATCTACTATTTAAAAATCAAATTATTGTAGAAGTAAAACCCATCTTATCAGTCTAGGTTTAGAATCCTTCTTAGATATTAGGTATTTAATAACAGAATGATCAGTATGAACTATGCATTTAGTACCAAGAAGATAAGGTCTAAATTTATCAAAGACATATACTATAGCTAGAAGCTCCTTCTCAGTGGAAGTGTAATTTCTTTGAGTTTTAGTGAGAGTTTTACTAGCATAATATACAACTTTGAAAACCTTCTCATATTTTTGTCCTAATACTGCTCCAATTGCAAAATCACTTGCATCACACATTAATTCAAAAGATTTATTCCAATTAGATGCAAAAATGATAGGTGCAGTTATTAGTTTTTCTTTTAGAATATTAAAAGCATTAATACATTCTTTCATAAATTCAAATTTCGCATCTTTTTCCAATAAATGACAAAGAAGTTTAGCAATTTTATAAAAATCCATAATATATCTTCTATAAAATCCAGCATGACCTATAAAACTTCTCACCTCAGTAACAATTGTAGGTGGTTGCAATTCAGCAATAATCTTCACTTTCGCTTGATCTACTTGTATCCCTTTTTGTGAAACATTGTGACCAAGTACAATGCCTTCTGTGTCCATGAATTGACATTTTTCCCAGTTAAGAACTAAGTTTGTTTCTTCACATCTTTTCAGAACGTTGGAAATATTTTCCAAACAAGATTCAAAAGAAGTTCCAAAAACTGAAAAATCGTCCATGAATATTTCAATTCCTTTGTCAATCAAATCACAAAATATTGACATCATACATCTTTGAAAAATTGCAGGTGCATTACATAAACCAAAAGACATTCTTCTAAAAGCAAAGGTTCCATAAGGACTTGTAAAAGTTATTTTCTCTTAGTCCTCATGAGCAATAAGTAATTGATGATGACCAGAATATCCATCCAGAAAACAGAAATATGGGTGTCCAGCTAGTTTATTGAGCATTTGATCCAAGAAAGGTAAAGGAAAATGATCCTTTCTAGTGGCGTCATTTAATTTTCTATAATCAATACAAATTCTCCATCCAGTAACTTGTCTTGTAGGAATTAGTTCATTTTTATCATTGACAATGACAGTTACACCTCATTTCTTCGGAACACAATGAATAGGACTTACCCATTGACTATCCGAAATAGGATAAATAATACCAAACGATCTAACCACTTAACAATTTCTTTTTTAACAACCTCTTTCATGATAGGATTTAATCTTCTTTGCAGTTGAATAGTAGGTTTAAAATTTTCTTCCATTAAAATTCTATGCATACAAATGGAAGGGCTTATTCCTCTTATATCAGCAATAGTCCAACCAAAATCTTTCTTATAATTCTTTAACACACCTAGTAATTTTTCTTCTTGATCTTTACTCAGTTCAGAAGAAATAATAACATGTAAAGTTAACGAATTTCTAAGAAACACATATTTTAAATGTGAAGGTAACATTTTTAATTCCAGTTCAGGGGATTTTTTAATTGATGGTAAAAGTATATCATTTTGAGTTATGTCTAAAGTTTCCAAATTATCTTTAATAAAATGAGTCTCTTCTTCTTTTACTTCTTCATTTTCATCAGTTAAAAATTTAAATTTTTCTTTAGAAATAACTTTACATTTTTCTTGATAATGTTTCTCAATTAAATAATCAATTATATCCATTTAATAACATTTCTCTTTATCAGGGTACTTCATTGATTTAAGAACATTGATTTTAATTTCTTGATCATTAACTCTCATGGTTAATTCTCCCTTTTGCACATCAATCATAGCTCGTCCGGTAGCTAGAAAAGGTTTTATTAAAATAATAGGTATCTGTTTATCTTCTTCCATATCAAGTACGATGAAATCTAGAGGGAAGATAAATTTATCCACTTTAACAAGGACATCCTCTATAACTCCTTTATGATAAGTGATAGATCTATCAGCTAACTGAAGGGTTACAGTGGTTGGAGTAATCTCTCCTAAATTCAATCTTCGAAAAATAGAAAATGGCATGAGAATAATACTTGCTCCTAAATCACATAAAGCTTTTCCACAAAATTTTTCTCCAATAGCACAGGGTATAGTGAAACTTCCAGGATTCTTAAGCTTTTCAAGTAATTTCTTTTGAATTATTGCACTGCATTCTTCACTTAATGAAACAATTTCAAAAGCTTCAAATTTTTGTTTCTTGCTTAAAATATCCTTTCTAATTTTGCATAAGTTGGAATTTGTTCCAAAGCTTCCGCAAAAGGTATGTTAATAGTAAGTTTCTTAAAAATTTCAAAGAACTTAGAAAATTGATGATCAAGTTTCTACTTTTTAAGTCTTTGAGGAAAAGGTGGTGGTGGTTTTTCAACTTCCATGTTAATAGGTATAACAATCTGATCTTGACTAGGAGAGAGAGTTTCTTTAGGTTTTTCGATCTCTTCAACCTCAATCTCTTTTTCAATTTCATTCTGTATTCTTTCTTTTAATTCCTTTCCACTTCTAAGTTGCACAGCCTTAACATGTTCATGTTCTTTTCCAGTTTCCTTTGGATTAATTTCAACATTACTAGGAAGTGTTCCTACGGGTACATGTTATTAATTAAAGTAGCAATTTGCCTCATTTGATTTTCGACATTACGAATAACAGTATTTTGATTTTGTAATTGATTATTCATTTGTAAAATTAATTCTTCTATTGATAACTTTTTCTGTTGATTATTAAATCCAGGAGGTTTATAATTTGGATTAACTTGATTATTCCAATTTCTAGTGGGATGAGATTTATTATTACCCCATTATTGTTGTGAATTATTCGAGTTAAAATTAAGATGATTTTTCCACCCAGGATTATAATAATTTGAATAAGGATTATTTTTACTTGCAATAGCTTGTAAAGTTTCAATAGTTTGAGAATCTTCAATTTTAGCAGAGTTATTATGTGAAATATTAATTGCAAAATTATCTAATTTTTTAGAGATTGCTGCTACTTGTGAAGCTACGATAGAAAAGGCTTCATTATCGTGAATACTTGCCATCTTTTTAGGATAATCCTTTCGGAATGCCATTAAAAATTGTTATTAGCCATTTCTTTAATTAAAGTGTAAGCTTCTTCAAATGATTTAGACATTAAAGAACCTCCAGCAGCAGCATCAATAATTGATTTTAAAGATCTAATTAATCCATTGTAAAAAGTTTGAATAATTAACCAATCTGGTAAAGCATGATGAGGACATTTTCTTAATAGTTCTTTAAATCTTTCCCATGTTTCATATATTGTCTCCCCGTCAAATTGACTAAATAAAGTAATATCATTACTTAATTTAGCAGTTTAGAAGGAGGAAAATATTTAGCAAGGAATTTTTGTGTCATTTCAGCCCATGTTTTAATAGAACCAGTGGCTAATGAGTTTAACCACATCTTTGCTTTATCTCTTATTAAAAAAAGGAAAGAGTCTAAGTCTAATAGCATCATCAGAAACATTGTTATATTTAAAGGTAGCACAAAGTTCTAAAAAACTAACAAGGTGTAAATTTGGATCCTCATTTGGTGTTCCACCAAATTGATTGTTTTGCACCATTTAAATAATAGACGGTTTAAGTTCAAAAGAATTAGCATCTACAGTGGGTATTTGAATACTACTATGAAGTTCTTCAACTGTAGGGTTAGCATAATCCCTTAATGGTTTATAAACATTTTGATCATTAAGTTCAATTAGATTTTGTAAAGTAGCCATTTCTTGAAATTTTTGAATTTGTTTTCCCTTTTTAATTTTTCTAGTTGTTCTTTCTAGTTCAGAATCTAAAGGTATTAATCCTTCAGAACCAAAGCTATGCATAAAACAAATAAAGCAAGGAATAAATTTTTTTTTATATTTTTATATTTTATATTTTTATTTTTAATATTATTATATTTTTTTATGTTTTTTTGGAAACATAATATTTAAAAATCTATAAATTGTACCTTCGATTTTTCCCCAGCGACGGCGCCAAAAACATGACCCGATTTTTTATATTTTCAAATACAAGAATTTGTTACCACTGCTAGAAAATTTAATTTCTGGCAAAGGTGCGAAACACTTGACTCGGAATAACTTGCTATATAGATGTGTACCAATTTTTAATTTACAACAATAGCTTTAAATAAAACTTGATTGCTACTGAATGCTAGGCCGTTAGTGATTAATACTTTTTAAATATATGTTTATATAGCAAAATATAATTTTAAAGGAAAATATTTTATATACTTTTTGGGTACTAGGCAAGTATACATATCATTTCAAGTAATAAAGAGCTTTGAAACAATGACCCCAGTATCGATCCCACGGGAAAAATGGTAATAAATTTTTAAATATTGTATTTTAAATTCTTTTTGTATTTTAATCTAACTATAAATTACTTTTAATTTACTAGATGCAGATAAAGAAAACGATAATAAGAAAATGATTTTGTGAAAATAATATAAAACAAACAACTTTCTTTCTTTCAATTAATCTAAGATTTTTAAGATAATTTAATATTTGTTGGAGAATCTATTTTATGGTATTGTGCCAAATAGAAGCATTCCTATTCTTTACCCATTGATTCTAGCGCAAAGAACATTGGCTAATCTACAGATCAGGTCTGGATGTATTGTTAGTAGAATGGGTTAATCTAGGCTCACACTACTAGATGTCCCAAGGGTGGCTATGGTCGGCCCTACTAGTGACCCTTTCCTTATCTTTAAATCAAATTATAGGAATTTAGTCTGTAGCTCTAAAAGCTTATCAATTCTACGCCCTTTAAATCTTATCTTCCTATTTATTTGCACTTCACCTTGAATAGCCCGGGCATGGCCTTCGACTACACAAGGATTCATGTGACATCTACAAGTTAAGAGTTCTTCTACTTCTAGGTCTCAAAACTCTTTAACAGGTTTTAACAATTTAAATGGCCAATTTAAAAAGTAAAGTAAGATCAGGTATTAATATCATCACAATGTTTTGAAAATATTTTGATTTTCAATTCTCCATCAAATTTTATATTATCTTATTTATCTTTTCATAATTTATGGAAGAAAGTAAACTAACTACTCAGAACACATTGAATATAAACAGAAAAACATAATAAATAAACTTTGAATCAAAAGTAAAATACTTATCTCAAATATTCCTTCTACATATCTTCTGATTCCTACTGACTCCACAGTGTAATGAACTCCAGATGCAAAAACTTGAAAATAAACTTACTAAACTAAATAAAAGTGGCCCTAAATTTCTCTCTCTATTTCTCTCTCTAAGGTTGAGAGAACCTAAAGTGGCTAAGAGATATGGGATACAATGGGGGCATGTTTTTCTGAAGGAGTGGAGTCCTATTTATAGGCTTCAAGTGTTGCCTTGAGGCACCTCTTCAAAACATGTCCACATTCAATGAATCTTCTAGAAGGTCTATCTGGCGCCTAGGCGCCGGAAACTGCGTCCAGTTCTTCGCACCACTTCGATTTGGCTCGCACCTCTTGGCAATAAAAACCATTTTGGAGCGTCCAAATGCAATGTATCACATATCCTATTATCAAGGAACAACTGCCAGTCTTCTAGAATGTCCAATAACTGCTCACTCCGTCAAAATAACCGTCCAAAGGTCGTCAAAAACTTGACAGTTTCTGTATCGAATTTGGCACGTAGGTGCCAACTTCTGGCGCCTATGTGCCAGGCCATAATTTTTAATAATTCTTGTATTTCGCTCCCTTTTTTCTCCTTTTTGCTCCTTTTTCACCCTTTTTCCTTT
Organism: Papilionanthe hookeriana x Papilionanthe teres; assembly: GCA_022702705.1. NCBI lineage: Eukaryota > Viridiplantae > Streptophyta > Magnoliopsida > Asparagales > Orchidaceae > Papilionanthe > Papilionanthe hookeriana x Papilionanthe teres. Next base: position 146,869,283 of record CM040424.1, on the reverse strand, counting down.
TTTGACCTTTTTACATCACCTACATCAAAAAACCCAAAAATACCCTTCATTAAAGCATAATGTCCCCTTACAGATTAGTCTTTGGAAAAACTTGTCACTTGCCAATTTAATTAGAATATAAAGTATATTGGGCGATAAAGAAATTAAATTTTAATTTGAAAGATATTGGCGAGAAGAGACTGTTGCAATTGAATGAATTGGAAGAAATCGGAATTGAATCATATGATAATGATAGAATATACAAGGAAAGAAGAAAATTATGGCATGATCGGAAGATTATCAAAATGAAATTTGAACCAAGACAAAAATTTTAATTATACAATACAAGATTGAAATTATTTCCTGGGAAACTTGAATCTAGATGGACAGGATCTTTCATTGTTGTAAAAGTATATCTGTTTGGAAGAATATTTAAAGTTAATGGCCAAAGATTAAAACCATATTTTAAAGGCAATAGACCTAATTTTAAAGAGGTTTTAGTGTTGGATTAACCTAAATATCTGACAGTTATGTTGGGCTGAGGACTTTAAACCAAGAGCTTTATGGGTGGCAACCCACAATTATTGAGTGTTTTCTTTGTTTGATGTGTTATTTGTGTTTGTTTGTTGCTTAAATAAGTCTTATTCTTCCTTAATTATCATTAATAATATTTAAAAAATGAATAAAATCAAAATTTGGAAAAATTTGATTGAATTGAAGTTTGACGAATTTGAACTAGCATCGAATGGCACTGATTTCAGCGCCGGACAGCGTCGCTGTTCAGAAAATTTTTTCTCGTCTATAAAATCTGAGTTTTGGTGGTTCTAGCAGGAAAACTCTCCATTAGAACTTCCAAAAATGCCCCTAGCACTGGAACTTCCAAAAAAATGAAGAGGAAGACCCAAATTCTTATCCAAATGGATTTCGACGCGATAGAAATTCAAAGATTTCAAGTGTTCAATATTAGAAAGTTCATAGGTTTCAATGCACAACAACTTTTCAGCAAAAATATCTCAAAAATGAGATTGATTAAGGAGCGAGGCTTTGTAAATCAAGGTATGAATTCTCCTACAACTAGACTTGATGAAATTATTGTTCAGAGACGTTGAGAAGTATTGTGTTATACTACTACCCCTGTAGTTGTTTCAGTTGTGAAGGAGTGTTATGCAAATCTTCATGGAATCAACTAAGGATTAGTTTATGTGTGTGGTAGGTTTGTCACATTTACTCCTGTAAATACTAATGATTTATACATGATTGAGAATGCGTCAACCTGCCACTATTTGAATTTTAGCCCGATGAAGGACAATATGAATGACATATACAGATATCTGACGGATGAAAGTGATGAATGGGAGAAAAAGATAGCAGGTATGTAAGTTTCTCAACCACACTGTTAAATCCAACGTCGAAACACTTACATTACTTCATTTGTGCAAAATTTCTCCCAACAATGAAAATCAGTAAGGTGACTAAAGAGTGTGTTATTCTGAATTATTGTATTCAAATGGGAATACTTATTGATGTTGGTTCAATAATTGTTAAGTCTATTTTGGGATTGATCGTTCATAGATCAAAGTATGGGCTTGAAAATCTTTCCACCATATTTCTCCTCTGCAGTCAATAACAAGTGCCATATGAGAACTGGGAAAGAGTACTTCTACCTTGGAGGCATATAGACCCAACAGATGCATATAATAACCAGGCAATTGGAGATATGAATGATATGAGCATTATTGAAAAATCAACCATCTCAATGGTAAGCACCTATTCCTCCTTATTTTCTTGAAAGTTCACAGATCATCATGAACAAAATCAATAAATTAGAGAAGGAAGTACAACATATGATGAATGAAATCAATAATCTTTTTTATTTCTTTGATCATTTGGATTGGAGAATGATGGAGCACTTTGATCATTATGGATATCTTGAAGGAAGTTTGACTCGATTGATGAAATGGAAAGGTTGGATTGAAGAGGATTCTACTGAAGAATTCTTGTTTCACCCATTCTACAATTTATTTGTCCATGCTTAATCAATGGGAGATCTTAGAATTGATGATAGTTCGGAGGAAGAATGAAGACTTACTTATTGTGTTTCTATATTTGTGTAATTAAACTGATTGTTTTGCTTTACTTTACTTTATTTGTCTTGAATGTTATATTTGGACATGCTTGTTTGTTTAGTTCTCAGTGTTTTGTGTTGTGGTTGTGTGCGACACGGAATTTAATATGATATGGCTTGAAAATGTGTAATATTTAGTGTTGTGTGTATGTGTATGACTCTTGGATTTTAAATATGAAAGTAATGTTATGTGTTGTTTGTGTTAAAAAAATATCATTTGCAAGGCTTTAGGATGTTATTCAATGCTTAATTAGACTATTTAGACATTGGAGCGAGCTTGAAATGATCGAAATTGCAAAAGAAAGTCGGAAGCCCAATTTTTGAACTAAACAACATTACAACCAGTACCGAACTGTGTAAAAAGTCAGAGAGTTTGGCCATTTCAGCAAAATAATGCGCCGAACGGCGCTGCTTCCAGCGCTGGACAGCACTCAAATGCAAAAAATGCCCAAAACTCAAAATTTTCTCTATTTAACCCTAGGACCCGCCATTTTTGCCCTAATCTTTGTCTTTAACCTCCAGCAAAGGATGATTTTCGCGCCTAGGGCTCACTAGCATTTGAATTTGAAGTGATTTCTTGCCTGAAAAAGTTTGGATTTCATCTTCTTTTGGTAAGAGCTACACTTTAACCTAAAAAAATTTGATTTTGATCGTGGAAATCTCATACATTAAGAAGATTTTGAATTTTGAAGTTTTTGGAGAAACTTTGGAGATCTTTCATGGATTTTGATTTCTTATCTATTTATCTTGGAGTTGATTGTATTGTAATTTTAAAAATGATTTGGAAAACTTTGATATTTTTAGATAAATGGCTCCAAGATTGGCTAAGGGAAAGATGAAATTTGAATGTGATGAAAGTACATATGTGAATTTCAACGTCTGTTCACGTTTTAATACATTTCTTATCGATAAGAAATGTATTCATGAAAGAGCCTTTGAAATCCTGGAGGAATACTTGAAGAACTGATTGCTAATTGTCAATAAGAGATTTTTTATTATTTCACTGCAAATGCGATGCTGGGTATTATTCGAGAATTTTATGCTAATCTATATTATTCTGAGAGTGAATTCATTCTGGTTAGAGGCCAAATGGTTGAATTCACCCCTGCCAGCATAAATGCATTTTATCAGTTGAGAGCACCCTACCATTGTGAATATGAAAAATTTTCTATCAAGAATCAAGCGTTGGATGTGATTATAAAATTTTTGACTAATGGAAAAGGGGAATGAATTATTAAGCAGAGAATGAAAGTTAATTTTCCCCTTTCTACTTTGAATCTTATATCAAAAGCCTGACATTATTTCATTTCTACAAGACTGTTACCTACCAAACATCACAGTGATGTTACTGTTGATAGAGCTGTTTTGAGTTACTATATTCAGAATACGAAGAATATAAATATTAGGGTTATTATTCATAAAAGTAATTTGACAAGCTCAAAAGGAGAGACTACAAGAGGATTATGCACCCGAGTCTAATTCATGATTTATGTATTTAAGCAGGTGTAATGATTGAAGATAATGATGAGGTAGTCCACCCATTGAAGCCTATTACTAAATGGAGTAAGAGAGCTGATGATCCATCTTCTAATCGAGATAGACCATCTACATTTAGCGAGCCTACTTTGCATGATGTTATGGATCAAATGGAAAGATTAAACACCAGAGTAGAGGGACTAAAAGTAAGGAACAAAATTAATGATGATTATCAAGTGCAGTGGAGAGAATATGAGATAGCTTATCATGACACACAGATGATATTTTTCAGGGGAGACACTGATGCTGTATTTCCTACTTACCCTGAGTATACTCCATACTAGCCTGAGAAACCTGATGATGGTGGAGCTCTTATAGAAGATGAAGATTGCTAGTTTGTGTATTTTTACTTTTATTTTTCATTGAACTTTGTGATGTATTTGTGTTCAGTATTTTTCATTGAACCCCGATGAACTTCATTTACTTTTTGATCTGGCCAAATGAATTGTTAAAACTTATTGGGAAACATATGTTCCGAAAGGATTATGAGTTCCACAACAAAAGTGAAGGTCATAATCAAATTTCATGGATGGTGAAGTTCATGAGGGTTGAGTGCAAATAAATAGGGAAATATACTTTGATGGGCGGAGAATAGGAGATTTCAGAGTGACAGACTGAAATCCTCAATTTTGTCCTAATGATTAGTAACTAAAACGAGAGTTAGCCTTCAGGTGAAGCTAAGTGAGAGCCCTGGAGTGAGAGCCAGTATTCTGCCAGCCTAACCACAGATTTGGGGACTAAACTTAGGATTAGCCAATGTTCTTTATATGCTGAAATATGGGTAAAGAATAGGAATGCTCCTATTTGGCACAATACATTTGAATCACTGATCTATGTCTCATTAATCATCACATTATGAATGAAAAGGAGGAAGACTCTTTCTTGCAACTGAACTTTGTTATAAATTTAGTTTTATGTTAGTTTAACTTGCTAGAGTTTAGAACATGTTTTGATAGATATAGTAATTGAACTTGTTTGTCTTTACTTCAAGAATTAAACCACTTGAAATTGTGTTGTGATTCGATAAGAGATTTCTGCGCTACGCCATAAAAGTAAAGCCTCCTGTGGGATCGATATTCCAAGTCTCCACGAGAGCCCTGTATTACTTAAGCGATATATACACTTGCGTTAATTGTGACTCATTATTATTTAACTCAATATATAAATCTAAATTCGAGTTCATTAATTTTTGCAAATGAAAAATGTTGCACCAGTTGTTTCCCCATTGTTGAATACTACCACCCTGATTATTGGAATTCCAGTTAGAGTTTGGATAGCTTTTCCAACCTGGGTTATAATAATTGGAATATGGGTAATTAGGTTTACTTATAGCATTCAAATTTTCGGATGAAGTTTGAGAATCAACCATTTGACCTAATGAATGTTCTTCAATCATGAAAATTGGCTGAGAAAAATTACTTCCAAATTGGTCCATCTTCCTTGAAATTGCTGCAACTTGACTTGCTAGCATCGTAAAAGCATCATTTTCGTGAATGTTGGCTACCTTTTTAGGATTTAACCTTTTAGAAGTCCATTGAAAATTATTAGTAGCCATTTATTCAATTAAAGCATAAGCATTAGCAAACTGTTTAGACATCAATGAACCACCAGCAGGGGCATCGATAATAGATCTAAGAGATTCAACTAATTCATTATAAAAGGTCTTAATTATTAACCAATCTATTATCAAATGATATGGACACTTTCTCAGGAGGTCTTCAAATTGTTCCCATGCTTCATATATAAATTCACGTTCAAACTAACATAAATATGTAATATCATTTATAAGCTTCATAGTCTTTGATGGCGGAAAATATTTAGCAAGGAATTTTTGTGCTAAATCACCCAAAGTTATGATAGATCCAAGTGCTAAGAAATTTAACCATATCTTAGCCTTATCCTTTAGTGAGACAAAAAAAGTCTAATTTTGCATCGTCTGAAACACCATCATATTTAAAAGTAGCACTCAACTCTAGAAAATTGGCAAGATGTAAATTAGGATCTTATGTTGGTGCTCCCTCGAAATGATTATTAGATACCATTTGGATAATAGCAAGTTTAAGTTCAAATGAGTTAGCAGCTACAGCAGCGTGTTGAATACTACCATGAAGTTAATTCACTGTAGGGTTAACATAATCTCTTAAAAGTTTAAATTCTTGATAGATTTCAACATTATGATTTTCTTGAATCGTCATTTCTTGAATATTTTTAACTTTTTCTGTATTTTTAATTTTTTAAATTTTTCTGATAGTTCTCTCTAATTCAGAATCGTAAGGTACAAGTCCTTCAGAATCTAAACTATGCATACACAAAAATAAAATAAAACAAAACACACTAAGAAAAATAAGGAAAGGAAAAAACTTTAATTTTTCTTAAACTTTTTTTAAAAACTTGATCCCCAAATATTTATACTTACATTTTACAATTTATATTTCTTTTCAATTATCTCTTCCTTTGCAACGGCTGCAAAAAACATGATCTCCGAAGAAAATAAGAAATATATTTTAATTATTTTATAATAGGGATACTACGGAAGTATACGTATTGTTTATCAAGTAATATGAGACTTTCTGATTAAGCCCCAAGATATCAAACCCACAGGGATATGTTTAAAATTTCAAAGAACTAAGAAAAATAATTTTTAATTTTTTAAAATGATTTTGTTAAGTATGTTTTAAGATAAAAAGTTTTAAATTTTTTTTCTATATTTTCTTTTAAGAAAATGTAAATCAAGCAACTAAAATTAACAAGTCTATAAAATGATATTTGAAAGCAAATGAGAATTAAATATTTGTAACCTTATTCAATGAATCAATAATAATTATGGAATTTCGTTGTGGAAGTATTTAAATGTGTTGTGCCAAATAGGAGCAAATAAATTCTTTACCCTTACTTGGTTCTATAAAGAACATTGGTTAATTTGAACTTTTGAAATCTTGTAGATGGGTTATGCAAGAAAGATACTAGCTGTCAATCTAGGGTTCCCTCTTCTCCCTCCACCTGGGGGCTAACATCTCATAATAAAATTTAAAACATCAAACCAAATTAGGGGCTTTAGCCTGTCACTCTAAAGTCCTTTAATTTTTCTACCCATTAAAAAGCATATCTCCCTATTTATTTGCACTCAATCATATGGACTACAATTCTCACCCATATAGTTTTATGTGATTCTCTCCAATTGTTGATTAAGATAATTTTGTATTGGTTCTTACATGTTCTCACAACAAATTTTAACATCTTAATTGGCCAAATTAAGAAGTAAATGAAGTGTGAGGTAGTGAATCATCACAACTTCTTCCAACATTAAATACCTATACGTCACACAACTTCCTTCCATAATTTAATTACTTCTTCATTTAAAAAAAAGATAAACAAAACTACTAAGAACTCATGGAGAAAACACAAACACAATTTGATTTGAAAGTAGAAATCATAGTGAAAATACAATAAATCTTACTTAAAAACCAAATGTAAAAATAAAGATAAAGCCGTATCTGAAAATCCTCTCCACAAGACTCTTAAAGTTCATCTGAAACTTTTCCTTTCCACTAGTTAACTCCTTAAAGGGTGGTGCCTAACTCTAAGGATTTACTCTCCTAAATTCTTATACAAACTATGATAAAATAAAGTGGAAAAGTAAAGAAAGTATGGCAAGAAGAAGACTCTCTTTATTTCTCTCTCCCTTCAACCACTTCAAGCTTTTCTCTAACTTCTCCTGCCAATACTTCTCTTCAAAAATCTTCTCTTTTTCTCATCTTTAGTCTTCATTTTAATAATTCTTCAAAAGGTGCTTTGTTGTCTCTTCAAATTATGTCAAGATTCAATACATCTACCAAAGGATGCACCTCTTCATTCAAATTTTCCTCGCATAAGAAGTTAGGGAAGTATAAACCAGAAGCTGCTTCAAGCACCCCATAAAAATGGTGTTAAATTTGAATGAATTCTTATTTTTTAACTGTGGTGGCTATGCACCTGACTTTGTCGCTTAGTCTCCAAAGGTCAATTTTTCACACTTAATATTTTTGCTCCAAATTTGAACCTTTTTCCCTCCTTTTAACATAATTAATCATTTTAATCATACTTGTAAGAAAAACACAGAAATATCTTCTATTAAAGTGCAATATAATCAAAAATAGGTATAAAAATTTGCATTCAAATATTATATATTTTAGGTGTATCAATAAGCCTGAAGATTCCACCGCTGAGAGTAACTGAGCATACAAAGTATCCTTGCAAGTCAACATAGATCATGACATACACCATCTTTATATTTAAATTAATATTTTCATACTATTAAATTTTATTTTATTATTATTTTTCCTTATTTTAGTAATCATGATATTTATTATTATGTGAGGTGCATATCTTATTTTATTATAAATGCAATACAGTTATTTTCAAACTATGATAAGCAAACAACCAGCCAACTAATTTATAATAGCTTCCCAAGGCAGCTGCTGCGTAGTAGCTTCCTGAGGCAACTACTTATTAATAAGCTGTAACTTCCATAAACAAACCCTTAATTTTGTGTTGTACGGATGTATAAGGGTTGCCATCCTACTTAGGCATCAATAAAAACATGAAAGAAATATATATCTAAAAAAAAATTCAATTATAAATTAAAAATAAAATAATTCTTACAATTGAGATAGTTGTAGATCATGTGCCAATTGATAGCATTCTGGTAGTGTTGTAGTAGTATTGTACTATAATATCAACACAATATCACCAAAATGCCAATAGAATAACACATACGGTTGTATTCTAAATGCATTGTAATGGCTTTCTAGCAACAGCATAATACTGTAATACCATCACAATACCACCAGAATACTACTAATTCACACCTACAGTATTCTGATTCAATATTTCCTCATTTATTTAGGGCCACTTGGATAACATTTATATTTCTATAATTTTTTATTTGTTTTTTTATATTTTTAGTTGAATTAAAATATATTTGATTGACATAATTATTTTAAAAACACTCAAAATTTATTTTTAAAACTTTTAAATATTTTGAAAAATAAATTGATAAGTTTTTAATAGGATAATGTTACTCACACACTTACGTGTGTGTGTGCGTGCGTGTATGTGTGTGTGTCCGTATGTGTGCTTGTTTGCATGTCTACACACACACACACACACACACACACACACACATATATATATATATATATATATATATATATATATTTTAAAAGAAAAGAGCTAGAGTAGCTCCCTACATGTTAATGATGAGAAAAAAAAGAAAAAAAAAACAATTACATACCCCGATTGAAGTATCCAAAAATAACTATGGTGGTATAAGATGCTACACACCACACCCTATACGAGACACCAGTATACTTCCAACGAGAAAAGAAAAACCAAAGTAAAACATATGTCATCCACTAATAGACACCAATCTAAAATGTGGAGCTCGCACAAGGTCCGCATCCAAAAGGTAGGACGGGGTAGGAGGAGGGGCGAGTGACACAAGGACCTGTTGAGAGTGGAGGGCTTTCCTAGCTAGCTAATTAGCAGGCCTATTACCTTCTCTGTAAATGAAAGAGAACTGGATATTACATTGTTGGTAGAGTTTTCTGATCTTATGTATCCAATTTGAAAGATGCCAAGGAGGATGGAGAGTGTTTTGTAAGTATTGCAGAATAGAGGCAGAGTCACATTCCACAAGGATATTATGCCAATGGCGAGGAAATGGCTAGGCTGTATAGCCCAACAAGCTGCTCGTTAACTCGGCTTCTAAAGCATCAGCCGCCACAGTAGGAGAATGGAAGAGACAGATACACTTGCCATATGGATCCCTGAACACACCACCACACCCAGCACCCACCGCTGCAAAAGCCCCATCAGTGTTAACTTTAATGAAAGGGGAGGGAGGAACCTTCCAATTAACTAAAATAATCTTGAACTGCTTGGGGTGAAGAAGGGTAGGATAGTGAAGAATGTTGGGGAAGTGCTTCCAAAGTATGATTTTAGTCAAGAAGGCTCGACAATTTGTTACCACGGTTAATACTTTTCTGCTCTCCTCCTCATTTTTTACTTTGTTCCTGTGCATCCAGATGAACCAAGCAATCAAGAATGGGACAGCCACTAAATTAGCTTTATTCCATTGCTGCCAGCAGGTGGATATGTCCTTCCAATCAAGTAGAATAGTATTTATGTTTAATAAATTGATCACTCCCCTCCAGACTTCCTGAGAGAAGTAACAGTTAAAGAAAAGATGTTGCGAGAGATTCAGCGAGCGGTCCCACGGAGGTAGCACTTGGAAGGTCCTCTAATTCCCTTGAGTTTGAGGATGTCATCAGTAGGAAGTAGATGGTGAAAGAGCCTCCAGATGAAGAATGACATGGATGGAGTTATATAATTGTTCCAGATATGTTTTCCCCAAGTAATGTCAGGCCAATTGTAAATGGTCTGGTAGATATGCTTAGTAAGGCTGTGGGGCTTACCATTCTGCCAGATAATTTTGTCAGGTTGGGAAGTATCAAAATGAATAGCAGAAACTTGTTGAGCAGAACAATCGATCGGCGAGTTCTTGAAGCTTAGTGAGGGACCAATGATTATTGTTCCAGCGAGTTAGCCACGGGGAAAAGTCTGTTGGTTTGTATATGGGATAACAATCTTCATTTCGAGTGGGCACCAAGTATCCTCGCCCGAACATAATCTTCCCTTGACCAAGCTCCCATGTGAAAAGTGATTCGACCGGATCTCTATTGATAAGCATTTGTTTCCAAATTCTAGAGCAACCTGGTTTAATTTGGGCCAAGCCGAGGTGGCTATCTTTACAATATTTTCCTGTCAAGTAAAGTGCCCATAGAGACTTCGTTGTCCGAATTCCACCCATAACTTGCGAGAAATCGACTTTCCGCAGATGATGCAACCCTTTGAAACCCAATCCTCCAGCCCAGTAGGTTTGGCAAGTTTCCGCCAACTTGCCCGGTGCATTTGCTTCCTCGACCGGACCGAAGAAACCTATTAAAAATTCTTTCAATTTGGATTCCGGAGCTTTTCTTTAAACAAGCCATTTGGAGAACATAATTAGGGAAGGTGGTAAGGATACGTGAAGTAGAGTGATTCTTCCCCCATCGGATAAATAAGAATTAGCCCAATTTGAGAGTTGGGTATTCAGCTTACCAATGATCTCATCAAAGTGGAGCTGCTTAGATTTCCCTTGATCGAAGCACTCCGGGTATTTCATAGGAAGAGATGCGGTAGAAAATCCGGTATAGCTAGTAATCCAGTGACGAGAGGTCGGGCTTGGTGTTACTAGAGAAAATCAAATCACATTTGGATTTGTTAAATTGGAGCCAGAAATAGTTTGGAATTGAGTAAGGCATTCATTAACTCTCTTGACGACCGATTTGGAAGCTCCGGAAAATAACATCGGATCATCGGCATACAATAGATGGGATATGTTAACATTTGATTTATGATGGTATCTAGCATAGTGGTGAGGGGAAATTTGAGCTTCAAGGAGTCTAGAGAGATAGTCCATCACTAATATAAAAATGGAGGGGGAAAGAGGGTCTCCTCGTTTAAGATCTCCGGTAGCCCGGAAACCTCCCCGACGATCGACCATTTACCGGAATTGAGTGATGATTGAACTTCGACCATCTTTTGATCATTTGGCAGAACTCGGTTGGAAAGCCTGCGGCATGCGGCACTTGGAGAATGAAGTTCCAATCTACGGTATCATATGCTTTCTTAATGTCGAGTTTGTATATGATATTACCTCCCCTACATGTTTTGTCAAGATCAAGAAGTAATTCCTGGGCAAGCAGAACATTGTCGGTTATGGACCTTCCTTTCACAAAAGCTGTATGCTGCGGGCTAATAATTTTGTCCAGATGAGGTTGTAATCTCCCCACAATAACTTTGCTAATTAATTTGCTTATCACTGTAGTTAGACTTATAGGTCTGTAATGGTTCCAATTTACAGGAGCATTTGTTTTAGGTATGAGTACGGTGTTAGATGAGTAAAAGTATTGATTAAGATCAATGCCATTAAAGAAACCTTGAATTGCGAGCAACCACTTCGGTGTGACAAAAATTCCGAGCCTTTTTATAGAATTCGGCATTAAACCCATACGGTCCAGGCGGCTTTAGAATTGTCAATGGACTCGCAAAGCTGACCAAATTTCTTCCATAGAGGGAGTGTCAGTAAGATGGAGAGAGCTGGTGTAGTTGTGGACATCATTAAACAGATTGCTATCAATAGGAATACCTGAGCCTGGCTTGAAGGTCAGAAGCTTTTGAATAAAGGAAACAGCATTATTGGCAATATCAGTTCCATTAGTAAGAAGTGTCCCTTGATCAGTCCTGATTGAAAAAATGGCATTGCACTTCCTTTTATACTTAATACAAGCATGATAGTATTTAGTATTCCTATCCCCAAGTTTAAATTTGTTAATAGAAGCTTTCTGACTGAGGATTTGGTCTTGCCAGTTGATGTAAGTTAGCAACTTTTCTTGGGCAGCAACAAAATCCTTAAACCTGTTGTGATCAGCTTGGGCAGCAACCTCAGTATTGTTGACCTCCCCTTCAGCTTGGATTACCTCCTTGAAGACATCACCAATGGACTCCCAGCTCCACTTCCTGAGAGCTTTAGCCAGTTTCTGTTGTAGGTATTGCGGTTTAGTAAAAGGGTTAGTAGAGGAAATCCCTTTCCAGTTGTCTTGCATAATTTTATTAAACTCGGGATGGCTAGACCAAAAGCTTAGGTATCTAAATGGAGGGGAGGAGGTTTGGGGTCGTGGAGTGGAAATGGTTAAAAGAAGGGGTCCGTGATCGGATCCGACAGAAATTAAGATGAGAAATAGTGGTATGCGAAATTGGTGGTGCCGGGAATCATTAGCCAAAAACCTATCCGAGTCTCTCTTAGATGGCCTCTCTTCTCCATGTGAACCGGTTCCCAATGTAGCCAAGATCAAAAAGGCCTCGCTAAAAGGATATTATCATTAAATTCAGAAATCATACCTTGGTTGGGAATTCTCCCTCCCAATTTTTCACTTGGAGAAGCTATGCTATTAAAGTCACCCCCACAATCCAACTTTGATGTTCCTCCTTACCGAATTTTATAATCTCATTCCACAGAGTTAGCCTCTCGGATTTGGTACGACCAAGCATAAACAAATGTTGCCGCAAAGCTATTACCCATCAATCGGAAATGACAGTGTAAAAACTGGGAGTGGTCAACCATAACCTTCCAAGAGAGTTCTTTTCTGCAAATCACCCAAATTTTGTTTGTGTAATTTGCATAAAAAGTGCACCCAGGGAATTTATTTAGAATTTTAGAATGGTTTTTATGGACCATTGGTTCCAAAAGAATCATACACCAAAGCTGGTGTTTTTTGTACAAGTGTAATAATCTCTTTAAGGTGAGGGGGTGTGCCACCCCTCTAATATTCCAACACGAGCGGTTGATCATCGGGAGGTTTAGGGTTGGGTGATGTAGGAGTAGATTTAGATCTGGACCTGGATCGAGTGGTGGTTATGCTCCTGGAAGGGAGCTGAGGGGATCCATTGTGAATTCTCACTAGTTCAGATTGTTCCTGTGAAGGACCTGTTAATTTCTGCAGCTCAGTAGAGTGATGCTTTTTCTTCTTTGACTTCTGAATTTGCCAGGCTTCTTCCATTTTCTTTTGATTTTCCTCTAACATTGCTGGAGAGGGACTAACAACCGGTATGTGGAGTTCGAGCATTCAAACTCGTCCCGGAAGTACAGACTCTTTGGGTTCTGGTTGTGCTTGATCAGAGGTGATTACATCAATTAGTTCTGAGTTACACCTGTTCATCTGAGAGTCATTAACCACTTGGGCAGGTTGGGTTACACCCTTACCTTTTTCTGGTTTTTTGGAAGGAGGTCTAAGCCTATAGCATTTTTCCTTAGGATGGCCAAACATCCTGCAGTGGTGGCAATAGATAGGTTTATTTTCTAGTGTTACTTCTGCCAAAACCCATCACCATTATCGAAGTAGTAATCCGGATCTTATCAATGTCTGCAGCGGTGACACATCTCTTTCTATCAACACCTTTGCGGCGGTAGGGTTACCCATATCATGAGTTGGAGAGTCAACTCTAAGGGGTGTGCCCGAGCCCCGCTAATCGAAAAATGGAATTGGTGTGGTATAGTTGGATTGGTAGGTTTGGGAAAGTGAACCACAAAGGTTTTAAAGGGGGTTCTTTAGCGGGGTCAAATCTCGGGTACCATTTGATAAGCTTCATAGATGAATTAGCCAGTTCGCATAACTTGCATTCCCAACTGACCTTGCATAGTCCTCCTCCTTAGATAGCCCTAATAAGGAGGTGCCTTCCATCCATCACCCCCAGCTTCCACTGTCCTTCAAACTGAAGATTTTCAAAATGTCTCCTGACCATTTCCAATTTGGGATGTCCATATTGGAATTGACCCACAATGGTGAACTTAACAGAATCAGCCAGGGCATTCATTTCCTGAGTAGTAAAAACTATTGCAGGTCGACCATCCTTGATGCCCAGAGGTCTAACAAAAGGGCGATCGACCTACCAGCATGTTGCATCATGCGATATTTGAGGAAAAGTAAGGTGTTAAACAGATTTAGGCCCCCGATCGTTAATGACGGCGAAGCATAAGTTGGGGGGTCATCATGGCACTAGAACTAGCCAAAGCCAAAAGGAACGCACCCCGAAAGAATCAAGAAAAGACCAAGATTTCAAATCAAACTACCAAACCGAAGGCAATGGAACGAGTAGTCGAATTCAAAACAGCGAGGAGCCCGGAAAGCTTTAAACCAACAAATGTCCTCGGAGTAAATCCACCAAGGGTGAGCACCACTTACCGGCCCGGCAGACAAACCTCCACCAACACGAAAGACACCACCACGGACTCTGCCGCCTCCCAAACGGCTCCATCACAGCCCAAACCCTAGCGAGAGCTAGGGAAGCCGCCACCACCATGATTCTATATATATATATATATATATATATATATATATATATATATATATATCAAAATAACCTTTATTAAGAATTAGAGAATTTTTAGCATCTGATACGAGGAATCTTAATCAAGTCCACATGTAAAAGAGAGCTAAAAACTTGAAAAGAAGAAGAACTAAAATTAGAAGAAGAGTAACTACTACAACTGATTTCATTTGAAGAAGAAGCTAAAGTGGCAAGGCAATTTGCAGGTTGATTTCCCTCTCTGTAATTATAACTCCAAATAATAGATTTAGAAAAAAAGATTGATGATCTTATTAATCCAAATTTGTAGAATTCAAGGAGCAGCAGTTTTCCCAAGAAAAATCTACAATAAAAGAAGCGAATCCATTTCCATATGAATAAAATAATGATTATGCATAAGTGCATCTTTAAGTCCCCATAAAATAGCAATTGCTTCAGCCTCAAAAACAATATTTGAGAAAACTGGAGCAGAAAAATACCCCAAGCAATGAACTCTATAATATCTAGAAAGACCTCCAATACCTGCAGCAAAAGGCTTGAAACTTCCGTCAGTATTTATTTTCAGCCAAGGAGTTTTAGGTGGCCTCCAAATGATGAACTGAAATCTGCTATTAGAGGATTTGTCCTGATGATTAATATATCTCCTTATCTTATAGAGATAAGATAAGTAGTTCTTGACAATAGATTGGATAGAAAAACATTTACTTTTAAAAATAAGATCATTTCTGGTTAACCAAGCCAATCAAAAAATAATTAGAGGAATATAACAATTTGCTGAATTTTTCCAATCCTGCCAACATGATTCATTATCAACCCATAAACAAAATTCGGAGCTGATTCCAATAAACTGCAAAATAGACTTCTAGACTTGCTGAACATCCAAAAAAATCAGAAAAAGGTGATTAGTGGACTCTTCATTAGAATAATAGAAATGAAAAATTGAAGGTCCATGAATTCCCTTAAGCTTTAAGGTATCATCAGTTGGCAAAAATTTTCTAAATACTCTCGAACAGAAGAAGGACATTGATGGTGTTATATATTTGTTCCAAGCAGCTCCCCTCAATCACTCTTAGGCCAATTAAAATAGGAGTGATAAAAATATTTATATAGACATTGATTCTTTGAGTTCTTAGTAATCAATCTATCCCGCTTTAATGGCTGAATAGGAATGGATAATATCTTATTGATAGTCTCCTTGTTAGCATAATCTCAAAATTTGGATATTTCCCAATTATAATTGCTCCAGCAATCAACAACTTTTTGAATGGTAGAAGAAGGTCTATAATGATCTTTGAGAGAATCATGGAAAAGCCAATTGTGTAACCAAAAATCAATTTTTCCATTCCCTACTTCCTAAACAAACAGATTTTCTGCTTGAGCTCTTACAGTTAGCAATTGTCTCTAAGTCTTTAAGTCACCAATCTTAAACTAAACGAAAGAAGGATGAGAATTTTGATAATATTTACCATGCATAAACTTGGCCCAAATAGAATGATTTGTTCTAAATTTGACCTACTATTTATAGAAAAATGAAAAGCTTAAATGCTGAAAGCTTTTAAATCCCAATCCCCAACTTGCAAAAGATTTACACTATTTATCCCAATTAGTCCAATGCATTTGTTTATGCTGACCTTCCCATAGAAATTTATTGAAAATAATGGATAGCATTTTCTAAGTGCTTTTCTTCACTGTAACTATTTGAAGTATATAAATGGGGAAAGTTGTTAAGACACTCTTAAGAAGAGTAATCCTTCCACCATTCGAAAGGAAAGTATTGGTCCAACAATGAATTTAAGAGGATATCTTAGCAACCACACACACACTATTATGGGATGCCCAAATCTCGAGAACATATTTTGGATGACATGAAGGGCTGTAAAAATCCAGACATTTGATGTTCGGTGTGCTGCCTTAAACGTAAATATTCAAAAGATAGTTTCAGTTTAGTTTAACAATAAGATTAATTTAATATTTAGGGAGTTACTCGTATACACAAGTATATGTATCGTTCAAGTAATACAGGGCTCTAGTGGAGTCCTGATTATCGATCCCACGAGGAAGGTTGGAACTTTTTTTTTAAATATAGTAAAGATTTGTAATCCAATACTTAATTCACAAAGCAAGTTCCAGTACTATTTAAGTTTCTAGTGCAAAGATAACTAAAGTTAAATTAATAAAAATTACATTCTAAATTTCTAAACAGGATTAACTAACACACACTGAGTTTTTTATTGAAAGGTTCAAATAAGGAAAACCCTAGCTTTAGTTACCAAACTTTAGGACCAAATTGGGGATTTCAGCCTGGCACTCTAAAATCTCTAATTCTACACTCATCAAACCAGATGTCCCAATTTATTTGCACTCAATTCCCATGAACTATGCAACTCATTCATAGACATTGAATGAATTTTGAACTATTATTGTAGAACATTCAATTCTTTTGAATTTAATGTTTCACAATAAATTTTAACAATTCAATTAGCCAGATCAAAATGTTAATGAAGTTCAAAGTGAAAAATCATCACAATTTCTTAACCTTTTTATGGCACATGAAATTTACATCAACACTTCATCACATCTCATTGCAAGAAGAAAGACAAAGAAATCTACTCAGAATTAATGAGGAAGATACAAAAATATTTGGATTTTACTTATAAAAGCAAAGTCACACAAACCACAAAAGTAATTACAATTTATCTCAATTTCTTCCCCAATAAAATCCCTTGAAGTTCCTTTGAGTCCTTCTCTCTCTTCACTACAACACTCAATTCTCTCTTTAGAATAGTAAGGAAAAAAGCAATCTCTCACTTTCATCCTTCTCCTAAACTCTTTAAAGAAAAATCCCACACAAAATAAGACTTTTGCACACTTACCACACACTCTCCACTAACCCTAACACACTTTTCTCACTCCAAAAGACTTCTCTCACTCTCCTCTCTCTTTCTTGGCATCCAATTTTATCTGAAATAGTTTAAAAATGAATTCCCCAAGAGATTCCTCATGCAACCCTTCAAAAATCATCTAAGTACATTGAATTTAACTTAAACAAACATAAGGTGCCGATGGCGATGGATATGGCATCGGTAGCGCTGGGCTGACAGTTAAATTCTGAACTCTCTGTATTTGGACACCGGCGGCACCAGTAGGCTGAATTCTTCATTTTGTTTCTTTTTGCTCCAAATTCATTCCTTTTCACTTTCTTATTCTCCAATCACCTAAAATCATCATACCTGCATAAAATATCAAGAATACCTTCTTTATAGTGCAATATCACCAAACATGAGTGCAAATTATATAGCAGAAATCTAACATATTTTTGGTGCCTCAAAATCCCCCAAACTTAACTATTATTTATCCTCTACTAAACCTCTTACCACATAAGAATATAACTCAAATTAGTAAACTTTTTCCATATATAATACTATGAATTTTGATTTAAATGAATATAATGGTTAGATACTTAGAAAGAAGTATAGTAACTCAGGTCAAAACTACTGGTATATGAACATTTAGTAGTCTCGAAGAGTTCTAGTTTTATATTTATTTCAAGATGAATCATAGTTTGTCACATTAAGGGTGCCTTGAAAAAATATATGAAAAGAAGCTCATGAAAATTCTATTAGAAAGTAGGTGATCCACCTAAAAATTACTTATTTTTTAGTGTAGATTTTATGTTTACTTTATGCACATTTTTAATGATATATACTTTAAAGGAAGATATTTTGCATATTTTGTCTTCAAATATAAAAATATATGATTTAGTGAAAATGAGGCAAAAACAATGCAATTTGAAGCCAAAGTAAGCAAAGAAGAAAATTCCAACCTAGCACATATCAATATGTCTTTCTATGCTTAATCTCTTTTACATTTCTTACATGATTTTGAATGAAATTACACTTTGAAGAAAGTTTATTTTTATGTTTATCTTGTAGCTGAACATGTTAGGAATGCAACATAACTGAGATGGTGTGAAACAGAGTTGAAACGAAGCCAAACGGAGCAAAACGGTGAAGCTGCACACAGGGTAGCGCCTGTGCGCCAGAATCGGCACCTGTGTGCCAGTGACGACAAAAAACGGTGCCTAGGGGCCTGAAACAGGTGCCTAGGCACCAGACACAGCCATACACATTATTAAAGTCGGATGTGGATGGTTATTGGATGATTTTGGGCGGTTCTAAAGCATTCTATAAGCCTCTGGACAAAATCCTACATGTCATCAAGTAATAAAATGAATCAAGACACATTGGAGCAGTGTTTAATAAAGTGAAGGGGTGCGAACCTTCAAACATGTGGTCTGACACCTAGGAGCCAGAACTGGCTCCTAGGCGCACCAGTTAATTTCTACAAGTTTCAACGAGTGTTGATTAATTTTGAAGAGAAGTCTGAAGCAACCTTTGGTAATTTTCAAAGCACTATAAATAGGGATTAATTCTACAGCCAAGGAGAGTCCTTTTAGAGTCATTTTGGGGTCATTTTACATAAGGTCCAAGGGGTGTGTGTGTGGAGTTTGGTGTGATTTAGGAGATGTAGATTTCTACATTTTCTGGAGAGATTAGTGAGGGATTTTAAGAGATTTATCTAAGGAATGTACGAGTGGCACATGGATTGGCGGGAGACTTTTGGTGGAAAGATTTTCTTCTTTCTTTTAGAGGGAAAAAGTTATGTATTGTGTTCTTCATTTTCTTGTAATTGTTGTAAATAATTTATGGTGGATTTTCTTTGATTTAAACAAAGTTTTCTATTGTGTTCTATCCATGCTTCATAAGTAATTTTATTTTAATATGAAGTAGTGGCATGTGTATGAAAATTATTTTTATGAAAAAATTATTTTCATTCTAATGTGATGAGTAACATCTCCTTCGCTTAATTTATATAACTTAAGTGGCAATAGTTGTGTTAAAATTTGTTGTAAGTAATCTCGCAACATGAGTGCACTCACATTGTTTGGTTAACTAGTAATATAGTTAGGCGGTAATGCATATTTTAAGGAATTATTATGTAATAAATTGTTTGTATTAGATGTTTCTAGGTGACATATATTTACATGAAACTAATAGAATATTAAAGACATATGTTCCTTGTTGGCACTTTATTTATTACATAATTTTATCAATTCTTTTACTTCTTATGCCACTATTTTCATTTACTTTTATTTTCTAATAAATTAGATGTATGTTTAGGAATCGAGATTTGCTTAGATATTCTCTTATTAAATTAATGTGATGATACTTTACCAGATCTTCATTTACATTACAAATTGGCCTCTTGTATTGCTAAAAACTGTGGAGAATTCTTAAGATCTGACCATGAGATAAGAATTTCTAACTTGTATGTATCACATATCTCTTAAAGGGGAGGTGAAAATAAATATGGAGATAATCTTTAATGGGCTTAGAATTGATTTTTCTTTCTAGTGTGACACGCTAAATTCAATCAATTTGATTTTACAAAGAGGTGACGGGTCACTAGTAGGCCAGACCATAGGCAACCTTATGGGGGGAACCTAGAAGTGAGAGTCTAGAAATTCATCCCTTTCTACTAATAATACATCTTAATC
Source organism: Papilionanthe hookeriana x Papilionanthe teres (assembly GCA_022702705.1). Lineage (NCBI taxonomy): Eukaryota > Viridiplantae > Streptophyta > Magnoliopsida > Asparagales > Orchidaceae > Papilionanthe > Papilionanthe hookeriana x Papilionanthe teres. Next base: position 146,849,139 of record CM040424.1, on the reverse strand, counting down.
TGATCTTTAAAAACTGGCTAATGTTCTTTATGACCTAGACCAAAGGGTAAAGAATATATATGCTTCTATTTGTCACTAATACATTAAATTCTAAGCATTTCTTTCTTGCACATTATCTAGGTAATTGAAATGGAAAGGTAGTCATTAACATCACAAAATTCTTTAAACCAATTTATCCAGATAAGTTGCCTTTTTATTTTAAATTTTCATTTCGGAATAGTTATTAGAAAACCGTTTTAATTGACATCCCTAATTAAAGCCTTATAGAATTAAACTAGAATTAGCCTAAAGAGTTTCTTACCTCGCTTCTCTGAGGGATCGATACTGAGGTTTTAAAAGAAAACCCTACATCACTTGAAACGATATGTATACTTGCATAGTACCTCTAGTGTACGATTTATATAAACTTTAATCTTTAATTATCATACATTAGCAGCTTAATCAGATTTGGGGTCAAGTTTGACCATAATTTTATAAGCTATTTTACTTGCGTAAGTGCGAACGGGTCAAGTTTTTGGAGACGTTGCCGGGGAAGCAACGGTAAGAACTTTTAGGAACATTTTAGTTAAGGTTGTAAGGCTTAGATTTGGAATTTATAGTATTATAATATCGTGTGTTTAATTATTGTGTGTTTTTTTAAAATAAAATCTAAAATACCAAAAATATTTTTGAAATCTATCATATTAGTTAAGTCTTTAGATTTGTACGCATCATATCGAGAGAGAACTTCTAGGAGGATGATGAATTAGTAACGACTCCATGAGTTTATGTTAGAAATGGCAGATCAACAATATAATCAATATTCATATTTGGATTATAATGCTAGTCAAGGATAACATAAATCAAAAGAGTAATATAGTAGAATTTGATCCAAAATATGAATCACCTAGAGAGAATCCAATCCAAAATTTTGGAGATCTTGAACTATCATCTAGAGATATATTTCTTATGAATTTTAAAAATGATACTAATGTGAAAATTGATAAAATCATAAGAAGAATATTGGATCTAGAATGAAACTTGAGGAACAATGATATAAATCATTATGAAAAGGAAAAGCTGATAGAAAAACTAAAATTTGAAAATTTTAGGAATTCCTGGATCAATAAAAGATTGGGAGATTGATTAAGGATTACTTATTTGGAATCTATATCCAGAAGGAATCATTTATTAGGCTGACGACGTTAAACCAAGCTTTTTATGGGAGGCAACCCATAGCTATCGGTGTGTTTTTATTTAGTATGAGTGTGATTCATGATTATTAGTGTTGTATTATGATTGATTTAGTGTGGATTGATCAGTTTGATTGATGTTTGGATTGTTAGAGGTTTGATTTGATCTTTTTGAGTGTCATTAGGGAGGTGATTTCTTAACTTCTTATGGATCCATCTTAATTTCCATTACTTCTTTTCTCTAACCTTGTTTTCATTCTATAGGAGTCATGAACCTATTTAATGAGTAGCCTATGGATGATCTTACATTATCCTTATAATTGTTTGTGTTGCTTACTTAAAGGGATATGATGATGCCTGAGGTTTGTATTCATGACTCGATGTATCAGGGATAATCATTTCCATGGGATTTGACTTTATAAAATCATTTATAAGTACCAAATTCATTAGTTTAAAGATTCCATTAGAAATTCGAAGGTACTGAGATGCGATGAGTTAAAGTAAGAGTTGACCTCATTTATATTGTCTGTTTATGTTTGTGTTACAAAAATTTAGAGATTTGAAAAACACTAAAATATATATTCCTATGTCGATGCTTGTCCTGCTTGTTAGACCTTTCATTAGTTTAATTTTATTCTAGCATGTTTAGTTTAGATTTACTTTCTATTGCAAACTGTTCTGTCCAGATGAATACTTGTATATGTTTTTGATAGACATTTGTGGTAGATAGAATTTCTGAACTGTTTTGCTTTCTACTTATATTTTTTTGTGTTGAATGCTATACATGTTAAAAATCAAGTTTGAGGGTAGGAAGAAAAATATATTATAAAGTTAGTATACTTCCTTTTTAGTTTAATATTATTGCAAGCATGTTTTAGGCCTAGATTTACTTTCTCTTGCAGTCATTTTATAACGATTATGCAATTATATGAATTTGATAGGATGTTGTAGTAGATAGTATATTCAGCTTTTACTTTTCTTCCTCCTACATTTTATGGAATTAATTGCAAAATATTTTTAAATTCAAGTTTGGGGGGACGAAAAATAATTTTCGAAAACTTAAATTTTATTTATTCTAAAAAATGCTATAAATAAATTTGATTTTTGATTGAAAAATAGTTATGTGTATTAAGTTATATTAGGGAAATAAAATTTTGAACAGAGAAATAAAATCAAAAATCCTGCATAATCTGATAAGCAGATATAGGTAAACAAACACAAAAACATACAGAAATGTAGACAAGTAGACACATACAAATCAGAGTTCAACACACAAACATAGACACTTATATATCAGTGTATCACACATAATTTCCACAACTCGCTTTTTTAATTAACACTATTCTTCTTTATAATCTCATTCATTGACTGGTGGTGCACAATTAGATTATAAAACGATAGTGAGGAAATTCATCTATAGAATCATCTCCAATCCGCTTGTTTTTCTGATACATACTTACTTTTGCCTCCTGAAACCTTGCAACATGATTTTTCTTGAAGCTTGACCTTCCAATCCAGATGGTTTGTTGAATTTAGTTGAATAATTGTCATTTCCTCCTTTAACTTCTTAATATTCTTTGCTACACCTACAATGCTCGCAACACTTCATGGTCTTGAGGTTGATGTGCAAGGGTAAGAAGAAGACTGATCCTTATAAGATTTAACACCATTCATTGCTAGAATATCAATGTTGTCACTCGCCACAACAAATTGGTTCAAGGCTTCCAAGGCATAAGTACCTTTTCGCAAACCTCATATGGTACTCAGTCTTGAATACAAAGGGAAAGATAACAATCGGATGTCCTAGCCCCATAGTGGATCCATTTATTTAAAAGCCAATTATGGATAAAAAATTTAGTGTCGCTAAATCAATAGACTTACCAGTTTGAATGCAATAATTTAGGATCACACTTTCCTTTACTACTTTCCTGAGGTTTGTAGTAGGAAGCAACTTCGTAGCAATGAAGAAATGCCAGAATTTCATGGGTAAGTATAATTTTGAAGTGGAAATACTCACATTTGATTCATTCCTCATTCTCCCAGTTCCTTCACTATCAATAAGGAATCTGAAAATTTTCATCTAATTGGTTTTGATTGGGGAAAAATTAACATGACTGCAGATAGAAACATTTTCCAAATGAAACAATTCGTTGATACAAGACGGATTGAATGGTATCAACTTATCCCAACACACAAATATAGGTATATATTTATACTTATGGTAATAAGATTATAATTATATTTATGATATAAAATTTCCTTCTTTACAACGGTTCCAAAAACTTGATTATGATGTAAACAAAAATTCAACTGTTATATTTATATTTAGGGATTGTACGCAAGTATTCGTATTGTAGCAAGTAATATAGGACTTTCTGATTAAGCCCCGATATATCAATCCCATGAGGAAAAACTTTGGATATTTAAAAGATAAAAAGGTTTTGGAACACAAAGCCTATTTAAAAAAAGATACTTAAATTTTGAAATAAAGTAAATAATTAACTAACTATAATAAGATTTTTGTAAGATTAAAGAAGTATAGATGAAAATATTGTTCTCCTTACCATGGATAAGTAATAAGTACATGAGTTCTATTGTGGAAGTATTTAAAATGTGTTATGCCAAAAAGGATCAATAATATTCTTTACCCTTACTAGGATCACAAAACCATTTACCAGATCACATAAAGCTTTTCCGAAAAAATTCTCACCTATAGCACACGAAATAGTGAAACTGCGAGGATCTTTAAGTTTTTCTGGAAGTTTCTTTTGAATAATTGCACTACACTCTCCGCTAAGTGCAACAGTTTCATGATCTGTAAACTTTCTTTTCTTTCTCAAGATATCCTTCATATACTTGGCATAGTCAGGCATCTGTTCTAATGCTTCAACAAAAGGAATATTTATCGTTAATTTCTTAAGGATCTCCAAAATTTTTCCAAATCTGTTATCCCTATTTTGTTTCTTCAATCTTTGAGGAAATGGAGGTGGTGGGTTTTCAACAGTTATCTTCATTGGCTCAAGAGGATAATCCAAGTCTGGATAAGTCTTGTTTGAAACTTTTTCAATTTCCACCTTCTCCTTTTCTATTTCAACTTCTTTTTGCACTCTAGTTTCCAAATCTTTTCCACTCCTTAATTGAATAGCCTTAATTTGTTCCTTGTTTTGATCTTTTGGATTGATCTCCACATTACTTGGAAGTGTTCCGGAAGATCTATTATTAAGAGCGAGTGAAAATATGTCCTAATTGATTTTCAATATTTTTCATAGCAACACCTTGAGCTTGTAATTAATTTCCCATATTCAGAATCATTTCTTCAGTAGACAACTTCTTATCCTTAAATTGTGGGTTACTATTAAATCTAGGGGGATAAGATTGTCTAAAATTAATATATCGTTGATTGTTCGAATTTTCGATTAGATTCATAGAATTGTTAGCCCACTGCGGGTTAACAATAGCATTACTACTATTCCAATTGAAGTTTGGGTGATTCTTCCAACCAGGATTATAATAATTCGAATAAGGACGGTTAGGTTTATTAATAGCATTTAAGGTCTCATAAGGTGTTTGAGATTCTGTTATCTGTCCAAATGAATTTTCCTCTAACACTTGAGGTGGTTGAGAATAATTCATTCCATATTGATCTATTTACTTTGAAAGTGTTGTAATTTAAGAAACTACCATAGTCATCATATCTGAATCATGAACACTAGCTACTCTCTTAGGATTTACCCGTTCAGAGGGCCATTGAAAATTATTAGTAGGCATTTTTCCAATTAATATGTATGCTTCATCAAAAGGTTTTGACATTAATGATCCACCTGCAGCAGCATCTATAATAGATCTCAATGATCCCACTAATCCATTATAAAATGTTTGAATTATTAACCAATCTGGTAAATCAAGATGTGGGCACTTCCTAAGAAGATCTTTAAATCTCTCCCAAGCTTCATATATTGGTTCTCCTTCAAACTCACAAAAAGATGTAATATCATTTTTTAGTTTAACAGTCTTTGATGGAGGGAAATATTTTGATAGATACTTTTGAGATAATTCTCCCTAAGTTCTAATAGATTCAGGTACTAACAAGTTTAACCACGCTTTAGCATTATCCCTTAATGAAAAAGGAAAAATTCTAAGTCTGATAGCGTCACTAGACACTTCATCTTATTTAAAAGTAGCACAGTTCTAAAAAAGTAGCATGATGTAAAATTGGATCCTCATTAGGTGTTCCTGCAAATTGATTGTTTTGTATCATTTGGATAATAACAGGTTTAAGTTCGAATGAATTAGCAGCAACATCAGGATTTTGAATAGTTATGTGAATTTCATCTGTGGTTGGGTTAGCATAATCTCTTAAAGGTCTTGGCAAATTTCCAATTTCATTTCTTTGATTATCTTAAATATTCTCCATTTTGCATGATTTTTCAATTTGTTTTTGTTGTTTTTAATTTTTCTGACAGTACGCTCTAACTCCGAATTATAAGGCACAAAACCTATAGATTCGCTATTACGCATATACAAACAGAAATACATTTATAAAGGCAAACAAACAACAATTACACACTACAAAATAAAGGTTTTTTTTTCTTTTTTTGTCTTTTTCTTTTTTTTATATTTTTTACTATATTATTAATAAATACCATTTATACTTTCTTACTTCGTTACTTAACTTTTGCTTTTTTAACTCTGTTACTTTCCCTGGGCAATGGCGCCAAAAACTTGATGCTCGACTTTATATATACTTAAAAATGTAAGAATTTGATACCACTGCTAGAAGATTTAATCCCCGGCAATGGCGCCAAAAACTTGGTGCGGCGGACTTATATTTTACAAGAATTTATGAACTTAGTTTTATAGATTTATAACAATTTTGTTAAGTCCAAGCATTCAACACAAGTATATGTATCGTATCAAGTAATACAGGGCTCTAATGGAGTCTTGGATATCGATCCACAGGGAAATTTGAAGTTTTTAAGAAAGCCTTACACAATATGTAATAAGCACTAAAATTAAGGTTTACTACTTACTACTACTACGAAGGAAACACTAAGAACAACTAAACAATAACAATTAACTAACTACAATTATTTCTAACAACTTTAAGAATATAATTAACTAACAGTCACACTAAACTAAGTATTTGAAAGGTTTTCAATATATGAGAAAAGTATCTTTCCTCTTGCAATGAGAATATGATGTGTGGATTGATATGAAAAAATTATCTATATAATTGTGCAAAATAGGAGCATGGATGATTCTTTACCCTTAACAGAGTACCCCCTCTTCTAAGAAAGAAATGAACATTGACATATTCTATGTTTAGTCACTAACTCTAAGGCTAGGCTGGGAGGATACCTGCTCTCACTTCGGAGCTCCAACTCACCCTTCACCCAAAGGCTAACCTTCGATATCAACTACTAATCTTAGAACCAATTTGGGGATTTCAGCCTATCACCTTGAAATCTCCACATTGAAGCTCATCAAAACACATTTCCCTATTTATTTGCACTCAATTCCCATGAACTACACAATTCATCCATAGAAATTGAATGGAACTTTCATTATTTTTGTATTACATTAAATCCTTTCCAACTTAATGTTCAACAACATATTTTAACATTTCAATTGGCAAAATCAAAAGTAAATTAAGTTCTAAATGCAAGAAGAAAGACAAGGGATAAGATTTTTCCGCATCAATCCACACATCACAATTTCTTTATTACATTAAAAGCACGCCAAATCCACATCAATCCATCATCACATATCTTTGCAAGAAGAAAGACAAGGGATACTACTCAGAATTCATGGAGAAGATACAATAGAACATAGATTTTATATATAAAAAGAAAATTCATACAAACCATAAAAGAAAATACAACTTATCTCTTTATTTTCCCCAATGCAATTCCCTTGAAGTTCCATTGAATCCTCTTCTTTGTTCTTTACAACACTTGATTCTCTCTTTAGAGTGGAAAGGAAGAAGCAATCTCTCACTTTACCTTTTCTCCTTCACTCCTTAGAGAAGAATTCCTCTCAAATCCTCACTTCTACTCACTCCTATCCTAAAACCTAACACTTAATAAAAACTAAAACCATTGAAGAAGCACTCTAGAACTCTCTATTCTCATCCAAATATAGTTACTTATAAGATAGGGATGAAATCCCAAGAGTTTCCATAGGCATCCCTTCAAAAAGTCATCAAAACTCTTCAAATTTGAACTCCACCGACTTCGGGTGCCGGCAGTGCCAGATAGGGTGCCTACGGTGCTCTATCATGCAATTAATTCTAGACTCTCTGGATTTGGGTGCTGACGGTGCCATAACATCTTTTTCACCATTTCGCTCCTTTTTACTCCTTTTTGCTCCAGATTCGTTCGTTTTTGCTTCTTTTCACTCCAATCACCTAAAATCATCATACCTACATTAAATCATGAAAATAACCTTTCTTTAAAGTGCAATATCACCAAATATGGGTAAAATTATATAGCAAAAATTGTATATATTTTTAGTGCATCAGATAAGAAGGTCTATAGTTTGTGTTTCCTTGGTTGTTCAAATTTCTTACTGGGTTCACAAAAATGTTTCCCCATTGCGGGTTAACAGTAGCATTGTTATTATGCCTTCAGTTAAAATTTAGGTAATTCTTCCAGCAGGATTATAATAATTCTAATAAGGATTTTTAAGTCAATTATTTATAGCATTTAAGATTTCATAGGGTGTTTGAGACTCTATTATTTATTCTAATGAATTTTCCTCTAGCATTGGGGGTGTTTGAGGATAATTCATTACGTAATGTTCCATTTTATTCAAAAGGGAAGCATTTTGAAAGACTATCATATTTATAGCATCAGTATCATGAATACTAGCTACACTCTTAGGATTTACCCGTTTAGAGGGCCATTGAAAATTATTAGTAGCCATCTCTTCTATTAACGATATGCATCATTGACCCACATATTTATATTATGATATTTTAATTTGATTGCAACGAAGCCAAAAACTTGACCCCCCTATATTATATGTATAGAATTGTAATTTATGTTGTTGATGCTACGCAAGTATACGCATCGTATCAAGTAATACAGGGCTCTAGTGGAGTCCTGGTTATTGATCCCACAGGGAAAGAGAAAATTAAATAACAAGTAATTTTAAAATAATAATAATATTATACGGAAATTTGGAATTCTAAATTTAAGCGCAATAAAGTAAACAAAGTATTTTAATTAGATAAATTAACTAAGTAGAAAATTAATACTAATTGCCAGTGCAGGAAATAAAACTAATTGCTAAATAAGTCTTAACTATTCAGAAAAAGTATCTTTCACCTTGTTTTAGAAATTTAAATGATTGATGAATTTAAATAGATAATGTTAAGGTATTGTGACAAATAGGAGCATTCCTATTCTTTACCCTTTGGTCCAGGTGTAAAGAATATTGACTAATCCTATGTTTGATTACTGAATCTGCGGCTAGGCTGGGAGGATACCGACTGCCACTTCAGAGCTCCCACGTTCCCCTCACCTGAGGGCTCTCAAACAATAGGACCAAATTGAATATTTTAGTCTGTCACACTAAAATGCTAAATTCTACGCCCAGTGATATTATTTCCCTATTTATTTGCACCCTCCTTTCAAGACTTTTGAATTTCCCCGAATATCAGATGTAATTTTTACTATAGTTGATAATCAACATATTTTAACAAATCAAATGGCCAGTTTGAAAAGTAAATTAAGTTTTAATTAAAAATTATCACAATTTATTAATATATAAAAGTATCTTTATTTTAATTTCATCAAGTCACTTAATTTCATAAACAGGGAGAAAGACTAAATAAACTACTCAGATGCATGGAAACTAAACTAAGCATGGATTTCATTTAAAGTTGAAAACAATAAATACAAATACTTATCTTAATTTATCCCCAAGCAGACTCCTTACGAGTTCCTTTGACTCTTCCTTCCAGGTACAGGCACGACTCACTAAATACTCACTAAAGACTCAAAATAACTCACTTATAATACTCAAAGACTCTCTAAGACTCACTAAGACACTTAGAACACAAAAGTAACACTAATTAACACTAAGGTAACACAGAAGTAACACACAAAAGACTTAATTTCAGCTTCTATATATAGAGGTGAGTAAAGGACCAAGAGGTGTGTAAGCATCCTTTCAAAAAGTGTCCAGGTTCAATGTATTTGCACCATTTGAACTAGCTCGCCGTCGGCGACGAACTACCTCGCTGTCGGTGAGGCTTCTAGAAGATCTTCAACCGCTCTAGCTCACTGTCAGTGGGCTCGGGCTCACTGTCAGCGAGACAGTTATAAATTCTTCAGAATTTTCTTCTCGTAACCTCGCCGACGGCGGGCTCGATCTCGCCGTCGGCGACTTCAACACAAATTGCATGATTTTGCTCCAAATTTGCTCCTTTTTATGATTTTTGTTTTTATCACCTAAATTCTTCATTCCTGCAATAAAATAAAGAAAATACCCTTCTTTAAAGTGCAATTTCATCAAAAATAGGTATGAATTTCTTAATAAAATTTTCAGCGATCAAAATCCCCCAAACTTACTTATTACTTGTCCCCAAGTAATTTTAGTACTACATAAAAATAATGAATTTTATAATAAGATTTTTCAATTTAAATAACTATGAATTAGATTAATTAATATCATAATAAAGTTAAAAAATAATTCATGTAATTTAATTAATCTTATAGAAATAAATTATTTAGTTATCGAGTCTAAGATTTCTAGCTTACTATTCATTTCGGGAATGACTATATTTAAAAGAATAACTACTTAAGATATTCATATGATAAGAAATTCAAGAAAATACTATTAGGTAAAATTCTAATCCATTAACATAAGTTTGGAAATATCTAAGTTTTTCCCTTTAGGTTAAATCAAATGAAGCCAATTTTTGATAAGGCATCTCCTCAAGCTTCTCCTCATTTCTCTTTTTTTTTCTTCTTTTTTTTTCTTTTTCTTTTTCTTCTCTTTTTTTTTATTGAGGATTACTGTATCTGGAGAGCCTGTTAATAATTTTGAACTTCATTTTCATTTTCCTAAATTTGATACTTAGGAATATTTCTTAGCTTATATATACTTCGTAGTTTTTACTTCATTGATTTTCAATCTTTTCTTTTTCACTTGAATACTTAAGAATTTTAATTTTAGAATATAGTTTTCCTTACTAAAAATAGTTTACTATATTCTTATTCCCTTTAACCAAATATTTTATTCTATTTAATTAATTAAAGTACTAGAAATATTTCATTTAACCTTTTATAATAATTAAATAAAATAATTCATATTAAATCAAATTGAAAAATTTGCTATAAAAATCATTTTATAATAATTTGAAAATCGAAATTGAGAACAAGTTAATATCTAAATTTGTATTTTACTCTCCCCCCAAACATAAATTTTTATATCTATTCTAAATAATGAAAAAGAAGGAAAGTAAATAAATCATACCTTTGAAGTTTAGGTATTTCTTTTTCACTTTGAAATTTTTGCAAGCTTTTTCATTTTTCATTGAACCTGTACTGTTAGTATTCTCCATATATATATAACAATTTAAAGAAAATGCAGGGATAAAACCTAAGATAAGTATTAAACACAACAATTAAAATAACTCTACACTACACATATGAATTACTAACATTTTAAAAAAAATTGAACAAACAGATTAACAATTTTAAAAACTTAAAACAATACAAAATAAAATAAAAACATATTAAAGAAAACTAACATCCTAATTAACATAAAAATAAGTGCAATTAACTAACACAAAAACATAAACTAACTACTGTAACAATCCAAGCAGATTAATTTAACTAACATCCAATGTCTCAAAATAAAGTACTGAATATTACAAACATATACAATCCTCAAAATAACTTACATCAAACAAATAAAATACATAAAGTCCTAATCTTCAACATCGAAGTCCCAAACTATATCATCCCCTCCTTGATCCGTAGACTTCTTGAGAAGGCGAGCGGGGTGATGCGAGTGTACACGGGTCATTACGGAAAGACTACATCTAAATCTCCACTCCTATAACGACGTTCGGCTTCATAATATGCAATCTCGTATTCCGAATGTCGTCGGAGGTATTCACTATCATAATCATGTCTCCTCTTCGGATTATCAATCCTTTGATCAAAATGATCAAATCTTCTCCCCATGGTCTCTCCAAGCTGCTCAAAACTCTTCCTATGCGAGTCGATTCATTCATCGGATCTTGTAAGGTAGGAGTGGTAGGCTCGGGAGGTCCATAGCTAGTAGAGGGTATATCTCTACTTGATTGAGTAAAATAACTTCTTACTCCTGCTCTCCACCCTTCATGGGACTCATACTTCTTAATGTTAGCAGTCGTACGTGGTTTCACGGGTTCCACCCATTCTTCATCATCTCTAGCCTCAACTCAGGAGAGTTGGCGAGTGCAAAAATCAATCCGGGGTGGCCCGATCCGGCTCCACTCTCATTTCGAGGAGTGGCCGGGATATTCGATAAATAACTCTTACGATGTTGATGCTTCTATTATTCTGAATGCAGAAATTCAGAATTGTTCTATCTCGTGTTACCTCACTATGGTGATATGTGGGTAATAGAGTAGAACAAATAAAGTAATGTCAGGACTTTGAGACTGCATTTAATTTGGAAAGAGGAAAATTCACTCTTTCCTGCTGCTTCATTTTCCATACTCCGGTCCCATCGGTGAGAAAGTTAATGACTTTCTCCAGGTGGTCCTTCCATCGTTCCAAAAGTTTCATACTCGCTAAAGTGCGAGTCATGAACTTCATAGAACGCGTTAATTCTAGCGAGCATTAAAATCTACAAAAATCCCCGTACCTTTACGAGTGCATCTTCAGTGGCGATCAAATTGGCATAAAATTCTTTCACCACTTCTACGAGTACTCTATACTGAACATAACAGAAATTTTCCCAGCCTCGTTCCTTTATAATCCACTCTACTTCTCCTCCCGAATTTTTGAATACCCGATCCGCAATGCACTTTCTTCCTTGTATATTTTCAAAATATTTTGCTTGTGCTCGTGCGTTGATGAATCGGTTTTCGTCGAACTCTACTCGACGTTTCTGTCGTGGAGCCATTCGATCAATCTGTGAAAATCACGAAAATTTTCACTAAACTTAAAAATAATCCTAAGAAGGCTTCCTACTGACATTTGTAAGCAATTTAAATTAAATTCCATGGATTTCCACCGAATATTTCTTCCACATTTTGATTTTTCCCAAAATTTGCAATGTGGTGAAAATACATGGTGAAAATCAAAAATTTTTGCATAGGAGTGAAGCTCTTACGAAGAGAAGATGAAATCCGGTGTTTTTGAGTGATGGAATCGCTTCGAATCCAAGATCTCTCGAGCCACTAGGTCGGTTTTTACGAAAATTGGAGGTTGGGGATGATGAATAGTGTTTTTGACCGGTCAAATATATGTTTTTTCCTACCTCGTTGTCGGCGAGATTTATCTCGCCGTCGGCGAACTAATATTTTCAGAACAAAAACTTTCGGGAAAAATCCGCTGTCGGCGAGGAATTCTTCGCTGTCAGCGAGATCGATCTCGCTGTCGGCGGGATTTTTCTCGCCGTCGGCGAGATTCCAAAAATTTTAAATTTCTGAATTTCATCACTTATTTTCGTCCTTGATTTGTTTTATATTATATTTCCGATCATATCATTTATTAATTTAATAAGAAGATTAGCTACTTAAACACAAACAAATTCACACAACACAACAAATTAACTTTAATATTGAAATCCATGGGACATACAAACTAACATAATTTTTAGACTCTATAATCAAACTTCAAACTTCAATCCTTACTACTAATCAGCATCGCAAACCAAACCACGACACACTATATGCTGATACAAAACTATGATGCATATCTTAATTAAGTTTGAGATATTCAAATCATCACTCCACACATAATAAAAATATAAATCAAATCAATTAACATAAATACAAACATACTATAGAAATCTTTACTACTACTCTTCAAGGTCAGAATCTTCATCTTCTCTGATATTTCCGATATGACGATGATGCACAAATAAGTTATAGAAAGGCCTGAAGGGAAATTCCGAAGCGGATTATTCGGTGATCCAACCCTTACGTCTCGGTAAATAAAGAAAGCTAGCTTCCAAGTGTCCAGAATGATCGAAGTGTTCCTTCATCCTCCGATCAATGTGATCAAATAAATCGGATATATTGTCGATTAAATCTCTCACATTCGTATTTCTTTCTCCATTCCATTAATTTTCTTCATAAGTAACTCTGTTTTATCTAAAATAGGCCTTGCTATAGGATGATTCCGTGAAGCTACTATCGGAGATGAATGTAATATCTTCATTATTGTCCAAAGTAGGGAACATATACGTAGGATCGAGCGGCTTCCAAGGTAACGAACCTTTTCCCAAGCTTCATAAGAAACACAGTACCGATCGCATAATGCAAAAATAGTAGATGGGTGTCCTAGTCCGTGAGCGACCCATGCACAATTAAACCCAATGCGAGACTTAACAATTATTGATCCCACGTCGATAAGGCGATCCAATTTGAATACAATAATTTAATATAGCGCATTCTTTCGAAACCTTGTTTACCCTCATAGTAGGTAACAATTTAGATGAGATGAAAAAGTGCCGGTGCTTCGAGATAGGATTCAAAAGTGATGCAGAGAAACTAACATACCCGTCTTCACACATTTCCCAATCTTCCGTTTCATCAGTCAGATATCGAAATATCTCATTCATATTATATCGAGAAGGCACAAAATTTGAATAGTGACATACCGTGCTGTTTTCTATAGAGAATAACTCATTTACTCTTGATGGAGTAAACGTCACCCATCTTCCTCGGATGTAGATATTCCCATTGTTGATCGCATGTAAATTAGAGTAGAATTCTTTCACAATTGGAATAACAACAGCGGACGTAGTGTAACGAGAATATCTCCCGAGTGCATTCGTGCGATCATTTCTTCTATCTTCGTAGTGGAATTCTCTAATCCTTGATTGACAAATCCCCGTTCCTTGATAACTCTTTTCTTTACCAAAACCTTGTTGAAGATCCTCTGCGCTTCAGCACTCACAAATTTCCTCCGGTTAAACACTCCAAATTTTGAAGAATCTAAGAATTTGGAGGCCATTATGGTGAATGTAATGAATTCTATTGAAGAAGGCAGACTTAGAATGGTTTAAGAATGGTTTTTCACTAAGGATTTGGTGTTGAAACCGTCCAGATCAGCATTTAAAGTATATATAACTCATTTTTATAACTTCCTCGCTGTCAAAGGGAGGTTTCTCGCCGTCGGCGACTTAGTTATAAAAACTGTCTTTCAGGTTCTCGCTGTCGGTGAGCTCGTTTCTCGCTGTCGGCGAGCTTATAAATAAATTGAATTAGGTGCGAACCTCGCTGTCGGCGAGTATCGACCTCGCCGTCGGCTAGATTTCAAAATAATGTCCAATTTCGCTCTAAATCGAATAATTTCTTTTCTCGTCATAATGGTTCGAATATGTGATGATTCTTAATAAAAATTGAGTAGTAAAGTTTCAATAATATAAACTAACTTTTAAAATACAATAAAAATAGATAACTAATATGGGTTGCCTCCCATAAAGCGCTTGGTTTAACGTCGTCAGCCCGACCTAATTTCAATTATTAATCGAGGTTGACTAAGCATTAAAACCTCTTTATAGTTAGGTCTTATACCTTCGAAATATGGTTTTAATCTATGTCCATTAACTTTAAATTTATGTCCAGGTTTTTGGATCTTCGATCTCTATAGTTCCGTATGAAAATATTTGAGTTATGGTGAAAGGTCCTAACCATCGAGACTTAAATTTTCCGGGAAATAATTTCAATCTAGTATTATATAGCAAAACTTCCTGTCTCGGTTCAAAATTTCTCTGATTAATCTTCGATCATGCCATAATTTCATCTTTTATTTATAAATCCGATCATTATCATATGATTCATTTCTTAATTCTTCCAATTCATTTAATTGCGGCAATCTTTTCTCACCGACTTCCTTCATATTATAATTAAATTCTTTAATCGCCCAATATGCTTTATGTTCTAATTCAACTGGTAAGTGGCATGTTTTTCCATATATAAGTACGTAAGGAGTCATTCCAATCGGAGTTTTATAAGCCGTCCTATAAGCCCATAATGCGATTGTCTAATCTAATAGACCAATCTAACCTATTTGGGTTTACTGATTTTTCTAAAATACGTTTAATCTCACGATTGGATACTTCGACTAATCCGCTAGTACTGTGGATGATAAGCGATGGATATCTTATGAGTAATATTGTATTTTTCTACTAGTTTGTGAATGTATTTATTTCTAAAATGAGTTCCTCCGTCGGTGATAATCACGCTCGGCATTCCAAATCTAGTAAAAATATTTTTCATCGAAATTTTGAAACACTCTTAGCATCACACCTAGGTAAAGCTTGTGCCTCGATCCATTTGGAAACATAATCAACAGCTACTAATATATATGAGTTTCCAAACGAAGGAATAAAAGGTCCCATAAAATCTAATCCCCAGAACATAAAAAATTTCAACTTCTAATATAAAATTTAGAGGCATTTCGTTTCTTCTAGATATATTTCCTACTCTTTGACATTTATCGCAAGTTTTAATATATACGTATACATCTCTAAATAGAGTAGGCCGAGTAAAATCCAGATTGTAGAATCTTATAAGCGGTTTTATCAGTCCAAAATGTCCTCCAAAATCAGAATCATGACATTTTTGAATAATTGGTTCAATTTCTTCATAAGGTACACATCTTCTAATAATTAAATCCTTACATTGCTTATATAAATATGGTTCATCCCAAAAATAGGTTTTCGTATCATGGATGAATTTTTTACGTTGTTGCAAAGTTAGCATAGGTGGTAAAATATTACTAACTATATAGTTTACTATATCGGCATACCATGGTATTTTCCACTCATTGATATTATATAGTTGTTCATCAGGAAAATTGTCTATAATTTCATTTTCAATATCAGATAATTCATGATTTTATAATCTTGATAAATGATCCGCAATTTGATTATCAGTTCCTTTCTTATCAACGATCTCAAAATCGAATTCTTGCATTAATAGCATCCATCTAATTAATCTTGGTTTGGAATCTTTCTTTTTCATTAAATATTTGATAGCAGAATGATCAGTATGCACGATACATTTTGTTCCAATCGGATAAGGTCTAAATTTATTAAAACCATATAATACCGCTAATAATTCTCTTTCTATAACTGTATAATTTATTTCAGCATCATTTAGAGTTTTACTAGCATAGTATATAACTTTAAAAATCTTTTCATATCTTTGCCCAAGAACTGCTCCTACAGCGTAATCACTAGCATCACACATAAGTTCAAATGGTTTCTCCCAGTTAGGTGAAACTATTATAGGTGTTGTAATTAATTTTTCTTTTAAGAGTTCAAAAGCATTCAGGCATTCGATTGTAAATTCAAATTTCTTGTCCTTTTCGAGAAGTTGGCATAGAGGTTTAGCTATTTTTGAAAAATCTTTTATATAGCGTCTGTAGAATCCAGCATGTCCAAGAAAACTTCTTACCCCTTTACCGTAGTTGGAGGTGGTAATTTAGCTATAACTTGAATTTTTGCAGGGTCCACTTCCATGCCTTTTTCCGAAATTTTATGCCCTAATACAATGCCTCCCGCAACCATAAATTGACATTTCTCTCAATTTAGAACTAAATTTGTTTTCTCACATACTTCTAATAATTTTTCAAGATGAGTTAAGCATGTGTCAAATGATGTTCCAAATACAGAGAAATCATCCATAAATACTTCTATTCCATTGTCAACTAACTTACTAAATATAGACATCATACATCTTTGGAATGTTGCTGGTGCATTACATAATCCAAAAGACATTCTTCGAAAAGCGAAAGTTCCATAAGGACTAGTAAATGTAGTTTTTTCTTGATCCTTAGGAGCAATTTGTATTTGATGATAACCGGTGTATCCATCTAGAAAACAAAAATACTTATGTCCTGCTAATCTATCTAACATCTGTTCTAGAAATGGTAAAGGGAAGTGATCTTTCCTGGTGGCGGTATTTAATTTCCTATAATCAATACATATACACCAACCAGTAACTTGTCTTATAGGAATAAGATCGTTATTTTCATTGGCAGTGACGGTTACTCCTCCCTTCTTAGGAACACGGTGAATTGGGCTTACCTGACTATCGTCGAAATATGATATATAATACCATTATCTAACCATTTTAAAATTTCTTTCCTAACTACTTCTTTAATTATCGGGTTTAATCTCCTTTGGGGATCTGCTTTAGGTTTATGTTCATCATGTAAAATAATTCTATGCATACAGATTGAAGGACTAATTCCTTTAATATCTGCTAAAGTCCAACCAAAAGTTTTCTTGTATTTTTTGAAAGTTTCTAAAAGTTTTTGTTCTTGAGATTCGTTTAATGCAGATGAAATAATAACTGGTAAAGTTGAAGAATTACCTAAATAAGCATATTTCAAATGATCGGGTAATATTTTTAGCTCGAGTTTAGGAGGTTTAATAATTGATGGAACTATATTCTTGTCAGTGTTTTCAGTATTATCCAAAAATTCAAATCTTTCCTGAATATAATCTAGTTCTTCATTATTATCTTCAATTAATTCAGTATTTTCTTTTTCTAAATTATCTTCATAATATTCCTTAAAATGTTCGCGTTGTAGTTGTTCAAGTATTTCCATCCGAAAACATTCATCATCTTTTTCTAGCGCAGGATATTTCATTGATTTTGCAATATTAAACGTAACTTTTTGGTCATTTACTCTCATAGTTAATTCTCCTTTCTGAACATCAATCATAGCTTTTCCAGTAGCTAAAAATGGTCTTCCTAAAATGATAGGAATTTCTTTATCTTCCTCCATATTTAAAACAATAAAATCTACTTGGAAGATAAATTTATCCACCTTTACTAACACATCTTCAATAACTCCCTTAGGATAGGTAACCGAACGATCAGCTAATTGAAGAGTTACTGAAGTAGGTGTAATTTTTCCTAATCCTAATCTCTTAAAAATCGATAGAGGCATTAGATTGATGCTTGCTCCTAACTCACACAAAGCTTTTCCTTAAAATTTTTCTCCTATAGCGCAGGGTATAGTGAAACTACCGGGATCTTTCAATTTTTCGGAAGCTTCTTCGAATAATAGCACTACACTCTTAAGTAAGTGCGGCTGTTTCATTATCGATTGAATTTTCTTTTCTTATTTAGAATATCTTTCATAAATTTTACATAATTTGGCATCGATCTAAAGCTTCGACAAAAGGTATATTGATTGTTAATTTCTTTAGTATTTCAAGGAATTTAGCAAATTGTTTATCTTTTTATGTTGAGCTAGTCGTTGAGGAAATGGTGGTGGAGGTGTTTCAACAGAAATTTTCATAAGTATTAAAGGATGTTCCAAGTTTGAATCTTGTTGAATTGTTTCCTTTTCAATTTCCACTTCCTCATTTTGGCTTTTAAGTTCTATTTGAATTTGGGTTCTAGTTCTTTTCCACTTCTTAGTTGTATTGCTTTAATTTGTTCTTTTCCTTGATCTTTAGGATTTATTTCAACATTACTAGGAAAAGTTCCAGGTATTCTATTATTTAGCACAGTAGCAATATGTCCAAGTTGAGTTTCGATATTTTTAATAGATGTTCCTTGAATTTGTAATTGATTTCCTTGAATTTTGAGTTGATTTCCTTGATTTTGTAGTTGATGACCCATATTCAAAATTAATTCATCCATAGATAATTTCTTATCTTTGAATTGTGGGTTATTGTTATTAAATCCAGGTGGGTAATTAGGTTTATAGTTTGGATTTGCTTGATTAGGTTGATTCATCCATTGTTGATTAGATGTATTATTCCAATTAAAATTTGGATGAGTTTTCCAACCAGGATTATAATAGTTTGAATAAAGGTTATTAGTTCTATTATTAATAGCATTTAAAGATTCATAATTAGATTGAGATTCTATGATTTATCCAGATGAATTTTCTTCTAAAGTAGGAGAGTAGTTCATTCCAAAATGATCTAATTTCTTAGATATAGCAGCAATTTGAGAAGCTAACATAGATATTGCATCATTTTCATGAATGTCGGCTATTTTTTTCGGATTTACTCTATCTGCAGGCCATTGGAAATTATTTGTTGCTATTTCTTCGATTAGTGCATAAGCTTCATCAAATGGTTTAGACATTAATGAACCTCCAGCAGCAGCATCGATGATTGATCTTAAAGATCCTACTAATCCATTATAAAAGGTTTGAATAATCGGCCGATACGGTAGCGCATGATGTGGGCATTTCCTAAGAAGTTCCTTAAATCTCTCCCAAGATTCATATATTGATTCTCCATCTATCGACAAAAAGAAGTTATATCATTTCTAAATTTAGTTGTTTTAGATGGTGGAAAATATTTGGATAGAAATTTTTGTGATAATTCTCCCCAAGTTTTAATAGATCCGAGTGCTAACGAATTCAACCACATTTTAGCCTTATCCCTTAATGAAAAAGGAAAAAGTCTAAGTCTTATAGCATCGTCGGATACTCCTTGATATTTAAAAGTAGCACGATGTTCTAGAAAACTAGCAAGATGTAAGTTAGGATCTTCGGTAGGTGAACCACTAAATTGATTGTTTTGTACCATTTGGATAATTGCGGGTTTAAGTTCAAATGAATTAGCGAGCTACATCGGGATTTTGAATAGTTAAATGAATTTCATCCGATGTAGGGTTGGCATAATACGTTAATGGTCTTTGTTGGTTCATATTTTGAATTTCAGGAATATTCACCATTTGTGTTAAATTAATAATTTGTTTCTTTTGTTTTCTAATTCTTTTAATTGTACGCTCTAATTCAGAATCGTAAGGTATTAAATTTTCGTTTCCAAATTTGCGCATACAATTTTAGAATAGATATTTATTTATTATGATTATTTTAAAATAGTCCGTTACTTTAGTAAATTTTTCTTATTTTCCCCGGCAACGGTGCCAAAAACTTGACCCACATATTTATATTATGATATTTTAATTTGATTGCAACGAAGCCAAAAACTTGACCCCGCTATATTATATGTATAGAATTGTAATTTATGTTGTGGATGCTACGCAAGTATACGTATCGTATCAAGTAATACAAGGCTCTAGTGGAGTCCTGGTTATCGATCCCACAGGGAAAGAGAAAATTAAATAACAACTAATTTTAAAATAATAATAATAACAATAATATTATACAGAAATTTGGAATTCTGAATTTAAGCGCAATAAAGTAAACAAAGTATTTTAATTAGATAAATTAACAAAGTAGAAAATTAATACTAATTGCCAGTGCAGGAAATAAAACTAATTGCTAAATAAGTCTCAACTATTCAGAAAAAGTATCTTTCCCCTTGTTTTTGAAATTTAAATGATTGATGAATTTAAATAGATAATGTTAAGGTATTGTGACAAATAGGAGCATTCCTATTCTTTAACCTTTCGTCTAGGTGTAAAGAATATTGACTAATCCTATGTTTGATTACTGAATCTGCGGCTAGGCTGGGAGGATACCGACTGCCACTTCAGAGCTCCCACGTTCCCTCGCCCGAGGGCTAACATCTACACTTCGGCTCTCAAACAATAGGACCAAATTGAGTATTTTAGTCCGTCACACTAAAATGCTCGATTCTACGCCCGATGATATTATTTCCCTATTTATTTGCACCCTCCTTTCAAGGCTTTTGAATTTCCCCGAATATCGGATGTAATTTTTACTATAGTTGATAATCAACATATTTTAACAAATCAAATGGCCAGTTGAAAAGTAAATTAAGTTTTAATTAAAAATTATCACAATTTATTAATATATAAAAGTATCTTTATTTTAATTTCATCAAGTCACTTAATTTCATAAACAGGGAGAAAGACTAAATAAACTACTCAGATGCATGGAAACTAAACTAAGCATGGATTTCATTTAAAGTTAAAAACAATAAATACAAATACTTATCTTAATTTATCCCCAAGCAGACTCCTTGCAGTTCCTTTGACTCTTCCTTCCAGTACAGCACGACTCACTAAATACTCACTAAAGACTCAAAATAACTCACTTATAATACTCAAAGACTCTCTAAGACTCACTAAGACACTTAGAACACAAAAGTAACACTAATTAACACTAAGGTAACACAGAAGTAACACACAAAAGACTTAATTTCGGCTTCTATATATAGAGGTGAGCAAAGGACCAAGAGGTGTGTAAGCATCCTTTCAAAAAGTGTCTAGGTTCAATGTATCTGCACCATTTGAACTAGCTCGCCGTTGGCGACGAACTACCTCGCTGTCGCGGAGGCTTCTAGAAGATCTTCAACCGCTCTAGCTCGCTGTCAGCGGGCTCGGGCTCGCTGTCAGCGAGACAGTTATAAATTCTTCAGAATTTTCTTCTCGTAACCTCGCCGTCGGCGGGCTCGATCTCGCCGTCGGCGACTTCAGTACAAATTGCATGATTTTGCTGCAAATTAGCTCCTTTTTATGATTTTTGCTTTTATCACCTAAATTCTTCATTCCTGCAATAAAATAAAGAAAATACCCTTCTTTAAAGTGCAATTTCATCAAAAATAGGTATGAATTTCTTAATAAAATTTTCAGCGATCAATCATCAAAAGGATTTGAGATTAATGATTCACCAGCAGCAGCTTCTATAATCGATCTAAGAGATCCCACTAATCCATTATAAAATATTTGAATTGTTAACCAATCTGGTAAAACATTATTTGGACACTTCCTAAGGAGATCATTAAATATTTTCCAAGCTTTATATATTGATTTCCCTTAAAACTGACCAAATTATGTAATATCATTTCTTAGTTTAACATTTTTTTAT
Source organism: Papilionanthe hookeriana x Papilionanthe teres (assembly GCA_022702705.1). Lineage (NCBI taxonomy): Eukaryota > Viridiplantae > Streptophyta > Magnoliopsida > Asparagales > Orchidaceae > Papilionanthe > Papilionanthe hookeriana x Papilionanthe teres. The sequence goes on along the minus strand of CM040424.1, from coordinate 146,827,010 downwards.
GGAGAGAAATTTTTTGGCAGAAAATTTTGTAAAGTTCTCCTTAAGTTCTGATAGATCCAGGTGCTAACAAATTTAATCATGCCTTAGCTTTATCCCTTAATGAAAAAAGAAAAAGTTTGAGTCTGACATCATCATTCGACACTCCATCATATTTTTTTTAACAGGAAAGGAAAATTTAATTTAATTAAAAGACTTACATACATCTAATGTAGGGGAGATCATTGAGATCTCCAAAAAGTAAAGGCTTAAGAAGCACAAAAGGTGTGGCAGAAAAAGAAATGGTACTAGAGGATGTAGCATGTTTGGCCAACTAGTTAGCTGGTTGGTTACCTTCCCTAAATATATGAGTCCATTTTAAAGTGAAGGTGCTGGAGATATGGAGAACTTTTCTGAACAGGTATACCAACTGCCAGGGAGGGGAGGAGAGACCTTGTGAAATGTTGACCAATGGCTTTGAATCAGATTCAATCCAAACAAAATGGTATTTAAGTGCTTTAGCAGTAATCAATGCCCAATAAGCAGCTTGCATCTCAGAATCAAAAGCTGAAACTGAAACTGAAACAATGGGTATATTGAAGCAACACAATAATTGACCCAGAGAATTCCTACACACAGCTCCAATACCAGCAGATGAAGGGGTGTAGCTACAATCAATATTGATTTTTATCCATGGCAAGGAAGGAGGGGACCATTTCAGCAAAGCAGGTTTGGTTTTAGATGGGACTTTTAACAGTGAGTGCTTACTGATGAAGCTACAACAGTTAGCCACAATTTGATTGATAAAACAAAGTTTGCTTATCAAACTTGGCCCGATTTCTTGCCATCCATATGAACCAAAAGATAACCATAGGAACATGATACCATTTTTCATTTTTCCGAGTCCTCCCAGAATGCCTCTACGAAACCCAATTATATTTGAGGTGAGATAAATTGAGATGTATTAGTACAGCCTTCCATACCTGATTAGTAACTTCACAGCTTAAGAAAAGATGAGAGACAAATTCTTCATGAGATTGGCATAACCAGCACCTAGAGGCAGCTCTTAACCCTTTTAGCTTCAGAATGTCATCTAATGGGAGGTATTTATGAAAAAGTTGCCAGCAAAAATAAGACATTGATGGAGATAACAGTCTTGTCCAGATTTTCTCCCCCCAACTAGTGTCAGTCCAGTGATTGAAGGAGCTATAGATCATCTTATTTAAGGATTGATTGGTAGATTGTTTCAAAACAATCCTATCTGGCTTAGTTGAATCAATTGGTATAAGAAGTATTTTCTGCACACTCTCCTCATCCAAAACTTCTCTAAGTAAGTTGGTATTCCATTGGTCTTCAATCCGAAATCGATCATCGTTAGTTGTGTGTTAAATGCAGCAGGGAAGGTTAATGGGTTATCAATAGTCCAGTTATCATAGTAGAAATTAATTTCCCCTTGCCAACTTCCCAGCAAAAAAACTGGTTAGCAATGTCTCTAATTTTCAGCAAATGTTTCCAATGTTTGGAATCCCCCATTTTGGGCAAAACAGCATTTGGATGGGACTTCCAACAGTACTTGTTCTTTAAGTAAGTAGCCCACATAGTATCTTGTTTTCTAAACTTAATCCACTGTTTACAGTAAAATAGTTGGCTCATTTGTTGGAAGCATTTGAAGCCCAAACCTCCAGCCTTGATAGGTTTGCAAACTTTATTCCACACAGTCCAGTGGGGTTGCTTTGATTGGCCCTCCCAAAGGAATTTGTTGAAAAGTGTTTCAATCATTTTTTGGGTGCTTCTCTTCATCCTTACCATTTGCAAATTGTAGAGAGGGAAAGTTGCTAAAATACTCTTCAACGAGGTTAACCTACCTCCATTAGACAAGAATGTATTAGTCCAACAATTTAATGTTGAAGTAATTTTCTGGACAACCTCATCATATTGGGACTGTTTTCTCCTTCCTTTCATTAACTGCATACCTAAGTACTTCAGTGGAAGATCAGCTGCAGAGAAGCCAGTTACCTCCTTCAGCCACTGTAGATGTTTAAAGCCTTTACCAGCTAAGAATTGACATTTCTTGTGATTAGGTTCTAGCCCAGCTGCCATGGCTAAATGATTAGTTAATTGCAAGGTTTTCCTGATAGCCTGTTTGCACCCATTGGTGAAGATGATTATATCATCAGCATAGGCCAAATGACTGATGCATTGAGATGATCCATGTTTAAAGTTGAGATAACGGTAGTGAAGATGTGCATCATTTAGAATTCTGGAAAAATAGTCAAATGCTAAAATAAATATAGTAGGGGAAAGTGGATCCCATTGCTTTAATCCCCAAACTGCTTGAAAAAATCCACAGCTGCTACCATTGACAAGAATGCTATAATAAGCATTAGATAGGCATCTCTGTATTAAATGACAGAAAGAAGAATTGAAGCCTTAAGCTTTAAGTACCATATCAATAAAGTGCCAGCTAATAGTATCATGAGCTTTTTTGAGATCCAGTTTTAAGATTAAATTCTGTCCCCTACACCTTTTATCAAGATCTAGTAACATCTCCTGTGCAAGCAAGCAATTGTCAACAATAGATCTACCTTGTACAAATACAGATTGGTTATGACTGATTAAATGATTAAGATGTGGTTGTAATCTTCCAACAATTATCTTGATGATTAGTTTAGAGAGCATGGAGGTTAGGCTGATAGGTCTGAAATCAGCCCAGCTGGTTTTATGATTATCCTTGGGGATCAGAACAATACTAGCAGCAGCAAAGTATTTAGGTAAATCAGTCCCTAAGAAGAAAGATTGAACAGCCTTAATGATGTCATTGCCCACAATGTCCCATGCTTTGAGGTAAAAATTTGAAGTGAAGCCAGCAGGACCAGCTGTCCTATTCCCATCAATATTCTTTAAGGCATTTTGAATTTCCTTGGTATCAGGAATAAAAGTCAGATTTAGCTTATTGACATAATTAAAGTTTTCAAAAAAAAACTTCTTCAAACATACACTGGGGAGGGTTGGGTTGTGAAGCAAACAGTTGTTGAAAGTGCTGAAGAGCACTATTAGAAATATGTGTGGGGTCTGTAACCCAATTTCCTGTTGAATCCTTTATTCTGAGAATGGCATTTATTTTCCTCCTGTGTTTGATCATAGCATGGAAATACTTGGTGTTTCTATCCCCAAAAAGATACCTTATAGTAGCATCTTTTTGTTGCAGAAAATTTTCTTCCCTATCTAAAGCTTGTGCAAGTTGAGAATGAGCAATCAACAAATCCTGCTCCTGAGTCTCTCCCAATTCCTGTTGAGCTTCTAGTAATTGGACTTTGGTTTCAGCATCCCTGAGTTCTTGGAACACATTACCAAATGTGTGTTTATTCCAGTGCCTGAAATGAACTGCCAGATTCTTATGAAGTCTCCAAAGTCTGGTAAGTGGATTACTGGTATGACAATCTAGGACCTTCCATGAGCTTTTGACTTCTTCAAGAAAATTGGGATGATCACACCAAATATTTAGGAATCTGAAGGGGGGAGTGTCCTTTGTAAGGGTTGAAAGAGATTTGAATCAATAGTGGGGAATGATCAGAAGTTGATCTATGCAGATGAAGTACTTGAGTGATAGGAAAAATATTCAACCAGGAATCATTTGCTAGAACTCTATCCAGCCTCTCCATAAGTTTTCCTCTCTGCTAAATGAAGGGGGATCCAATGAATCCCAAATCAAAAAGTCCAGCAGTGGTTATGTTGTGAGAGAAATACATCATAGTTTGGAGATCTGGGGTTCTGCCTCCCTTTTTTTCACTAGGGTCTCTAATACAATTAAAGTCACCACCCACTATCCAGTTAGAGGGATTGGAAGCACTAATGCTGCAAATTTCAGCCCAAAGATGTGATCTGTCAGTGGAAGTACAACCAGCATATACAAAAGTGGCACAACCATGGACTTGATCCAGCCCAAATTGAATGTGTAATAATTGATAATTATCAATAAGAGTAGTGCATTGCAATTCTTTTATAGTAAAAACCCAAATCATATTATTGCAGTTTGATTGGAAGTGAAAACCAGGGAATCTTTTTGTAATTTTTGAAATATTAGTGTAAACCAATGGTTCTAAAAGAGCAAAGATCCAAAGTTTATAAGTCCTGTTCAAATGTAGCAGCCTGTTGAGGGTGCCAGGACCTGTAACACCCCTAACATTCCAGTAAAGAAGATTAATCATGATGGAGTGCCTTACCAGCCCTAGTAAGCCTAAGGGGAGTGGCTGAAGAATGATCCATACCAATGATGTTATCTTGTGATAAATTTTGTAGTTCCATAAGATCTTTCCTCCTTCTCCTACTCTTTTGTTGAGACCATGCTCCTTCAGCTTCAGTATTCAATCCAGTAAGTACAAGTTGGGCTGACTCACCTGTTATAGGTTCTGAGGGGGGAAAGAAGATAGCACCTGTTGTAGGCTCTGTCGGAGTAATAAAGGTACCACCTGCAGCTGAACTATCAGGTAGTGCCTCTACCAAAGTAGGATGGAGTTCTTCAGCATTAAGCTAGAATGAAGGATTTATATCAGGGGGGTCTCTAAGTTTAATAACTTGATCAGCATATTTCCCAGCAGCTGACAGGTCAAAACCACTTACAGCCCCAACCTTCCCAGGTTCTGGCAAATGACTAGCAGCTGTAGGTTAAGATCTTCATTAAGCGTTCATCCAAATTGATTATTTTGTACTATTTGGATAATAATAGGTTTAAACTCAAATGAATTAGCAGCAACATAAGGATTTTAGATTGCTAAGTAAATTTCATCTGCTGTTGGGTTAGCATAATCTCTTAAAGGTCTTGTTAAATTTTCATTTTCATTTCTTTGATTATCTAAGTTGTTTGTCATTTTGTGAAAATCATCAGATTGTTTTTTTTTTTCATTTTTAAATTTTTCTAATAGTATGCTCTAATTTTAAATCGCTAGGTACAAAAACTAAGGGTCCAATTCTATGCATATAAAATCACACAAAACACACTAAAAAGTAAGAAAAAACACTCAATTGTAAACTACAAAGTAAAGGTTTTCAAATACTATAATTTAATAGTTACCGTTTTATACCTTTCCCGACAACATCACCAAAAACTTAATTTTCAATGCGTTGCCTCAAATGTAAATATTCAAAAGATAGTTTTAATTCAGTTTCACAATATGATTAATTTAATAATTAGGCAGTCACTCATATATGCAAGTATACGTATTGTTCAAGTAATACAGGGCTCTAGTAGAGTCCTGGTTATTCATCCCACCATGAAGGTTAGAACTTTCTTTTAAAATATAGTAAAGATTTGGAATCCAATACTCAATTCACAATGCAAGTTCAAGTACCATTTAAGTTACGAGTGCAAAGATAACTAAAGCTTAATGAACTAAAATTACTTTCTAAATTTCTAAACTAGATTAACTAATACAAACTGTGTTTTGTATTGAAAGGTTCGAATATGGAAAAGTATCTTTCCACTTGTTATTATTATATGATGAGTAATTGAAATAGATTGATATTAAATTTGTATTGTTCCAAATAGAAACATTCATATTCTTTACCCTCGTTAGAGTACCCCCTCTTCCAAGTTATGTAAAGTACATTGACAAATCCTATGCTTAGTCACTAAATCTATTGTTAGGCAGGAGGATATCGGCTCTCACTTCAGAGTTCCCACTTCCCTTCACCTGAAGGCTAACTCTTGCTTTATTTACCAAACTTTAAGACCAAATTGGGGATTTCAGCCTGTCACTCTAAAATCTCTAATTCGACGCCTATTAGACCACATTTCCCTATTTATTTGCACTCAATTCCCTTGAACTACACAACTCATTCATGGACATTGAATGAATTCTCCACTATTGTTGTAGAACACTTAGTCCTTTCCAATTTAATGTTTCACAACAAATTTTAACAATTTAATTGGCTAGATCGAAAAGTAAATGAAGTTCAAAGTGAAAAATCATCACAATTTCTTATCATTTTTATGACACATCAAATCTACATCAACACTTCAACACATCTCATTACAAGAAGAAAGACAAATAAATCTACTCAGAATTCATGAGGAAGATACAAAAATATTTGAATTTTATATATAAAAGCAAAGTCAAATAAACCATAAAAGTAAATACAACTTATCTCAATTTCTACCCCAAGAAAATCCTTTAAAGTTCCTTTGAATCTTTTTCTCTCTTCACTACAACACTCAATTATCTCTTTAGAATAGTAAGGAAAAAAGTAATCTCTCACTTTTCTCCTTCTCCTACACTCTTTAGAGAAGAATCGCTAACAAAACTAGACTTCTACACACTCTCAACAAACCCAAACACATTTTTCTCAATCCAAAAGACTTCTCTCCCTCACCTCTCTCTTTTTTTTAGCATCCAAATCAGTTTGAAATAGTTTAGAAATGAATTCCCAGAGAGTTTCTGAAAGAAATCCTTCAAAAATCATCCAAATATATTGCATTTGACTTAAACTAACATAGGGTGCTGGCTGCGCCAAGCCGCCATTTAAATTTTGAACTCTCAGTATTTAGGCGTCGTCAATGCCTATTTTGGCGTCAGTGGCGCTAGTAGGCTGAATTCTTAGTTTTTCCTCTTTTTGCTCTAAATTCATTCATTTTTGCTTCCTATTACTCCAATCACCTAAAATCATCATACCTACAACAAAACATGAAGAATACATTCCTCCAAAATCTATTATGGATTTGATTTCTTCTTTGAACTCTGGTGGAGCGTCTCCAATTTGTAGCTTTTCAAGATCTTCTATAGTTTCCAAGCACTCTTCATTAGGTTCGCAAGTGACAGCCAAGCAAAATTCCATATCGTCAACAGAACCTACTGTGCCAAATCCGAGACCATGTTTTGAATTGGGAGGCCGACCGGCTTTGTTCCATAGTCTTTCAAAATGTTGTGACTGACCCTTTGTCCATTGTCGAGGTAGGACACCACGTTGAATTAAATTTTGAACACAGGGAGAGTACCACTCAAAAGGTAATTCCATTAATTTGGAAGAAGTGACATCTTCAAATTGTACATCTTTTTCATCATTGGAAGAAGAAGTACCACGGTAAAATTTGATTGGTTTAGCACCACCGCCATGCACTTTCTTGACCACCATACCCTCGATCTTATTAGACTGGATCGGGGTCAGGGCCATAGTGTGTACATGGTAGTTAATCTTCTCGTACATTGATTTATATTCTTCATTCTTTTCATCTTCGAGGGAGATCTTGAATTGTGGTTTCTTCTGGTTTATTATAGCTGCTTCTTTCTTGATTTCTTCTTCTTCTTCAGAGCTGTTCTCCCAATTCACGTTTATTACCGGCTTTTTCTGTCCAACTGTCCCAACGTTTCTGGCACGACCTCGTCCCCGGCCTCGACATCGGGTGCAATTTGTGAAGAAACCTTCACCATCTCGCCGTAAGGGAGTGGTGAGTGACTGTTGGACTAGAACTTCAGGCTCTTCATCGTCTTGAACTTCTTTTGCTTCGTTGTGCATGGTATTTCTGGAGAAGATTGTTTTCTTTGGAGGCGCGTAGTAGGCTGCATCTTCATGAATTCCAATTTCATGTACGGAGAACGGTTGCAAGTCACCTTTAATGCACTATTCTCCTCCATCATAGTATTTTATGCACTAATGTAGAGACGATGGTACCATCCAGTTCTCATGTATCTACGGTCGGCCCAGTAGCGCGTTAAACGATGTTTCAGAATCAATTATATGGAATTTTGTGGTTGTCTTTGCTAAATCACCGGTCTTCATCAACAACGTCATGGATCCGAGGGGTCTTTCTCCTTTCTGGTTGAATCCACTTAGTAACATCTTATCCGCTTCAAGCTCGCGAGCATCAATTTCCAAGTATGCTAGCGTCCGAAGATTCATTATGTTGATTGACGCTCCTGGATCCACCAATACTCTGGAGAGCGTAAATTTTCTGATTGTGACTGAAATGTACAACGGTCGGTTGTGATCGGCTGTCCCAAGTAGTAGATCACTGTCTGTGAAGGTAACACCTCGTTGTTCCTTCAACGAGCAAACCTCGTCTAAGGAATCTCCGGCCATCTGAGCTAAACAAATCTCTGGATCAAGTAAGGCCTTGATCAGAGCTTCCCTCATCTCTTTTGATAAGATGAGAGCGTCGTAGATGCTCAGTTTGGCTGGTAGTTTCCTAAGATGGGCTAGCACGTTATAGTCTACTTTGTCACCATGTGTTCCATTTTCATCCCGAATGGGCAATTCTTCTACTGGGGTTGACTCTTCCTGAACAACCACCTGCTTTCCTTTGTCTTTTGGACCCATTCTCAGAGGTAGAACCCTTCCGCTCCTTAAGTTGACTTCTGTGATTTATTTTGAATCTGGTACTGAGTTTACTGGTGTCTCCTTTTGAATTGGCATGACAGGTTCTTTTGGAGTCGCTTCAGAATCTGAAAGCTCTAGCTCTATTGTTATTGAAGCTCCTCGAAATTCAGAAACAGATTCATTGCATATTGAACTTTCATAGCCTTCTTGGTGAATGTTCATCGTGATTGTGGAGGTTGTGTATGATGTGAGAATTGTTATTTGTATCAGAATCGTGATTCGGATTAGGTTGGTTGTCGTTAGTTGCGTAATCGTTAGAAACAGTCAAAACGTAGCCAACGCCATAACTCGTATCATTATAAGATCCCGCCGGAGCAAGCAAATAATCATACGAGTCGAGAGGTTCGAGGAATTTCTCCCCGAATCGAAACAACCATCCTAGGATAAGCGACCCCTAGTGCTAGCCTTAAGAGCCTTGGTCTTTTCTTCTTTTACGATCTCCTTCTTTTCTATGATCTTTTCTTCCTGGGGTGGTTCTTCAATCGCAAGCGATAGCACCGGCTTGACAGGTTTCGAACTTTGAATCGAAGCACATACCAAAACGGTTTGGATGCGATCCAAAATTTTCTTCGATGACTTCGTCCAAGCGGTACTCCATCCATCATTCATCGTGTAGGGATCTATAGGAACAATAGGATCCGTTGAAATAACATTGACGGAACCACCTTTCTGAGGTTCCTTCCTGTACTCCTTTGGAATCGTTATGTTCCCTTTTCGGAGATTATCGTAGAGCCAAGTCTTGAAGGTAATGCAATCCTCTATCTTGTGCCCGAGCATCCGGTGGTAAGGGAAATAGATGGGATGATCTTTCTTATTGACTTCTTCTGGCTTCCTGGGTTCTGGCAGTTGGAAATCCGGAGTCTTCATCAAACTGCGGAACATCTTTGGCACTGTCACATTCTTAAACGGATACTCTCTATTTATAAGCTCCTTTAACGTGCGCTACGGGCGAGGCGGTTACTCATGTTGTTAAGTTGGCTGATAACCTGGTCGAGGTTGTTGGTAGTTCTGCTGAGGTTGCTGATTGATGGGCTGTGGCTGCTCCGATTGTATTTGCATTGGTTGCTTGCCCTTATCGACTGCCGCGACGATCCCGGATTTCTTTTCAAATGTCTTCACAGGCTTCTGTTTGTCTGTCTTGTCGACGAAACTTAGTTGTTTCGCTTCCTCGTGCAAGCTTCCGACCTTGCTTAACAACTTCTCAAAAGCCTTAATCGTAAATCCCTTAAGGAGAAGTGCTATCAGGCCGTGAATGCTTTTAAGCAAGATACCGACTGCATGCTGCTCTTATAGCTGTGGCTCACACTTCAAGCTTAGATTCCTCCATCGAAGTATGTAGTCCACTAAAGTTTTGCTCGGTTTCTGTTTCTCCACCACTAGATCACCGATGGTGATATGGTGTTGAGCTCTGGCAAACCGTTTCACGAAGAGGTTCTCTAATTCTGAAAATGTCTTTACCGAACCGTTGGGTAACTCTGCGTACCAATCAAAGGCGATCTACGACGAGTCACGACGAGCCGTCGGAAGAGTAAGGCGTCACTTCCACCAGCGTTGCAACAACTAGAGCGAAAATATGTGACATGCTGTCGAGGGTTTCCAGTACCATCAAAAGTCTTGAACAGAGGTGGTACCAAGCCTTTTGGGTATTGTACTGCATCAAATTCTTCGGGGTAAGGTCTACCCATCTGAATAGATGCTCCGCTCTTAGACTGTGCTAAGGCTTCTCGCACCTGCTATTCTACCATGCTCTTGATGTCTTTCTCTAGAATCATATTCTGGGTAGAATCTTTCTTCGGCTGATCGTCTCCGTTAACGGATGTAATCTCTTTTCCTCCGTCTGTAATATGAATAACTTCTGGAGGCGTTTCTCTTGGGGGTTGAACCTGACTCTGAAGAGTGGCTAGGGCTGCAGCCATCTCCTCCATCCTTTTCGCCATTTGAGAGATTGTATCATATTTTTCTCGAAGTTGTGCCCTTAACATTTCTAGTTCATCTCTTTCCGCAGCTGCCGGAGCACCTTGCGAAGCTGACGATGCTTGTGTCTCAACCATGTTGATCTCCACATATTCGTCATCCATGAATTCCGACGAATCAACTTCATCTCCAAACTTTTCTTCTATTTCTCTTGCTAATCATTGAATGTCGGTTCTTAGCTTTTCCGTAGCATCCTCCAATGGTCTTCTCGTACGGTTTCACAGTTATCATGTGATGGCTGTTGGATTTCCTTCTTGGGAGTCCCCTTCATCACATTGGTGCTCTCTTCGGACTCGAGTCTCCTGACGAGACTTTCCTTTTCAGGTCGTTGTTTCGGTCTTAACTGGCTAGTAGTAGGACGCCATACCATCCTTCTAGCAGCAGAAGGCCTAGGACCAGATGGTCTGTCAGCTGAATGCTAGAAGGTCGTATCCTCCCTGATCTGTAAACCTGAAACAACAATAGGTGGACTAGCTTTCGTCTTCTTATTCGGCTTTTCTGTGGCGCTAACAAGTTCTACTCGCGGCCCAAGGCGAGATTTGGCTGGCACCCGCCCTATCCTTCTTAAAATCTTTGATACATGACATTTCTCTTTCTTTGCTAACTACTCTATCATAGTCTGCAGTCGAGCAAATGGTGTAATCCTAGCCCTTTTCTTTCGGCTGTTGCTATAGTATGCGGGTTGAGGTAATGAAAAAGCAATCTTGCAGACATTTTCCTCGTCAGCTGCGGGGGAGAGGGGATGGAATCTACTTCCTTCCAAAAGTGATGTATACTCAGGTAATGGTATGTACTCAAACAATGGTGTGTACTCAGGGATCTCTTCTAAGAAAGCGACTTCAGTAGCTCTGGCCTTCCTGGCAATCTTTCTACTTCTGTTTTTCCTCTGAGTCTGTGTTAGGGGAGGAGCTCTTGAGTTGGACCCAATTTCGAAAACAGAAGGTCTCGCATGGAGATCTGTACCCTCCACGGTAACGTGCTCATCACAAATTTGAATTTCCTTCCCCTTCAGTTTGGCGGAAGCCGGGGTAGGTGCAGAGATGACTAGACCAGCAGGGGTAGAAATAACAGTCCTCCTACGAACAGCAGTACTCTTCTCAGCTGGAACCCTTTGCAGAGGAGGGAACTCTTGAGTTGACTTGAGGTTGAACTCGATCAAAGATTTTTTAATTTTCAGGCAGTTTATCTGCAAGCGTGAAAAGGGTGACGTCAGTGATCTTGACATCTGTTTTCTTGAATTCTTGCCCGAAATGGATGATTCCATTGTCAGGAAGCTCCTCCAAGTAGACAGCTAGGTCAAGTCCGTTGGTAAAAGAGAAAATCAGCTTTGGGGCAAACATTTTCTGCAAGGTAGATTCTGATTGTCAGTCCCAAGTTATGCTTCTTCTCATCGGGATGAAAAGAAAGGTATCGAAAAGAGTCCGAACACATTTTTGTTCATGTATTTATAAAAAGGAGTTATTTGTTAAAAGAGTTGTTCATTAGAGGATTTGTTTATTAGGAACGGAATGTTCAAAGGTGTAGAGAAGGTAAGGAATCCGATTCGAGTGGAAAGGAAGAGAAAGTCTTATGCAAGACTTCTCGACTCGAAGGACCGCTCCTAAACTAACACCTATTGGGGGTACACCCAACCTCAGAAAAGAGGTAAAAGGATCTCGGAACCTCTCCGTTTAGGGGTGTCTAAAAAGTGGCTCCTAAATCCGAGAGGAGTTGGCTATACTCGTTCAAGACAGAAATGAACGGGGTATTCCAATGGAAGAATGGTAGTTTGGTCTACTAGGGGCATGAGCTCACTACCGATTTATGAAAGCAAAACCATCTGACCAAAATGGAGAGAGGAACTAGTCCCCAACGGAGTCGCCAGAAGTTGTCGGCATATTTTAGGTTGAGTGTTGTATTTCTGAAAAGAGGTAGCCTACAGAAATTGTCGGCGAATTTTTAATTTAATTTAAATAAATAATTTGAAAAGTAGTATTTGATTTTGAAAATAATTTTAAATTTGAAAATTTTAAGATATGAAATCAAACAGATCTCACATCTTGAATAGTTTATATAAACGAACATCGCACCACAAACTATATATATATCCCGGAGAGTAGACACACTGCTTGATGATGGGGCTCGGTTAAATAAACTAGAAGATTTGTGACATCCGTTTAGTCTACAAACCAATTTTATAAGCCGACAAGTTCCCCTGCTTAATATAAAGGAATTAAGCGGGGTTTATATTACCTGGGTTCTTAAAGTTCCCTATAAGGGCAAGCCCCTATAGTTAATTACATCCTAAATGAAGTGAATCATTTAAGAAAACTCTCGATAATGATCAGTGGTTTTGCTAGCAAGAATTTCAAAGTTTAGGGTTTTCAAAGGATTAAATTTTGGAATTTCAAAAGGGGGTGATCAAATTTGGAACAGTTATTTTCAGGAGTCCAAAGAAAGATAAGTAGGAGAAGCTGAGGATCTAAGAAGAATCTTGGCAACTTCCCAAACTATCCTATTGTTTGACTCGGATTTAAGAAAATCCTAATATTTTCTGGTATTTCAATCTTGATAATTTTAATTAATTTGGACTTATATTTGTATGATAAAATTATACAAATAGCCTCGAAGATGTGAGGGTTTATGTCGTTCCAAATGACTACCTCGGAGTCCTAAGACCGGTTAGGGCTTAATTTACATGACATGATCATGCAAGTGCCTAACGAAGAGTTGAGAATTTATGTTGCACTAGGCAAACTACCTCAAAGTCTTATGGCTTGGTTATTTAATTCTAGTAATGTTTAGCTGATGTAGTGTTGTTTTGCTGACGAAGATGGCTGTGCTGCCCACCGTGCTTCAAGCTCCTTGTTGTTGCAGAGGTTTAGTTTTAGAAGTCATAAATCAAAAGATGAGAGAAGTGTTTTGGTTTAGAGAAAATCTTAAAATCCAAGTGATTTTAATATTTTAATTAAAATAAATCTTAAAGTGTTTTAAACAGAACCGATTAAGATCCCACGGTTTCGTCATCCCGACACCATTGTTTTCATCGAATTCACTTAGTACAGATGAATTTGCTAAACTCAACTGAATGAGTTCCACACTTTCATTTAGACCGTGGGAAATCCCGTTAGCAATACGTGGGTTACATCATCCAAGGTATTCCCGATCATTCAACGAGACGTTTTAATTTAGTTGTAATTGTAGTTTTGTTGTTCTGTTTGTGATTAAATTTTGAGTTGTTTTATATTTTGAAATATTGTGGCGGTGATTTTTATCTTGTAATGACTTTTAATTTAGTTTTGGTTTCAGTACAGGGACTATCCTAAAGGTTTTGGTTTTCATGCAACAGTTGTTTATCATGCAAGAAAAGTATAGTACAGTGCATGTAAGTAAATCGCAATAAAGTAAATTGCAATAAAATTAAAGCGTACCTGGATGGTCTTCCCGTCAACCAAAGCTGCACTTAAAACACATGTTAAGGCATTTAAATATTTCAACAAGTATCTAGGTAAAGTTAAGGGAGAGGTTTTGGTTGTCTACCAAAGTTCTAATCCTATAGCTAGTCATCTCTTATGCCGTCTAGGTTCTTGTGTTTTGGTTTAAGGATGATTTTCTTCACCAAAGAACAATTAAGTTCAATTGTTCTTATAAACACCCTATCATATTGAGGAAGTGCTTAAGACGAGTCTAAAACATCTTTTCAATACCTCTAGGATTGTTTTAAGCCTAAGAGAATTTAATTATACAAGTGAATTAGTCATCTAGGGGGTTTAAGTTTTGTTCTCTTGCTCAGTGAACTAGGACATTTGAATATCCTATGAGTGAAGTAACACTTCACTCGATACTTCATTTAGGAGTTATAATGATAGAAGCTTTCAGGGCAAGTCAACTTATTAAGTATTTTAATGATTTAAACTTAATAATTTAATTTTGATTTTGACTTGATTATAAAAAATCAGTTTAAGTTTGGAATAGTGTTCAAATTATTTTAGATTTAATTCTTAATGATTTAAGTTAGGTTTGTTGATAACTGATTTTCATTTAATTTAATTCAATTTAATTTAATTTTAATTTAATTTAGTTTTAATTTAATTTAATTTAATTTAATTTAGTTTTAATTTAATTTAATTTTTAAATTTAATTTAATTTAATTTAATTTAATTTAATTTAGTTTAATTTAATTTAATTTTAATTTAATTTTAATTTAATTTAATTTAATTTTAATTTAATCTAATTTAATTTAATTTAATTTTTAATTAAATTAAATTTAAATTTAAATTGAATTTAATTTTAATTTAATTTAATTTTAGTTTAATTTTAGTTTGGATTATTATTTTAATTAATTTTTTTTAAAGTAAGAATTAAGTATTATTGAAGTGATTTATTTAGGGATTTTTAAATTAAAGAATAAATATCCTCTTAATAATATCCCTACTTTAATAATTCCAATTTCTATTATTCTTCCAAAATTTCAATTAATTAATTAATTAAAGTTTTATTTAAATTATTTTTGAAATGGTTAGTAGGTTTCTACCCTCAATCATTTAAGTTTGAATCATCCAAAATCAGTTTAAAATCAAATATTTTACCCTCCCCATTTTTGATTAATCCTAAAAATTTAATTAAGGGTTGAAATTTTTAATTACCCTTTTGCCCTTCAAGCTTAATAATTCTATAACGCACTAAATTAAGCTCAAATGAACTTGAACTTTTTATGTAACCTCACTCACATGTCAGTTAAGACATTAGAGTAAATGTGATTTTTCTGTATTTAATTTATTTATGTAATTATTTTTGATGGAAAATAGGGGTTTTCAAGGAAAATTCAACAACATGACCAAGGAAATGCATCTGTCCTTGAGAAAATTATGGGATGTTCCTAATGACCAGAGGACCATTTTGAATGATTTTGGTGATTTTCTGAATTATATTTTATTTATTAGAATTATTTTGAGTTTTGGAGTATTAATTAATTTTAAAATAAAATTGAATTTAAAAACAGGATTTTATATTTTTAATAAATCTCTCTGACCTTAAGGAGTCCATAGAAACAAATTTTATATTTTTTTGATTTTTCTTTGATTTATTAGAATTATTTTAATGAAAAGGTTGGAAAATATATTTTTTAATATTAAAAATTACATCATGCCTTTGAAATTCAATATCTTATCCTAGGGACTTAAGAAAAATATTTGGTTTGTTCCTAAGTAATTAGAATTCAAAATGTGACATTTTGGTGATTTTTAATATTTCTATGATTTTATTATTTTTTAATTATTAAAAATATTAAAATAATGATAAAAATCAACTTTTTTAGAAAATTACAATTTTAATTTTCCTAAGTTCCTCTGATATCGGAGAAGCTCCAAAACCATTTTTGTGAATTTTTGAAAAGAATTTTGTGAGTTATGAATTTTTAAAGTTCGATTTCACCCATTTTGCTTAAGAGGCTTAATCAACCCATTTTGTGAGGTTAATCAAGTCCAGTTGATTTCAAATTTTTATGTAAGACTCTCCTGACCTTAAAAGACAGTGGAGAATTATTTTCAAGTCAATTTGATGTATAGTCAACCCTAATTAATTAAAGATCAATTTTGGGTATTTAGACCAATTAGGGTTATTCCAAGTGAATTATCAAAACTTATTTTTCCTATGTTCCTCTGGCCATAAAAAACATCACCAAATTTTCCTAGAATTTAATTCTCAACATGCTAATTATTGAAATTAAAATACTCAAAACAGTAACATGTAATTGAAAAATCAATAACTTCTCATAGGGATGGTCTCTGACCTTAGAAAATTCATGGGATGTTCCCAAGTTTAGAGGCTTTAAAAGCTCTATGGTCTCATGCCATGGTGAATTGCCTATGTGCATGGAGAATTGAAATAGTTTAGAGAGTAATTAAATCATTAAAAATAAAATACTAAATGAAATTAATTGATTTCTTTTCCACATTATTCTCCTCTGTTCACTGAGCAAGAGGGTGTTTTTATTTTATTTTTAAGATTTTTCTACACAAAGTTATGGATTTTCTAAGTTCTGGTAATTAAATAAATCCATAAAATCCTATTTTTTTATTTATCCGAATCAGCGCAGCGTCATCCTTAGCATCTCCGAACAGCCACGCGGCGCCTTCTGGTTCGGCGCCGCCATCCGACTCAGCGCTCCAGGAACCACGGCTCATGTACCATCGCGCTGTCCTGCTCAATCACAACCGTCGGCTCGATACACGCTCGATCCGACGGCTCCTGGTCATCATCTACCACTGGTGTGCAGCCATGACCGTCCACACTAAAACCCTAAGAACTCACTCGATTCTTAACGGATTTTTGTTTTCTTATGCTCTATGGATTCGTCTTGAAGAGACGAACTCATCCATACGGTAAACATGCATTGAAATTAAGGCATTTGAAATGGAGAATCTCCAGAAGCTCAGGAAGAAGAGAGAGTTCATACCTTTGCTCAGAGAAGTGAGGCTTCGATCTGAGAGTTGTGTCACGTTCAATTGGGTCCAAGCAAGCTCCAGATAAAGTCCTTTGGCCTGGTGAATTGCCTAAGTACAAAAGTGACCATAGCCGATCACAAATCTTGGAGGCTGGAGCAACTGGGTGGCCTAGAGAGGGGGCTCTCACTGGGGAACATCTCCTCTTAGTCTGGTGAAGGTGTAGGACCAATCAATTTGGAGATTGGCTCACTGTGGTGAAGTGTCCTGGTTTTGGGATTGAATTTCAACTCTGAAATTGAGCTCACAGAGAGGAAATGGCAGGGGATTTCAGTAGGGATCAAGTTCTCCAGGTGTGGGGAAGAGTCTGGAATGATTTTGGCAGAGTTTCTGTGTGGTTTGTTTCAGCACCTCTCTCATGGCCGAGAGAGGTGGTGTTTAAATTGGCATGGCTGGAGGCTCTCCCAGGGGGAGTTAGGGGTTGGAATCAGCTGCTCTGGTGAGGAGAAGAAAAACCATGGTGGCCATTGGGCATGGGGCAACTCAGCAGGTGAGAATTCCAAGCTTGGGCTCACATGATGCTCTCGGGTGTGGTGTTTTCCGGTGATCCAGGCGGCTGGCCAGCAGGCATGGGTCACCCTCAAGGTCAGGAGGTCCATGGCTGGGGTTTAGTGCAAGCAATTGACCAATGCCATGTGTAAAGAGCTTGGATTAAAATGGCTTGGGGGAGAGCCCATTTTGGATTGATTTGGTCCAAGCCATGGTTTTGGGTTAGGTTCACCTCGCCATGACCTGGTTTTGGGCTGAAAAAATCAGTTGGGTCAGCTAGGAAGGGGTGGTGAAGTCCCCATCCAAGGTGATGTGGTTAAACATGTTTTAGTGTGTAGCATGGAAGTAGTTAAAAATGCTTAATGAAGGATTAAGAAAGGGGCCTCTCCTTTTGCTACTTTGGGTATGGTCACATGTCAAAACCCTCATGGCTTCATATGGCTTGTAAATGACTCATATTTGGCTCCATTTGGCTTTGGAAGAAGTTGGCTTTGTTTCATGAAAATGGCTTTTAATGAGTTTTGGTAATTTAGGGGTGATTTGTTAGGATTTGGCATATGGCTTAGTTTAGAAAAATTTGATGGCTAATTTAGGACTTAGGGATGATTTTAATTGAGTGAGGATGTGATGAGATTGTAATGTGGGCCATAGGATAGGTTTGGACTTTTGAAATTATTTTAGGAATGGGCTTTTTTAGGAAGGCTTAAGGAAGTGGGCCTTAAGTTTTAAAATAAATTTATGGATGGAAATTTTGTAAAAGGGTTGGGCCAAATAATTCTTGGGTTTGGTTTAGGGATGTGTCATGAGTGATTTGAAATAAACTTGAGGTGATTTGGAATTGGATTGGGTCTAATTTGGGTCTCTTTGGTAATAGAGTCCAAATGGGTCAAAATGAGCTACCTTGGGCTAAAGTTGGGCTAATGTTGAAATTGATGTAAAATTAATGTTCGGAAATGTTTATGGGGGTGTTATAAATAGGTTTGAACTTTGGTTGGGTTTTGATTTTGGGATTTGGGCCCATTTGGGTTAGGTTTTGGTGTAGGCCCATTTAAGGAATTTTGGGCTTGGGTTGAAATTGAGTAAGGTTTGGATCCAAATTTTGGGCAAATCATGTTAGTGTTTTGTTTGTGGGGATGCTAGGAAGGTTTTAGAAAAGATTTGGGTCAAATTGGGGTTGAATTGGGTTGGTTTGAGCTAGGTTTAGGTCATGGGTCAAAATTGGGCCTTAAGCTTTTAAAATGAAATTGGATTCAAATGTCAATCAAATTGGGCTTGAATTTGGTCTAGATTGATATTGGGGATATTAAATTGAAGTTTAGAATTGAATTGGACAAAAATTGAGACCAATTGGGGTGATTTGGTTTGACATTGGGTTCATCTGGGTTTAAAATGGGCTAGATTGAGTGTTTTAGTAAAAGTGGGGTAAATTGACAAAATTGGCCCATGGTGTAGTTGGAAAAAATGAAATTGAGAATATTTGGAATTTTTTGGAATTTTCTGGGAATTTTCTTAATTTTTGGATTTTTGGGTCAAGAGGGGCATTTTGGTAATTTGGAGGGTATTGGGGGTATTTTTGGAAATTTTATGTATTTTTGGTTAGAGATGGTCAATTTAAGTGAGGGAAAATGTTTAGGACCGATTCTGAGGACTTTTGGGTGATTTGGAGATTTTGGAGGACTTGGGCAATTTCAAGGGCTTTTGGTAGGTTTGATGGGTGTAGGGTCCCCGCAGTCAAAAATTGAAATTTTGGAAGAATGAAAATTGATCAAATATGAGTGAAATGGAATAACTTTGGTTGAGCCATGAAGCCATATTAAGCCCATATGAGCCATGAGAGGACTCATTGGAGGCATTCACTATGTTGTTCCTAACCCTCTTAGCCAGGGGCTTAGGGGTTAAGGTCCATCCATATGAATTACCTACATGAGTCAGAGAGTCAAGTTGGGAATGGGTGTGGTTTTAGGATTTGGATTGTGTGTGTGAGAGTGTAGAGTATGAGTGTAGTGAGTGTGTAAGTCAACCCTCACCAGACCAGGCCACCCAGGGTAGTCCTAAGGCCAAAGAGTCCTATAGGGAACTCATCCTTTAAACCTCCACATTTGATTTCAACCCTCTAGGTGATTAGGGGTCTACAATCAAGCCTGTGGGGTTTGCAGGGAGTCAGGAAGTGTTTGAATTTCTAAATGGTGGGTCCCATTTCTAGTCCTCTAAGATTAGTCAAAGGAAAAGCCTAAGGCTAGATCCTAAGTACTAAAGAGAGAAGCAAAAGACCTCATCAAAAATGAGGTCAACAAATGGACGCCCAATAGGTGTGGTGTGCTAACCAAGAACATCGCGCGTATTGGCGTTGACCGAAAAGATCAACAAAACCAACACAGATGTCCAAGTGACAAACTTAGGACAGAGTAGAAGAACTTCCGCTGGGGAGTATCGGGTATATCTCCAAGACTGGAGGTTCCTGAACTCTCATTGGGGAATGGAAAAGGAGGTGAACTCCAAATCACATGATCTGGGGATTTCAATTTAGATTTCATTTCATTTCATGTTCAAGTTTTGATGTGTAAGTTTAGATTTTGAGTTTTAATTTAGATTAAAGTTTGATTTAAAATCAATTTGAGGAAATTTGGATTTGAAATGAGAATTGAAACCTAGGTTCCAATCTCGGGATGACAAAGAAAACTGGAATTTAGGTACCAGCCTCGAGATGAGAATTTGAGTTTAAGTGTCTATTGAAAAGGATAAGAATTAGAATTTAGGTACTGATATCGAAAGTTTAAACTGAGCTGGAATTGAAATTTAAGTATCAATCCTGGGAGAGAATCAAAATTTAAGTATCGATCTTGAAAGATGGGAGGCAGAATTTAGGTACTGTCCCCAAAAGAGAACTAGAATTTAGGTACCAGTCTCGAAAGTTAAGAATTGAAATTTAGGTATCAATTCAGATGAGAATCGAATTTTAGGTATCGATCACGAAATGAGAACTGCAATTTAGGTACCAGTCTCGGAAATTTTGAATTGAAATTTAGGTATCAATTCGGATGAGAATCGAAATTTATGTATCGATCTCGGAATGAGAACTGGAATTTAGGTACCAGTCTCGGAAAATTTGAATTGAAATTTAGGTATCAATTCGGATTAGAATCGAATTTTAGGTATCGATCTCAGAATGAGAACTGGAATTTAGGTACCAGTCTCGGAAATTTTGAATTGAAATTTAGGTATCAATTCCGATGAGATTCTAAATTTAGGTATCGATCTCGGAATGAGAACTAGAATTTAGGTACCAGTTTCGGAAATTTTGAATTGAAATTTAGGTATCAATTTGGATGAGAATCGCAATTTAGGTATAGATCTCGGAATGAGAACTGGAATTTAGGTACCAGTTTTGGAAATTTTGAATTGAAATTTAGGTATCAATTCGAATGAGTATCGAAATTTAGGTATCGATCTCGGAATGAGAACTGGAATTTAGGTACTAGTCTCAGAAATTTTGTATTGAAATTTAGGTATCAATTCGGATGAGAATCGAAATTTAGGTATCGATCTCAAAAGGAGAGTCGGAATTTAGGTACCAACCTCGAAATGAGAACTGGAATTTAGGTGCCAGTCTTGGAAATTTTGAATTGAAATTTAGGTAGCAATTCGGATGAGAATCGAAATTTAGGTATCGATCTCAAAAGGAGAGTCATAATTTAGGTACCGACCTCGAAATGAGAACTGGAGTTTAGGTACCAGTCTCGGAAGTTTTAATGTATGAAGAAGGACCCAGTCTCATGCCATCAGAACCAAATCAAACAAAGTTTGTGGCTCCGTGTCAATAGACCTAGTCAATCTCCGTACAGGAGGGAAGGGAGATCACAGAAAATCAAAAGGGTTTCTATGTGATGAAAAGGGTGTGGGATTTTTTTGAAATTTAAAGTGTGATTTTTCCGTGAGGAAGAACCATCCCGAAAAAGGGTTTCAAAGTAGTTTGAAGTAGATTTTGATCTGAGGAAGAATTGAAGGATTTGAAAGAGATAGACTGTGATTGTAATTCTATTTGAGATTCATTTTTCATTTCGTTTGTCCTTTAATGATCCAATTTTATTTTTGTTGTTTATTTGATGTTCACGTGAATTTTATTTGGTGTTCATGTGGATTTGAAATTCTTTTGAATATTTTGATTTCTAAAAAAATATTCTTATTTGTTTCTCTTTTCTTTTCTGTTCTTTGTTCAAAGTTCATTTAACTCAAATGGCGTTTCCCAGTCAATTTGCACAAAAAGAGGTGAAGGCAAAATGTGACATGGTCACTTTCATTCCAATCTTGTTGAAGATACATCACACAACTCGATCTGAAATATTTTTCACACAATCCATGACTCAAAACGGACTATGTATGATTCTAGTTGATCCATCCAAAAAGCATCTGTTAAAAATACATGTCTGAATAATGAGATACACGGTCAATAACATCACCTTCCAAGCCGTCCTTGGCAGGAGTGCCGCATGGATCTGTATTGGAGGTGTGCTATTTCCCGTGTAACTCACAGATCGTAGGGCCAGAGACTCTCCAATTCTGGATATGGCTGGAAGTGGTAAGGCGCCTTTCTGTCGTCCATCCTTCTAAAAGTGATGGAGATCCGCTCCACTGGTACTTCTGATATACAATGTTTTGCGATGTCTGCTCCATTTCCTTATAATATCACGATGGAACCTACCGGAAGTGGTATCTCCACCGGCCCTCGGAACTTACCCGGGCCTGCTATCCGGAGGTCAGATCCGAACATGATATTGCATTGGTTGACGAACGAAGCCGTGCGTAAAGGTCCGACAAAGTCATGGCGGTCTATGTGTGAAGGTATGCAGTCGCCCTTCTGATAAATGTTGATGATGCAACTGTTGGGTATGCAATCTGCTGGCAGAACCCTCCACGTTATCATTCTTTTCACCATTCTTTTAATTATACTCGGCATTGGATCCACCTCACCGTGACGGAGTATCCTTAGTGGATTTCCTTTTCTGTCCTCTGCAAAATTATAGCAACATCCGCATTGTATTGTAACCCTTCCTTTCCCTGGCATCCATTTCCGAGGTTCCGAATAAGTCTTTTCTCTCAGACGACCTACTCGACCCATTTTCTGAAGTTCTAAGATGCAATCAACAATTTGCTGTTGGTCGTACTCTGAGAATACACCTGTGTGTAACTCGAGGCCTTCTAAAATATTGATTCTTTTGCCTCTAATCCTTTTGAAAGTATTCGAAAGTCTTCTTCTCAACATTCTGCATTCTTTCTAGTTCATATTCTGGGATGATCTTTAAGTGACGAGGCCTAGTAACGTATTGCGGGATGTATGGCTCAATCGCGTCACGTTCTCCTGCATACCTTGGCTCCTCGGGGATTGTCTTTGTCGGGACATCCTCCGGGGTTGCTTCCGCAACAAGGTTCTTCAAATATGGTATCATTGTCCGGCGTTGAGGCAATCTCTCTGCCTCTGGTCTTCTTAGAGTTCCCCTTATCCTTTCTGTTGTTCTCGGAGCTTGTTCTCTCTTTTTAGGTTCCTGATGAACTGATATCTTTGAAATGTGTGTGTCGGCGAAGGTGGTTGTTTCCTCTTGTTGATCTGCTACTAGTTTAGTCAACATCTTGCGGATACAGCGATTCTTATTCCTTCTTTAAGTAGCAGGGAGCGTAGCTCTCCTTACTCCTTGAATTTCTGCGTGTGCGGCGCTGACGAGCCTGCCCTCTACCGTGGCAACTACTAACTTGATTTTTTTGCTTTCCTTGGTGTTTTTCTTTCTTTTCTTGTTGCTGGATTGGTGGCTTGGGCCACCCATCTTCATCACTGTCAGGCTATGAAGCTCTTCTCGGTCTACTAGGACCTAATCAGTTTCTTCATACTGTAGGCTGGCTGGTGTGAAGTCAGAATCAATTTCTATCACTGCTCCATCCTTCACCCTCTTTTCATCGAGTGCGAGACTCACGCCATTTTTAAAGTTTAGGACTAACCGCCCATTCGACATTTCCCTGCGAAGAAGCTAAGGAAAGGATCTGGGGCTGTACTAAGAACAAGAACATTAAGAAAATATTTATCACTGAAGATTCTTATTCACTTATTTTAATTTAAAAGAAGGTAGGAAAAGATGAGGAAAGACCAGGAACAAGATTTGATTTGAAAGGAATGGTAAAACTTATTATGATTTCACATATTTCATTTTTTAGCACATATATATTTTTTTAATGATTTTTTTTTGTCATCCATTTTTATGTTTTTTTGGGTTCGGACCCAGTCACAAAGTGATTGCTTCACCCGTGTTTCTAGGGATAAGACTCTATTTTAGAGGCCACCCTTCGAAACATCAGGTTGTGTAATACTTCTTTAAATACCGTCCATTGATTGGAAGCATTTGTCGTTCTCCTCTGCAATTCACAAGTTGGTAGGAGTCTCCTGAGTAGGCTGCCTCGACCACAAATGGCCCTTCCCAAGTCGGTTCAAATTTGCCTCCTATCTTGCGATGTGCAAGAATAGGTCTTCTGAGAACAAGAACTAAGTCACCAACTTTGAAAGTTCTTGGGCGGACCAGTTTATCATGGGCCTGGATCATCTTAGCTTGGTACAGTTCCAAATTTTGTTGCGCTGCAAGTCTTTTCCCTTCCATGTTTTCCAGTTCTTCCAGTTGTAATCTGGCATTTCTTCTGTAGTAATTTTATTTGCAACTGTAATCCTGAGTGATGGAAGCTGAACCTCCAAAGGTAAAACTGCCTCGGACCCGTACACTAAAGTGTAAGGTGTAAACTGAGTAGGAGTCCTGAAAGTTGTCCTGTAGGCCCATAAGGCTTCTAACAACTTCTCGTGCCAATTTCTCTTGTTGTCGTCCAAAGTTTTCTTTAAAATCTGAACGAGAGTTTTATTAAAAGCCTCGGCCAAGCCTTTTGCTCTTGGGTAGTAGATTGTTGAGTATCGCCAATCGATTCCATGTCTTCTGACAACATTATTGATTTTTGTGCTTCTGAATGTGGACCCATTATCTGAAATGATTCTATGCGGTACTCCAAAATGGTAGACAACTTGATTCTTGAAAAACTGTAGCACGTGGTGTGCCTTTACTTCTCTGAGTGGAACTGCTTGTGCCCATTTAGAAAAGTAGTCTGTAGCTGCAACGATGAAGCGATGTCCTCTTCAAGAAGGCAGTTCTATCGGACCCACTATATCTGTGCCCCAACACTCAAATGGCCACGACGCAATTGTCGTGTGTAGCACATTTGGAGGTTGGTGTAGAACCACTCCGTGCACTTGGCACTGGTGACAGCTCTTGGCGACTTTCATACGGTTGGTCATCATTGAGGGCCGATAGTACCGTAGTCTTTTAATTTTCATTTTAATTTTCGGACTCGATCGATGAGCACCACAAAGTCCTGAATGCACTTCTTTGACAATTTCACGAGCCTCGGACCCGCTCAGGCATCTTAACCACATCTGATCAAAAGACCTTATGTATAATGTATTGTTTATTAATGCGTAAGACATAGTTCTTTTCTTGATTTGATGGGCTAATGACTTATCGTCTGGTAATTTACCTGTTTGCAGGTAGTCTATCAGCGGTTGACGCCAATCTTCTGTGTTTTTCGTCACTGCTGCAACGGATTCCTCTGCTTTTTCTGATTCCTGAATCATATCCATGTCGAGCTGTGATAGGACCTGTCGTCCTTGAACTGACACTTCAACTGACTCATCTTGTAAGAAGGCAAATTCTTTTGCAAGGCGAGCTAGCTCATCCACGAGAGCATATTCTCTTCTGGGGATCTTGTAGATTGTTACATTCGAAATTTGTTCCAACAGTTTCATGGCATACTGAAAGTATTGCTCGAGTCTTGGCTTTAAAATTCTGTATTATCCGGCGACTACGTTGGATGATCAACTGAGAATCTCCATAGATGTTGATGTCCGTTATTCCCATTTGAATGGTTAGTTCTAGTCCTGTTATGAGGGCTTCGTATTCTGCCATATTATTTATGCACGGCTCTGTTAAGTGGTAGGAGTATCTTAACATCCCCCGCTCCGGTGTTATAATGATTAGTCATTTTCCTGCCTTACCGGGCACTATCGTTTGCAATTCTTTGTCTTTCTGTGCTGAGGACGCTCCGTCAAAGTATTGTTCCCAACGTCGATCATCAGTGTCTTCTAGGCTCATTATTTGCTCTTCAGGCAAATCATCGTCGAGAGGCGAATCTGCCGGTAAAGGGTGTGCTGCAAGGAAGTCAGCTAGAACTTGTTCCTTTACGGCACGAAGAGGAACGAAAGTTATGTCGAATTGCAATATTATCATCGACCACCTGGCAAGTCTGTCAGAAAGTGTCAGCTGGGTCATCAAATATTGCAATGGGTTAACTTTCGAAATGAGGTTGATCTTATGAGAAAGCATGTAATGCCTGAGTTTCTGTGCGGCGAAGATCAGGGCAAAACAATGCTTCTCAATTGGAGGATACTTTACTTCCGTCGGAATCAGACGACGGCTTAAGTAGTAGAGAGCATTTTCTTTTCCCTCATCATTGACCTGGGCTAGCAGGGCTCCAAGGGAGTCGTCTAGAGCCGCGGTATAAAGTATCAATGGTCTACCCGAGACTGGGGCTGCTAAGACAGGAGGTGTCATTAAATATTGCTTAATGTCCTCGAAGGCCCGTTGGCATTTATCTTCCCAAACGAATTTGGCGTCCTTTTTAACTAATGCTGAGAAGGGCTGACACCTACCTGACAAGTTCGAGATAAAGCATCGAAGATATGCCAGCTTCCCTTGAAAGGATCGTAGCTGCTTTAAGGTTTTGGGAGGCGGCATCTCTAAGATAGCTTTAATCTTTTCCGGATCATTTTCGATTCCGCGATGTCGGACAACGGATCCTAAGAATTTCCCGGAGGTGACGCCGAAGGCGCATTTTAAGGGATTCATCTTAAGGTTGAATTGCCTTAGTCGCTTGAAAACAATTCTCAAATCATACAGGTGATCTTGTTTCAGTTTGCTTTTGATGACCACATCATCCACGTAGCACTCAACTTGGTTGTGAATGAGATCATCAAAAATCTTTGTCATCACTCTTTGATATGTTTCTCCTGCTTTCTTTAGTCCGAATGGCATTACTGTGTAGCAATACACTCCGATCGGCGTTCTGAAAGCTGTGAGCTTTTCGTCTTCTGGTGCCATCTTTATCTGGTTGTATCCTGATGATCCATCCATGAATGAAAATATTTCATGTGTTGAAGCGATGTCGATCATCAGTTCTGGGATTGGTAGTGGAAATTCATCCTTTGGACATGCTTTATTTAAATCCCTGAAGTCTACGTAGATTCTGATCTGACCATTTTTCCTTCTAACTGGTACCACGTTGGCTAACCAAGTAGGGTATTGTTCTTCACAGACAAATTTAGCGTCGATTAGCTTCTTAATTTCTGCTATTACTTGTTGCTCAATTTCTAGACGCATTCTTCTAAAAGCTTGTCTGACTGGAACAGAAGTAGGGTCTACTCCTAACTTGTGAACTGCGACTTCTATAGCTAATCCTGGCATTTCGTCGTAGCTCCAAGCAAAACAGTCCTTGAATTCAATTAATAGCTTGATCATTTCCTCGGAATCTTCTTTATTGAGTAAGGAGCTAACAAAGGTTGGCCTAGGCTCTTTGCCAGTACCTAAATTAACTTCCGTTAACTCGTCTATTGTGGATTGATTTCTTCTTCAAACTCTGGTGGAGCGTCTCCAATTTGTAGCTCTTCAAGATCATCTGTAGTTTCCGAGCACTCTTCATTAGGTTCGCAAGTGACAGCCAAACAAAATTCCATATCGTCAACTGAACCTATTGTGCCGAATCCGAGACCATGTTTTGAATTGGGAGGCCGACCGGCTTTGTTCCATAGTCTTTCAAAATGTTGTGAATGACCCTTTGTCCATTGTCGAGGTAGGACACCACGTTGAATTAAATTTTGAACACAGGGAGAGTACCACTCAAAAGGTAATTCCATTAATTCGGAAGAAGTGACATCTTCAAATTGTACATCTTTTTCATCATTGCAAGAAGAAGTACCACGGTAAAATTGATTGGTTTAGCACCACCTCCATGCACTTCCTTGACCACCATACCCTCGATCTTATTAGACCGGATCGGGGTCAGGGCCATAGTGTGTACATGGTTGTTAATCTTCTCGTACATTGATTTATATTCTTCATTCTTTTCATCTTTGAGGAAGACCTTGAATTGTGGTTTCTTCTAGTTTATTGTAGCTGTTTCTTTCTAGATTTCTTCTTCTTCTTCAGCGTTGTTCTCTCAATTCACGTTGATTACCGGCTTTTTCTGTCCAACTATCTCAACGTTTCTGCCACGACCTCTTCCCCGCCCTCGACCTCAGGTGCAAATTGTGAAGAAACCTTCACCATCTCGCCGTAAGGGAGTGGTGAGTGACTGTTGGACTAGAACTTCAGGCTCTTCGTCATCTTGAACTTCTTTTGCTTCATTGGGCATGGTATTTCTGGAGAAGAATGTTTTCTTTGGAGGCGCGTAGTAGGCTGCATCTTCATGAATTCCAATTTCATGTATGGAGAACGGTAGCAAGTCACCTTTAATGTAGTGTTCTCCTCCATCATAGTATTTTATGCACTGATGCAGACACAACGGTACCATCCGGTTCTCATGTATCCACGGTTGGTCCAGTAGCACGTTGAACGATGTTTCAGAATCAATTATATGGAATTTTGCGGTTGTCTTTGCTAAATCACTGGTCTTCATCAACAGCGTTATTGATTTGAGGGCTCCTTCTCCTTTCTGGTTGAATCCTCTTAGTAGCATCTTATCCGCTTCAAGCTTGCGAGCATCAATTTCCAAGTATGCTAGCGTCCGAAGATTCATTATGTTGATTGACGCTCCTGGATCCACCAATACTCTGGAGAGCATAAATTTTTCGATTGTGACTGAAATGTACAATGGTCGGTTGTGATCGGCTGTCCCATGTAGTAGATCACTGTCCGTGAAGGTAACACCTCGTTGTTCCTTCAACGAGCAAACCTCGTCTAAGGAATCTCCGGCCATCTGAGCTAAACAAATCTCTGGATCAAGTAAGGCCTTGATCAGAGCTTCCCTCATCTCTTTTGATAAGATAAGAGCGTCGTAGATGCTTAGTTTGGCTGGTAGTTTCCTAAGATGGGCTAGCACGTAATAGTCTACTTTGTCACCATGTGTTCCAGTTTCTTCCCGAATGGGCAATTCTTCTGCTGGGGTTGACTCTTCCTGAACAACCACCTGCTTTCCTTTGTCTTTTGGGCCCATTCTCAGAGGTAGAACCCTTCCGCTCCTTAAGTTGACTTCTGTGATTTCTTCTGAATCTGGTACTGAGTTTACTGGTGTCTCCTTTTGAATTGGCATGACAGGTTCTTCTAGAGTCGCTTCAGAATCTGAAAGCTCTAGCTCTATTGTGATTGGAGCTCCTCGAAATTCAAAAACAGATTCATTGCTTGTTGAAATTTCGTAGCCTTCTTGGTGAATGTCTTCTTTGTCATCGTGAGTGTCGAGGTTGTGTATGATCTGAGAATTGTTATTTGTATCGGAATCGAGATCCGGATTAGGTTGGTTTTCGTTAGTTGCGTAATCGTTAGAAACAGTCAAAACGTAGCCAACGCCATAACTCTTATCATTATAAGATCCCGCCGGAGCGAGCAAATAATCATACAGAGTCAGAGGTTCGAGGAATTTCTCCCCCGAATCGGAAACAACCATCCTAGGATAAGCAGCCCCTAGTCTAGCCTTAAGAGCCTTGGTCTTTTCTTCTTCTACGATCTCCTTCTTTTCTATGATCTTTTCTTCCTGGGGTGGTTCTTCAATTGCAAGCGATAGCGCCGGCTTGACAGGTTTCGAAGTTTGATTCGAAGCACATACCGAAGCGGTTTGGATGTGATCCAAAATTTTCTTCGATGACTTCATCCAAACGGTACTCCATCCATCATTCGTCGTGTAGGGATCTATAGGAACAATAGTCTCCGTTGAAATAACATTGACGAAACTGCCTTTCTAGGGTTCCTTCATGTATTCCTTCGGAATAGTTATATTCCGTTTTTGGAGATTGTCGTAGAGCTAAGTCTTTAAGGTAATGCAATCCTCTATCTTGTACCCGAGCATCCGGTGGTAAGGGAAATAGATGGGATGGTCTTTCTTATTGACTTCTTTTAGCTTCCTGGGTTCTGGCAGTTGGAAATCCGGAGTCTTCATCAAACTGCGGAACATCTTTGGCACTGCCTCATTCTTGAACGGATATTCTCTATTTATAAGCTCCTTTAATGTGCGCTGCGGGCGAGGCGGTTGCTCATGTTGTTGAGTTGGCTGATAACCGGGTCGAGGTTGTTGGTAGTTCTGCTGAGGTTGCTGATAGCTGGGCTGCGGCTGCTCCAGCTGTATTTGCATTGGCTGCTTGCCCTTATCGACTGCCACGACGATCCTGGATTTCTTTTCAAATGTCTTCACAGGCTTCTGTTTGTCTGTCTTGTCAATGAAACTTAGTTGTTTAGCTTCCTCTTGCAAGCTTCCGGCCTTGCTTAACAACTTCTCGAAAGCCTTAATCGTAAATCCCTTAAGGAGAAGTGTTATCGGGCCGTGAATGCTTTTAAGCAATATACTGACTCCATGCTGCTCTTGTAGCTGTGGCTCACACTTCATGCTTAGATTCCTACATCGAAGTATTTAGTCGACTAAAGTTTCGTTCGGTTTCTGTTTCTCCACCACTAGATCACCGATGGTGATATGGTGTTGAGCTCCGGTGAACAGTTTCATGAAGAGGTTCTCTAATTCTGAAAATGTCTTTACCGAATTGTTCGGTAACTCTGCGTACCAATCGAAGGCGATCCTTGACAGGCTGCTGATGAACTGTCGAAAGAGTAAGGCGTCGCTTCCACCGGCGTTGCAACAACTAGCGCGAAAATGTACGACATGCTGTCGAGGGTTTCCAGTACCATCAAAAGTCTTGAACAGAGGTGGTACGAGCCTTTTGGGTATTGTACTGCATCAAATTCTTCGGGGTAAGGTCTACCCGTCTGAATAGATGCTCCGCTCTTAGGATCGTGCTAAGGCTTCTCGCACCTGCTGTTCTACCATGCTCTTGATGTCTTTCTCTGGAATCATATTCTGGGTAGAATCTTTCTTCGGCTAATCGTCTCCGTTAACGGATGTAATCTCTTTTCCTCCAAATGTAATGTGAATAACTTCTGGAGGCATTTCTCTTGGGGGTTGAACCTGACTCTGAAGAGTGGCTAGGGCTGCAGCCATCTCCTCCATCTTTTTCGCCATTTGAGAGATTGTATCATCTTTTTGTCGAAGTTGTGCTCTTAACATTTCTAGTTCATCTCTTTCCGTAGCTGTCGGAGCACCTTGAGAAGCTGACGATGCTCGTGTCTCAACCATGTTGATCTCCACATATTCGTCATCCATGAATTCCGACGAATCGACTTCATCTCCAAACTTTTCTTCTCTTTCTCTTGCTAATCATTGAATGTTGGTTCTTAGCTTTTCCATAGCATCCTCCAATGGTCTTCTTCGTACGGTTTCGCAGTTATCATGTAATGGCTGTTGGATTTCCTTCTTGGGAGTCCCCTTCATCGTAGTGGTGCTCTCTTCGGACTCGAGTCTCCTGACGAGACTTTCCTTTTCAGGTCGTTGTTTCGGTCTTAACTGGCCAGTAGTAGGACGTCATACCATCCTTCTAGGACCGGATGGTCTGTCGGATGAATGCTGGAAGGTGGTATCCTCCCTGATCTGTAAACCTAAAACAACAACAGGTGGACTAGCTTTCATCTTCTTATTCGGCTTTTCTGTGGCGCTAACGGGTTCTACTCGCGGCCCAAGATGAGATTTGGGCGGCACCCGCCACTATCCTTCTTAAAATCTCTCGATACAGGACATTTCTCTTTCTTTGCTAACTTCTCTATCACAGTCTACAGTCGAGCAAATGGTGTAATCCTGGCCCGTTTCTTTCGGTACGTTGCTATAGTATGCGGGTTGAGGTAATGTAAAAGCAATCTTGCAGACATTTTCCTCGTCAGCTGCAACGGAGAGGGGATGGAATCTACTTCCTTCCAAAAGCTGTGTATACTCAGGCAATGGTATGTACTCAGACAATGGTGTGTACTCAGGGATCTCTTCTAAGAAAACGACTTCAGTAGCTCTGGCCTTCCTGGCAATCTTTCTACTTTTGTTTCTCCTGTGAGTCCGTGTTAGGGGTGGAGCTCTTGAGCTGGAGCCAATTTCGAAAACAGAAGGTCTCGTATGGAGATCTGTACCCTCCATGGTAACATGCTCATCACAAATTTGAATTTTCTTCCCCTTCAGTTTGGCGGAAGCCGGGGTAGGTGCAGAGATGACTAGACCAGCGGGGGTAGAAACAATAGTCCTCCTGCGAACAGCAGTACTCTTCTCAGCTGGAACCTTTTGCAGAGGAGGGAACTCTTGAGTTGACTTGAGGTTGAACTCGATCAAAGGTTTTTTAGTTTCAGGCACTTTGTCTGTAAGAGTGAAAAGGGTGACGTCACTGATCTTGACATCTGTATTCTCGAATCCTTGCTCAAAACGGATGATTCCATTGTCAGGAAGTTCCTCCTTGTAGACAGCTAGGTCAAGTCCGTTGGTAAAGGAGAAAATAAGCTTTGGGGCAGACATTTTCTGCAAGGTAGATTCTGATTGTCAGTCCCAAGTTATGCTTCTTCTCATCGGGACGAAAAGAAAGGAATCGAAAAGAGTCCAAACACATTTTTGTTCATGTATTTATAAAAAGGAGTTATTTGTTAAAAGAGTCGTTCATTAGAGGATTTGTTTATTAGGAACAGAATGTTCAAAGGTGTAGAGAAGGTAAGGAATCTGATTCGAGTCGGGAAGGAAGAGAAAGTCTTATGCAAGACTTCTCGACTCGAAGGACCGCTCCTAAACTAACACCTATTGGGGGTCCACCCTACCTCAGAAAAGAGGTAAAAGGATCTCGTAACCTCTCCATTTAGCAGTGTCTAAACAGTGGCTCCTAAATCTGAGAGGAGTTGGCTGTACTCGTTCAAGACAGAAATGAACGGGATATTCCAACGGAAGAATGGTAGTTTGGTCCACTAGGGGCATAGGCTCACTACCAATTTATGAAAGCAAAACCATCTGACCAAAATGGAGAGAGGAACTAGACCCCAGCGGAGTCGCTAGAAGTTGTCGGCAAATTTTTAAGTTTAGTGTTGTATTTCTGAAAGAGGTCGCCTACAGAAATTTTCGGCGAATTTTTAATTTAATTTAAATAAATAATTTGAAAAGTAGTATTTGATTTGGAAAATAATTTTAAATTTGATAATTTTAAGATATGAAATGAAACTGATCTCACATACCGAATAGTTTATATAAACGAACACCGCACCACAAACTGCATATCTATCCCGGAGAGTAGACACACTGCTTGATGATGGGGCTCGGTTAAATAAACTAGAAGATTTGTGACATCCGTTTGGTCTACAAACCAATTTTATAAGCCGACAAGTTCCACTGCTTAATATAAAGGAATTAAGCAGGGTTTATATTACCTGGGTTCTTAAAGTTCCCTATAAGGGCAAGCCCCTATAGTTAATTACATCTTAAATGAAGTGAATCATTTAAGAAAACTCTCGATAATGATCAGTGGTTTTGCTCTCAAGAATTTCAAAGTTTAGGGTTTTCAAAGGATTAAATTTTGGAATTTCGAAAGGGGATGGATCAAATTTGGAACAGTTATTTTTAGGAGTCCGAAGAAAGATAAGTAGGAGAAGCTGAGGATCCAAGAAGAATCTTGGCAACTTCCCAAACTATCCTATTGTTTGACTCGGATTTAAGAAAATCCTAATATTATCTGATATTTCAATATTGTCAATTTTAATTAATTTGGACTTATATTTGTATGATAAAATTATACAAATAGCCTCGAAGATGTGAGGGTTTATGTCGTACCAAATGACTACCTCGGAGTCCTAAGACCGGTTAGGGCATAATTTACATAACATGATCATGCAAATGCCTAACGAAGAGTTGAGGATTTATGTTGCACTAGTAAAACTACCTCGAAGTCCTATGGCTTGGTTATTTTATTCTAGGAATGTTTAGCTGATGTAGAGTTGTTTTGCTGACGAGGATGGCCGTGCTGCCCACCGTGCTCCAAGCTCCTTGTTGCTGCAGAGGTTTAGTTTTAGAAGTCATAAATCAAAGGATGAGAGAAGTGTTTTGGTTTAGAGAAAATCTTAAAATCCAAGTGTTTTTAATATTTTAATTAAAACAAATCTTAAAGTTGTTTAAGCGAGAACCGATTAAGATCCCACGGTTACGTCATCCCGACACCGATTATTTTCATCGAATTCACTTAGTCCAGATGAATTTGCTAAACTCAACTGAATGAGTTCCACACTTTCATTTAGACCGTGGGAAATCCCGTTAGCAACACGTGGGTTACATCATTCGAGGTATTCCCGATCCTTCAACAAGACGTTTTAATTTAGTTATAATTGTAGTTTTGTTGTTCTGTTTGTGATTAAATTTTGAGTTATTTTATATTTTGAAATGTTTTGGCGGTGATTTTTATCTTGTAATGACTTTTAATTTAGTTTTGGTTTCAGTTCAGGGACTATCCTAAAGGTTTTTGTTTTCATGCAACAGTTGTTTATCATGCAAGAAAAGTAAAGTACAGTGCATGTAAGTAAATCGCAATAAAGTAAATTACAATAAAATAAAAGCATACTTGGAGGGTCTTCCCGTCATCCCAAGCTGCACTTAAAACACATGTTAAGGCATTCAAATATTTCAACAAGTATCTATGTAAAGCTAAGGGAGAGGTTTTGGTTGTTTACCAAAGTCCTAATCCTATAGCTAGTCATCTCCTATGACGTCAAGGTTCTTGTGTTTTGGTTTAAGGATGATTTTCTTCACCAAAGAACAATTAAGTTCAATTGTTCTTATAAACTCCCTATCATATTAAGGAAGTGCTTAAGACGAGTCTTAAACATCTTTTCAATACCTCCAGGATTGTTTTAAGCCTAAGAGAATTTAATTATACAAGTGAATTAGTCATTCAGGGGTTTAAGTTTTGTTTTCTTGCTCAGTGAACTAGGACGTTTGAATATCCTATGAGTGAAGTAACACTTCACTCGATACTTCATTTAGGAGTTGTAATGATAGAAGCTTTCAGGGCAAGTCAACTTATTAAATATTTTAATGATTTAAACTTAATGATTTAATTTTGATTTTGACTTGATTATAAAAAATTAGTTTAAGTTTGGAATAGTGTTTAAATTATTTTAGATTTAATTCTTAATGATTTAATTTAGGTTTGTTGATAAATGATTTTGCTTTAATTTAATTCAATATAATTTAGTTTTAATTTAATTTAATTTTAATTTAATTTAGTTTTAATTTAATTTAATTTAATTTAGTTTTAATTTAATTTAATTTTTTAATTTAGTTTAATTTAATTTAATTTAATTTGATTTAATTTAATTTAATTTTAATTTTAATTTAATTTAATTTAATTTAATTTAATTTAATTTAATTTTAATTTTCATTTAATTTTAGTTTAATTTAATTTAATTTAAATTTAGATTTAATTTAATTTAAATTTAAATTTAATTTAATTTAAATTTAATTTAAATTTAATTTTAATTTAATTTAATTTAATTTAATTTTAGTTTAATTTTAGTTTGGATTATTATTTTAATTAATTTTTTTTAAAGTAAGAATTAAGTATTATTGAAGTGATTTATTTAGAGATTTTTAAATTAAAGAATAAATATCCTCTTAATAATATCCCTACTTTAATAATTCCAATTTCTATTATTCTTCTAAAATTTCAATTAATTAATTAATTAAAGTTTTATTTTAATTATTTTTGAAATGGTTAGTAGGTTTCTACCCTCAATCATTTAAGTTTCAATCATCCAAAATCAGTTTAAAATCAAATATTTACCCTCCCGTTTTTTGATTAATCCTAAAAATTTAATTAAGGGTTGAAATTTTTAATTACCCTTTTGCCCTTCAAGCTTAACAATTCTATAACTCACTAAATTAAGCTTAAATGAACTTGAAATTTTTATGTAACCTCACTCACATGTCAATTAAGACATTAGAGGAGAAAATATGTTTTTTATGTATTTAATTTATTTATGTAATTATTTTTGATGGAAAATAGGTGTTTTCAAGGAAAATTTAACAACATGACCAAGGAAATGCTTCTGTTCTTGAGAAAATTATGGGATGTTCCTAATGACCAGAGGACCATTTGGACCAATTTTGGTGATTTTGTGAATTATATTTTATTTATTAGAATTATGTTGAATTTTGGAGTATTAATTAATTTTAAAATATAATTGAATTTTAAAAAAGGATTTTATATTATTCTTAAATCTCTTAGACCTCAAGGAGTCCAGAGAAACAAATTTTATATTTTTCTGAGTTTTCTTTGATTTATCAGAATTATTTTAATGAAAAGGTTGGAAAATACATTTTTTAATATTAAAAATTACATCAAGCCTTTGAAATTCAATATCTTATCCTAGGGACTTAAGATAAAAATTTGGTTTATTCCTAAGTAATTACAATTTAAAATGTGACATTTTGGTGATTTTTAGTATTTTTATGATTTTATTATTTTTTAATTATTGAAAATATTAAAATAATGATAAAAATCAACTTTTTTAGAAAATTACAATTTTAATTTTCCTAAGTTCCTCTAATATCGAGAAGCTCCAAAACCATTTTTGTGAATTTTTGAAAAGTATTTTGTGAGTTATGAATTTTTAAAGTTTAATTTCACCCATTTTGCTTAAGAGGCTTAATCAACCCATTTGGTGAGGTTAATCAAGTCCAATTGATTTCAAATTTTTATGTAAGACTCTCCTGACCCTAAAGGATAGTGGAGAATTATTTTTAAGTCAATTTGATGTATAGTTAACCCTAATTAATTAAAGATCAATTTTGGGTATTTAGACCAATTAGTGTTATTCCAAGTGAATTAACTCAAAACTTATTTTTTCTATGTTCCTCTGGCCATAAGAAACATCACCAAATTTTCCTAGAATTTATTTCTCAACATGCTAATTATTGGAATTAAAATACTCAAAACAGTAACATGAAATTGAAAAATCAATAACTTCTCATAGGGATGGCCTCTGACCTTGGAAAATTCAGGGGATGTTCCCAAGTTCAGAGGCTTTAAAAGCCCTATGGTCTCATGCCATGGTGAATTGTTTATGTGCATGGAGAATTGAAATAGTGTAGAGAGTAATTAAATCATTAAAATTAAAATATTAAATGAAATTAATTGATTTCTTTTCCACATTATTCTCCTCTGTTATGGATTTTTTTAGTTCTGGTAATTAAATAGATCCATAAAATCCTATTTTTCTATTTATCCGAATCGGCGCCGCGTCATCCTTAGCATCACCGAACAGCCACGCGGCGCCTTCTGGTTCGGCGTAGCCATCCTACTCAGCTCTCCAGGGGCCCGCGATTCATGTACCATCGTGCTGTCCGGCTTAATCACAACCGTCCGCTCAATACACGCTTGATCCAACGGCTCCTGGTCATCATCTACGACTGGTGTGCATCCGTGACCGTCCACACTAAAACCCTAAGAAATCACTCGATTGTCAACGGATTTTTGTGTTCTTATACTCTATGGATTCGTCTTGAAGAGACGAACACATCCATACAGTAAACATGCATTGAAATTAAGGCATTTGAAATGGAGAATCTCCAGAAGAGAGAGTTCATACCTTTGCTCAGAGAAGTGAAGATTCGATCTGAGAGTTGTGTCACGTTCGATTGGGCCCAAGCAAGCTCCAGATGAAGTCCCTTGGCCTGGTGAATTGCCTAAGTACAAAGTGACCACATCCGATCACAAAGCTTGGAGGCTGGAGCAACTGAGCGGCCTGGAGAAGGGGCTTTCACTGGGGAACTTCTCCTCTTGGTCTGGTGAAGGTGTAGGACCAATCAATTTGGAGATTGGCTCACTGTGGTGAAGTGTCCTGGTTTTATGCTTGAATTTCAACTCTAAAATTGAGCTCACAGAGAGGAAATGACAGGGGGATTTCAGTGGGGATCAAGTTCTCCAGGTGTGGGGAAGAGTCTGGAATAATTTTGGCAGAGTTTCTGTGTGGTTTGTTTCAGCACCTCTCTCATGGCCGAGAGAGGTGGTGTTTAAATTGGCATGGCTGGAGGCTCTCCCAGGGGGAGTTAGGGGTTGGAATCAGCTACTCTGGTGAGGAGAAGAACAACCATGGTGGCCATTGGGCATGGGGCAACTCAGCAGGTGAGAATTCCAAGCTTGGGCTCACATGATGCTCTCGGGTGTGGTCTTTTCCGGCGATCCAGGCGGCTGGCCAGCAGGCATGGGTCACCCTCAGGGTCAGGAGGTCCATGGCTGGGATTTAGTGCAAGCAGTTGACCAATGCCATGTGTAAAGAGCTTGGATTAAAATGGCATGGGGGAGAGGCCATTTTGGCTTAATTTGGTCCAAGCCATGGTTTTGGGATAGGTTCACCTCCCCATGACCTGGTTTTGGGTTGAAAAAATCAGTTGGGTCAGCTAGGAAGGGGTTGTGAAGTCCCCATCCAAGGTGATGTGGTTAAACATGTTTTAGTGTGTAGCATGGAAGGAGTTAAAAATGCTTAATGAAGGATTAAGAAAGGGGCCCCTCCTTTTGCTACTTTGGGTATGGTCACATGTCAAACCCCTCATGGCTTCATATGGCTTGTAAATGGATTATATTTGGCTCCATTTGGCTTTGGAAAAAGTTGGCTTTGTTTCATGAAAATGGCTTTCAAGGAGGTTTGGTAATTTAGGGGTGATATGATAGGATTTGGCATATGGCTTAGTTTAGAAAAATTTGATGGCTAATTTAGGACTTAGGGATGATTTTAATTGAGTGAGGATGTGATGAGATTGTAATGTGGGCCTTAGGATGGGTTTGGACTTTTGAAATTATTTTAGGAATGTGCTTTTTTAGGAAGGCTTAAAGAAGTGGGCCTTAGGTTTTAAAATAAATTTATGGATGAGAATTTTGTAAAAGGGTTGGGCTAAATAATTCTTGGGTTTGGTTTAGGGATGTGTCATGAGTGATTTGAAATAAACTTGAGGTGATTTGGATTTGGATTGGGTCTAATTTGGGTCTCTTTGGTAATAGAGTCCAAATGGGTCAAAATGAGCTACCTTGGGCTAATGTTGGGCTAATGTTGAAATTGATGTAAAATTAATGTTGGGAAATGTTTATGGGGGTGTTATAAATTAGTTTCAACTTTGGTTCGGTTTTGATTTTGGGATTTGGGCCCATTTGGGTTAGGTTTGGGGGTAGGCCCATTTAAGGAATTTTGGGTTTGGGTTGAAATTGAGTAAGGTTTGGGACCAAATTTTGGGCAATTAATGATATTCTTTTGTTTGTGGGGATGCTAGGAAGTTTTATAAAATATTTGGGTCAAATTGGGATTGAATTGGGTTGGTTTGAGCTAGGTTTAGGTCATGGGTCAAAATTGGGCCTTAAGCTTTTAAAATGAAATTGGATTCAAATGTCAATCAAATTGGGCTTGAATTTGGTCTAGATAGATATTGGGGATATTTAATTGAAGTTTAGAATTGAATTGGGCCAAAATTGAGACCAATTGGGGTGATTTGGTTTGACATTGGGTTCATTTGGGTTTAAAATGGGCTAGATTGGGGGTTTTGGTAAAAGTGGGGTAAATTGACAAAATTTGCCCATGGTATAGTTGGACAAAATGAAATTGGGAATATTTGGGATTTTCTGGAATTTTCTGGAAATTTTCTAAATTTTTGGATTTTTTGGTCAAGAGGGGCATTTTGGTAATTTGGAGGGTATTGGGGGTATTTTTGGAAATTTTGGTATTTTTGGCTGGAGATGGTCAATTTAAGTGGGGGAAAATGTTTAGGACTGATTCTGAGGACTTTTGGGTGATTTGGAGATTTTGGAGGACTTGGGCAATTTCAAGGGCTTTTGGTAGGTTTGATGGGTGTAGGGTCCCCGGGGTCAAAAATTGAAATTTTGGAAGAATAAAGATTGATCAAATTTGAGTAAAATGGAATCACTTTGGTTGAGCCATAAAGCCATATTAAGCCCATATGAACCATGAGATGACTCATTGGAAGCATTCACTATGTTGTTCCTAACCCTCTTAAACAGGCGCTTAGGTGTTAAGGTCCATCCATATGAATTACCTACATGAGTCAGGGAGTCAAGTTGGGTATGGGTGTGGTTTTAGGATTTGGATTGTGTGTGTGAGAGTGTAGAGTATGAGTGTAGTGAGTGTGTAAGTCAACCCTCACCAGACCAGGCCACCCAGGGTAGTCCTACGGCCAAAGAGTCCTATAGGGAACTCATCCTTTAAACCTCCACATTTGATTTCAACCCTCTAGGTGATTAGGGGTCTACAATCAAGCTTGTGGGTTTTGCAGGGAGTCAGGAAGTATTTGAATTTCTAAATTGTGGGTCCCATTTCAAGTCCTCTAAGATTTGTCAAAGGAAAAGCCTAAGGCTAGATCCTAAGTACTAAAGAAAGATGCAAAAGACCTCATCAAAAATGAGGTCAACAATTTTTGGTGCATCACCAATTTATTAATAATTCAATCAGTCGAACTCTAGGCCAACCAAGGGTTAGTCTGACCAAACCACAGAGCGTCACACACCTATACCTTTGTTGATCTAACTAATAGAAAGGTAATTCATAAGAAAAACAATCACATAACAAGGACTCCTCCTATATAAATTCATCGATTGAAAGTAGGCTGCCGATCAGATTACAGTAATGTTTCCTCTGTCTTGATGGAATAATCCTCATTGTGAACTGTAATTTCACAATGGATTCCATGAAAACAGGTGATCAAAGATTGTTAAGTCAGAAGAATGACTTTTTTGCCAACCAAAATATACCGCATGACCAAGCCAAGTAGTTATAAATATGAAATGGTTCCTAGAACAGTTATAGTTACAGAACAATGCCAATAGTGGTTGTAATATCAAAATTTGCCTAATTCGATTGCAAATAATTGTAATGTTCACATTAAATGTGGGACAATCATTTAATTTACCAGAACACCTTCTATGACTTAAAAATAGGAGGGTAATTCCTTTAGAAGGACTACTAAATCATTTTCAAGAGATTTAGTGTTATTTTTTTTTATTCTTTTCATGATTTTCATTATTCTACCCATCTAACCAATGATCGATTCCTTAGGCATGACACAAAGACATTCTAAGATTCAACATCCTAAAAGGTGCTGTGAACGTGGAGTCCTACCTTCGAAAAGAAGATGAACATGTCACATAGAAGGAACTCAACAAGCATAACCCTCCAACATGTTGTCTATTAGAAAATTCATGAAACAATGAATTCAGAAGCTCCAAGATCGACAGTTAGGAAAAATCACAAAACTCACCCGCTCGAGGGAAGGATGCAGCATCTCCCACAACCAAGTCTTCTGGCAATTGAACCCAGGACTACTTAGGCATCCCAAAAAGACGAATGCTTGGAAGAATCCCAAGACCAAGAGTGTGTTAAGTCCATGCCAAGGAAATAACTACAAGAGTGTTAGATAGAAGGGTACCAATGTCCGGAGAATGAAATTTCACCAGATGAATCCCTTTTTTTTCTTTATAAGTGTCTAAAAAAAATTTAAAATTTTTAATAATGTTTAAGAAATCCATTGCTAAAATAAACAATTGTAGGGTGCAGGGATGAATCTTACCAAGAGAAGAAGAAATTTGTAGGTTTTAGGCCATAAATCACCAAGTCTAGCAAGGAACTATAAGCACTAGGGAAGCACCAGCGTGGGTTAAGGGAGGAAGAAGACTAGTCGAGCAGCAAAAATGGCGTCAAACCATTATTCTTTTACGGTTTAATTGAGTAAATCGACGGTTTAGCCTGTTCGACGCTTAGGTGCCATGCTTTCGGGTTAGTGGTGCTTAGGTGCCAGGTTTTGGTGCCTAGACATAAGTTCTTCATATTTCAATTTTTTATTTTTTTAAAAGAAAAGTACTGCAAACCAATGGTTTCAGACCCTAATTTGCGTGATTCAACATTCATTTTTATAATTTATCATCTTCTGAACTTCTTCCAACTTTCATTTTTACAAATGCTTAATTTTAAAATACGAACAATCCTAATAATTCGAGCACACTAAAACCAAATATCACTCTAACAAATGCAATTTAAACCATAAACATATACATCAGTAAATACAAACCAAAAATCATAAATCCTGCATAATCTAATAAGCAGATATAGGTAAACAAACACAAAAACTTATAGAAATGCAGATAAGTAGACACCTACAAATCAGAGTTCAACACACAAACATAGACACTTATATATCAGTGTATCACACATAATTTCCACTACTCACTTTTTTGATTAACACTATTCTTCTTTATAATTTCATTCATTGACTGGTGGTGCACATTTAGATTATAAAAGGATAGTGTGGAAATTCATCTATAGAATCATCTCCAATCCGCTTGTTTTTCTGATACATACTTACTTGTGCCTCCGGAAACCTTGCAACATGAATTGCTTGAAGCTTAACCTTCCAGTCCAGATGGTTTGTTGAATTTAGTTGAATAAATGTCATTTCCTCCTTTAACTTCTTAATATTTTGTGCTACACCTACAATGCTCGCAACACGTTATGGTCTTGAGGTTGGGGTGCAAGGGTAAGAAGAAGACTGATCCTTATATGATTTACCACCATTCATTACTACAATATCGATGTTATCACTTGCCACAACAAATTGGTTCAAGGCTTCCAAGGCAGAAGTACCTTTTCGCAAACCTCATATGGTACTCGGGCTTGAATACAATGGGAAAAGATAACAATCGGATGTCCTAGCCCCATAGTGGATCCATTTAATTAAAAGCCAATTATGGATCAAAAAATTAGTGTCCCTACATTAATAGGCTTGCCATTTTGAATGCAATAATTTAGGATCACACTTTCCTGAGGTTTGTAGTAGGAAGCAACTTCACAGCAATGAAGAAATGCCAGAATTTCATGTCTAAGTTTAATTTTGAAGTAGAAATACTCACATTTGATTCATTCCTCATTCTCTAAGTTCCTTCACTTTCAATAAGGAATCTGAAAATTTTCATCTAATTTGGTTTGATTGGGGAAAAATTAACATAACTGAAGATAGAAACATTTTCCAAAAGAAACAATTCGTTGATACAAGATGGATTGAATGGTATCAACTTATCCCAACATACAAATACAGTTATATTTTTATACTTATGGTAATAAGATTATAATTATATTTATGATATAAAATTTCCTTCTTTCCAACGGTGCCAAAAGCTTGATTATGATGTAAATAAGAATTCAACTGTTAAATTTAAATTTAGGGACTGTACGCAAGTATACGTATTATTAGATAATAATATAGAACTTTCTGATTAAGCCCCGATATATTGATCCCATGGGGAAAAAAATTGGATATTTAAAAGATAAAAAGGTTTTGGATCACAAAGCCAATTTAAAAAAAGATACTTAAATAGTTTTAGATAATAAAAAACTTGAAAATGTGATTCATTTTGGTATTTTATTAAATTTTGAAATAAAGTAAACAATTAACTAACTATAATGAGATTTTTGTAAGATTAAAGATGTATTGATGAAAATATTGTTTTCCTTACCATGAATAAGTAATAAGTACATGAGTTCTATTGTGGAAGTTTTTAAAATGTGTTGTGCCAAATAGGATCAATAATATTCTTTACCCTTACTATAATCTATAAGTCTCTGGACAAATTCTCATATGTCATAAACAAGATACAACGAATATAGACACAGGAATCAATTAATAAACGAAGAGGTGCGACTCAAAACCTGAAGGGACGCATCCATTCGTGTAGGAAACTGGTGCCTAGGAGCCACAGTTACTTTCTAGAATATTCAACGAATTTGGAAGAATTTTGAAGAGGTTCCTGAACTAACCCCTAGTCATTTTCGAAGCTTTATAATTAGAGGACAATTCTATAGCAAAAGAGGCGGTACTTTGGAGTATATAGGTGTTATAAAAGTGAAAGAGGTGTGTAATCTCCTTAAATTAAAGAGTGTGGAGTGTTATTTACCTTTTTTTAGTGAGAGTTCAAAGTGTTTTTTTTGTGATTGCTAGAGTTGGAGTCTTGTAAAAGTCAATCAGAGTCAGAGAAACTTCAAAGGATTTCTTAGATATCATTCTAGATAAGTATTTATAATTTGGTTCTTAAGTTTTGTACTTTGAATTTGAATTATATAAATATGGCTTGTGGTGTGAATATTATGCTTTCTGAGTAGTCTTCTTCTCTTTCTCCCAACGAATATGAAATAATTTAGTTTTGAGAACTTGCTTTTCTTCTTCCATAATTTATGATGATACTTTACTTGATCTTCATTTTCACTGCAACTTGATCACTTGTAATGTTAAAATCTATGGAGAATTCTTAAGATCTGACCATGGGCTAAGAGTTCTTAACTTGTAAGTATCACATTTCCCTTGGAAAGTTAAATGGTAAATCCTTGAAGGAGGAGGTGCAAATAGATTGGGAGATAATCTTTGAAGGGCGTAAAATTGAATATATTTTTAGAGTGACAAGCTAAATTCTATCAATTTGGTTAAAGAAGAGGTGATGGCTCACTAGTAGGCCCGGCCATAGGCACCCTTGGGGGGAAATCTAGAAGTGAGAGCCTAGAAATTCATCCCTTATTACTAATAATACATCCTGATCCAATCTTCAAAAACTAGCCAATGTTCTTTATACACTTGACCAGAGGGTAAAGAATATATATGCTCTTATTTGTCATAATACCTCATTCGCAAAGTTCTCAAGCTAATTTAGATGTCTACTAATCATGAAATATTTCGTATGGGGAAAGAATCTTTGTTTATTTTGTAAAAGCATTTAAATTACGTTCTTACTTATAACTACTACTTAAGTAACTTGCATATTTTTACTTCTTAGTTGATTAGTTTATAAATAGATTTTCTTCTTTCTTTCTTAATTTTTACTTAGTTTTCCCGTGGGATCGATATCTTGGTTTTTTCTAAAAAAAGCCATAAATTACTTGAAACGATACGTATACTTGCGTAGTACCCTTAGTGTATGATTTATTTATTTAAAAAAACTATTACCTTTAATTATTGTTCATTAGCAGCTTAGTTTGATTTGGGGTTAAGTTTAGCCATAATTTTATAAGCCATTTTACTTGCGTAATCGCAATCGGTCATGTTTTTGGCACCGTTGTCGGGGAGTTATAGAAGAAAACATAAATTAAAAAAAGAAAGACAAACTTCTTATAATACATATATTTTTTAAAATATATTTGTGTGCTTATTATTAATTAAAAATATTTTCTAATTTCATTTATACGAAGATCAAGATCTGAAGGATTAATACCCTATAATTCTGAATTAGAACGCACTGTAAGAAAAATTAGAAAAGAAAAACGAATTCATAATTTGTAAGAAATGGCAAATATTCCTCAATATAATATGGAACAAAATATTGTAGAAAATGATCATCAAAATTTACAAAGACCCTTAAGAGAATATGCTAACCCTACAGCTGATGAAATTC
The DNA here is from genome assembly GCA_022702705.1 of Papilionanthe hookeriana x Papilionanthe teres. Taxonomy (NCBI): domain Eukaryota; kingdom Viridiplantae; phylum Streptophyta; class Magnoliopsida; order Asparagales; family Orchidaceae; genus Papilionanthe; species Papilionanthe hookeriana x Papilionanthe teres. Next base: position 146,782,118 of record CM040424.1, on the reverse strand, counting down.
ATTTAAGCATTCAAATCCCTGTTGTAGCAGCAAACTTATTTGAACTTAAATCTGCAATTATCCAAATGGTCCAAAATAATCAGTTTGGAAGATCTCTTACTGAAGATCCAAATTTACACTTTGCTATTTTTCTAGAACTTTGTGCTACCTTTAAGTATGATAATATTTCTGATGATGCTATTTAGGTTTAGACTTTTTCCTTTTTCATTAAGGGATAGGCTAAGATGTGGCTAAATTCTTTAGCAATAAGATCTATTAAAACTTTGGGAGAAATGGCTATAAAATTTCTAGCTAAGTATTTTTCACCATCTAAAACTGTAAAACTTAGAAATGATATAATCTCATTTACTCAATTTGAAGGAGAAACTATTTATGAAGCATGGGAATGATTTAAAGAACTTCTTAGAAAGTGCCCGCATCATGCTTTACTAGACTAGTTAATTATACAAAAATTTTATAATGGATTAATATGTTCTCTTAGATCTGTAGTAGATGCTACTGGTGGTGTTTCCTTAATGGCTAAGTCATTTGATGAAGCTAATGCTTTAATAAAATAAATGGCAACTAACAATTTTCAATGGCCTTCGGATAGAGTAAATACTAAAATAGTGGCTGGTATTCAAGAAAATGAAGCTTTTTCTTTTTTAGTTTCTCAAGTTGCCGCAATATCTAAGAAAATGGATAAATTGTCTCAATTATCACATTTAAGTAATGATAATTCAGGAAGTGCTGATGAATCTAAAACCTTAGAGACATTGCAAGTTATCGCTAGCAAAACTAATAACCCATATTCCAAATACTATAATTCAGGTTAGAAAAATCACCCTAGCTTAAATTGGAATAATGCAAATCCATAATGGGGTAATAATCAACCTAACCTAATTCGAAATTGGAATAATCAAGGTAATTGTAACAATCGACCTTCTTATCCTCCTAGTATTAATAACCAACAATTTAAGGAAAAGAAATTGTCCATAGAAGAATTAATTTTACAAATGGGTAGTCTGTTGCAAAGTAAAAATGCTGGGACAAGAAATATCAAGAATTAAATGGGATAAATTGTAAATGGAATTAATAAAAGACCACAAGGAACACTTCCAAGTACTGTTGAAGTAAATCCAAGAGAAAATGGAAAAGATCAAGAGCAAATTAAAGCTGTATTACTTAGAAGTGGAAAAGAACTAAGGGATGGAAAGGAAAATAAAATTCAAAAAGAGACTGAAGTGATAGAAGTTGAGAAACCAAAGGAAAAAATCAATGAAGAAGAAAAACAATTTCTATCTAATGATGAATTTGAAAAACCTCCACTCCCATTTCCACAATGACTGAAATAGCAAAAATTGGATCAACAATTTTTGAATTTTTTTAAGGTATTTAAAAAGCTTACCATTAATATCCCCTTTGTTGAAGATTTGGAACAAATTCATAAGTATGCTAAATTTATGAAAGATATTCTTAATAAGAAAAAAAACTTGAAGCTTTTGAAACTGTGGAACTAAGCAAAGAATGTAGTGCAATTTTTCAGAAAAAGATACCTTAAAAGCTGAAATATGATGGAAGTTTTACTATACCTTATGCTATAGGAGACAGATTTCATGGAAAAGCCTTATGAAATTTAGAAGGGAGTATTAATCTCATACCTTTATCCATCATTAAGAGGTTAGATTTAGGAGAAATATCTCCTACAACTGTAACCTTACAATTAGCAGATCGATCTACTACTCATCCGAGAGGAATGATAGAAGGTGTATTGGTAAAGATGGATAAATTCATTTTCCCTGTAAATTTTATAAGTTTGGATATGGAAGAAGATGAAAAGATTCCTAATATTTTAGGAAGCCCTTTTCTTGCTGCTGGATGTGCTATGATAGATGTACAAAAATGGGAGTTAACCTTGAGAGTTAATGATCAAGAAGTAACATTTAATGTTCTTAAATCATTGAGGTATTCTAATAAGGAGAAGTGTTACAGAATGGATATCTTTGACTACATGATAGCACAACATTATCAAGAAAAATGTCAAGATCATTTCTAAAGAAGAAGTGTTTTAGACCCTGAGGATTTAAGTGATAAAAATGATTATGAAGAAGATGTAAAAGATATTCATTATGTTAATGAAAATTGGAAAATATTGGATACAACTAAAAGTAATGAATTCGAACCATCAATTGAAAAGGCTCCTAAATTGGAATTGAAGGAATTACCCTCTCATTTAAAGTATGCCTTTTACAGAATTCATTAACTTTACCTGTTATTATATCTTCTGAATTAACTATAGAACAAGAGATGAAATTGATTGAAGTGTTAAAAATGTATAAAAAAACTTTTGGATGGACAATAACAAATATTAAAGAAATTAGACCATCAATTTGTAAGCACATAATTTTATTGGAAGATGACAGTAAACCCAATATTGAACCTTAAAGGACATTAAACCCAGTTATGAAAGATGTTGTTAAGAAAGAAAAGTTGAAATGGTTGGATGCTGGAATTATTTATCCAATATATGATAGTCCTTGGGTTAGTCTTATTCATTGCGTTCCAAAGAAAGGAGGAGTGACTGTTGTTGAAAATGAAAATAATGAATTAATTCCTACAAGACAAGTGACTGGTTGGTGAATCTGTATTGATTACAGAAAACTAAATGCTGCCACCAGAAAAGATCATTTTCCTCTTCCACTCTTAGATCAAATGCTGGATAGATTAGCAGAACAATCATATTTTTGCTTTTTGGAAGGTTATTCTGGTTATCATCAAAAACCTATAACTCCTGAGGACCAAGAAAAGACTACGTTTACAAGTCCTTATGAACATTTGCTTTTTGAAGAATGCCTTGTAAGTTATCTAATGCACTTGCTACTTTTCAAAGGTATATAATGGCTTTTTTGACTTAATTGAAAAAGGAAATAAAATATTTATGGATGATTTCTCAGTATTTGGAACTTTTTTTATTCTTACTTACATAATTTGACTAAAGTGTTAAAGCGCTGTCAAGAAACTTATTTAGTTTTGAATTGGGAGAAGTGTCAATTTATGGTCATGGAAGGAATTGTACTGGGTCATAAAATTTCTAAAAATAGAATGGAAGTCAAGCAAAAATTAAATTATTGCTGGATTACAACCCCCAACTAATATAACAGGTATAAGAAGTTTTCATGGACATGTTAGATTTTATAGAAGATATATTAAAGATTTTTTCAAGATTACTAAACCTTTAAGACATCTTTTAGAAAAAAATATAAAAATTGAATTCGATGAAAATTACCTAAATGCCTTTAACTTGTTAAAAGAAAAGTTAATCACAAAACCATTCATAGTTACACCTAATTGGGAAAAACCATTTAAATTAATGTGCGATGTGAGTGATTATGCTATAGGGGTAGCTTTAGGAAAAATAAATGTTAAGATGTTTAATGTTATATATTATGCCAGTAAAAATCTTAATGAACTCAAATTAATTACACTACTATTGAAAAGGAGCTATTGCTATAGTATATGCTTTTGAAAAATTTCGATCGTATTTACTTGGGAATAAATGTTTAGTGCCTACAGATCATTCGTCTATTAAATATCTAATGACAAAAAAAGAAGCTAAACCTAGATTGATTACATGGATCCTTCTTTTGGAAGATTTTGACTTTCAAATAGTTGATAGAAAATGGTCTGATAATCAAATCACCGATCATCTATCAAAAATTGAAAATAAATAAATGATTTTTTTCCTGCTGAATAACTTTATACTTTTTATGATGGATTAATCCCATGGTATACTAAAATAGTTAATTATTTAGCTAGTAACATTATACCATATGGATTAGATTATCATCAGAAAATGAAATTCGTACATGATCTGAAATTTTATTTTTAGGATAACCCCTTTCTGTATAAATACTGTAAGGATTATATTATACGAGGATGTGTTCCTTATGAAGAAATTTACGAGATTATTCAAAAATGTCACAACACTAAATTTGGTGGGCATTTTGGAATTGATAAAACTTCTTTTAAAATTTTACAATCCAGATTTTATTGGCCTACATTATTTAAGGATGTTAACAATATTGTTAAATCCTATGATCGATGTCAACGTATAGGCAATATTATTAGGAGAGATGAAATGCCTCTAAATTTTAGTTTGGAAGTGGAAATTTTTGATGTCTGCGTTTAGATTTCATGGGACTATTTTTACCTTCTTCAGAAAAAAATTATATATTATTGGCTGTTGATTATGTTCACAACTGGATTGAAGCAAAAGCTTTAGCTCACTATGATGTCCAAGGTGTTAAAAAATTTTTAACTGAAAATATTTTTACTAGGTTCAGAATGCCACGAATAATTATCACTGATGTGAGAAGTCACTTCAAGAATTTTATGATTCAGAGATTACTGAGTAAATTTGGGATTTAACATAGATTTTCAATAGCTTATCTTCCCCAAACTAGTGGATTAGTTGAAGTTTCAAATCGGGATCAAAAGAATTTTAGAAAAAATAGTAAACCTAAAATGAACTAATTGGGCTGATAGACTCGATGATGCTTTATGAACTTACAGGATTGCTTATAAAACTCCTATTGAGATGTCACCATATAGACTCATATAGGGAAAACCTTTTCATTTACCTGTTGAATTGGAGCATAATGCTTATTGGGCAATTAAAGAGTTTAACTATAAATTAAATGATGTTGGAGATAAAAGATTATTGCAATTGAATGGACATGGAGAAATTAGAAATGATTCATATGAAAGAGATAAAATCTATAAAGAGAATATGAAGAAACTGCATGAAAAAATAATATTAAGAAAGACTTTTAAGCCTGGACAAGAAGTTTTATTATACAATTCTAGATTTAAAATTTCCAGGAAAAGTGAGATCCAAATGGACAGGGCCTTTTATTGTTAGGAAAGTTTAGCTTATGGAGGAGTGGATAAAATAAATCAGAAAAAAAATTCTATAATTAAAGTAAATGGACAAAGATTAAAGCTCTATATTGGAGGAAGTTTGCCATCTTTTAAGGATGTGCTATATTTAACCCATTTGGAGTAAACAATTGGTTATGTCTGGCTGACAACATTAAACCAACAACTTTGTGGGAGGCAACCAATAGTATGATTTGATTTTTTTTGATATTGAGAGTGCTTTATATGTGACTTTACTTAGTTACATATCTTTTGATCTACATTTTTAGACCTTAATTTGGTGTGAAACTTATGAAAAGTTGACAAAGGGCGAACTTGTGATTTTTAGGATTTAGGCGCCTAGGCGCCAAAACTAGCGCCTAAGTGTCAAACATCTGAAATTCAGGCCCTTAAGCGCCAAAATTGGCGCCTAGGCACCACAGTTCTGTATCGTGGAAAAATTACCCAATTGTAGTTTTTACCCACTCAAATCCCTATAAATCACTACTTCTTTGTCCCTGAACGTCAAGCCATCATATTTTTGACCTAAAACTATACTTTTGAGAGAGAAAATAGATTTGATTGCTTCCATTAAGAGATTAAATATAGAGAATGGAGGGAAAACCAAGTTTGTGCACAAGGATTCACAAACATACTTTAATGGCTACCTAGCCATGACATTGGAGAAGCTATTTGGTCAACTTGAGAAGATTGAAGAAGAATTGGTGCATATTGGAGAAAGGGTGCATGAAATGTACCATCAATATGAGCATTTGGAATGGCAAATGAAGGTACAATCTGATTATTTGGCTACCTTTGAAGACTATCAGGTAACCAAGTATGCTCAGAACAAATGGATTGATGAAAAGACAGCCTTGCAATTTCCTCGTGTCCCTTTCTTCCACTCCTTTGTTCGTAGTGAATTACCTTGTGGAACTAACGAAGGTTCTGATGTGAATCCTTGAATTTAGAGTGAATTTATGTGGAGAAATTGATTGTAATAGTGAAGCTTTAAGTGATTTGTTTGATGTTTTATGTAAGTGATTTGTGTGATTGTTATATGTTGTTGAGAGATGTGTGAGGTTGTTTATGTGTACTTTCTATATTTTTTGAACCTTAACTTAAAGATCTGAAATAGAATGAAGTAAAATTTGAGTTAGGAATGTATCTTAAATTTGGAATCTATTTTGAACTTAAATATTTTCTGGGAGATGATTGATGAAGTTTATGATGTAATTTTGAGTTTACAGATGTTAAAAATGTAAAAATTTGGAAATTTTTCAGAATTTTTGACTATTCTGGCGCCTAAGCGCTGGTTTACTAAACTATTATTTTGGCCTTAAAATTGAGTCCATCACCATTAACACGCCTAAGCTTCATCTTATTCCCTAAAACTCGCGAAAACCAGTTCTAGGGTTCCATTTTGTGCTTAATTCGTGAAGTTTCAAAGGTTAAAAACACTAGATTTCAACTTCTCAAGGTTAGATCTACATTTTAGCATAGTTATTTTGAGTTTTCTCAATGGATTTCTCTACATATGAATAGTGTCGAAGATTTGGAAGAAAATTTTGATTTTTAAGTGTAAAATCCATGGATCTAACCTTAAATTATTATTTTAAGCTTAGATTTTGTGCCATTTTATGGATTTTATAAATTGTTTGAAATGTTTTTCAAAATTACAGAATGGCACCAAAATCAAAGCGAGGAAAGGAGCGAAGCGAATTTGATCAGTCGAAGTTTGCTAGCACAAGTACTCAAGTGCACTACAATGAATTCGTGTCAGCTCGCAAATTCATTGCGGAACAAAGTTTTTATCATCCCAGCGGATCAATCAAAAATATTATTGCTGCTCGACAGTGGGAGCAGTTTTGTTATTTTTTTGTTGTGGCCGTTATTACTATTGTTCGGGAATTCTATGTAAATTTTTTTGAAACAGTTGATAATGAAGTTTATATTAGGGGGATGAGAGTTGAGTTCACACCTGATGTTATCAACAAGTTTTACGACTTACCCCCTACAACAACTGCTTCTATGATGTTGTTACTCTGTCTGAAGGAGAACTTGATGAGATTTTAGCCTACATGACTGATGGAAGAGGATCTTGGAAACTCCAAAACAATAAACAAGTAAATTTTTCCTCCTCTATGCTTAATGCTACTTTATTTCTGCTTGTATTCTTGAATATTGCATTCAAGAGATGAAGTCAATAGATGTGGGAGCCATAATATATTATGTAATCAACATTTCAGCTAGAGCAAGATTTTTTTCTGGTTTAGACTTCCTGACTCTCATTTTCTCGATTTGCAAGAATGCCAGTACTACTTACTCTCATTCTGAAGAGATCCTTAAGCTACTGAAGCCAATTGGAAAAATCTCATGTGGATATTTATGAAAAAACTAAAAGTCAAAGTTCTGGAGCATTTACTTCTTCTATACCTTCTACGTCTGCACCCAGACCTTCCACTTCTACTTATGAGCCTCCACCAGATGTGTGGAATACTGCTTGTCAAAGGTACTTAGAGCATCAAAGTGATATATTCTTGATGCAATGTAGAGTAGATGAGATGAATAGTAAGATTAATCATGTGTCCGAGTGTATACAGAGGAAGAGTGACTATGATGGGGAATATAATGATGCGCTTGTAAAATTCTTGAAGGGTGATAAGAATATTGAATTTCCTACTTGTCCAAAATTCACCCCATTGATTAATCCCATAAGTCCTATTCCTGATGATTCTTTCGATGATGAGGAGGAGACAGAGGATGATTATACTTTATTTTTGCTTTGCTTATGTGCATGTTATGTGTGTTTTTACCTTTTTAGTATTATTGCACTAGATGAAGTACTCTGTTGTAACTCAGTTATATTTCTGTTGTCGGAATGCTTAGAATTTAATCCAATTTATGCTCTTGTTATTTTTAAATGTTTAAAATGTAAAAGAGTGTTAGTTTTCATATGATATTTACATTGCTACTCTTTTATATTGTTGCTTATACTTGTATTACTCTACTATTTTAAATACTTTAGTTATTGTACCTTTTTCTTCCTGCTTAGTTTAAAAATTTCATAGTGCAAAATGTTTAAACCTATTTAAAAAGAACTAATTTTGGGGAGGGAAAATAATTTAAACTTTTCTTGTCCTTAGTAAACAGTATTAATAACATAACCTATGGAAGAAAAGTTAATTTAAGATAGATATACTGTTGCTTTCATGAATATTATAATAAACTTATAAAAGTATTTTTATATAACAAGGGATAATTCTAAAAATTGTAATTATTTAATAAAAGAGTGTATGAACTTTGATTGGAATATCTAAATTAAAAAAAATGTTGTATTTTTGAAAGTATTAAGGAATCTAGATGTTTACTTGAGAAGATATAATTGAAACTCTATGAAAAATATTTTTGCTAAACACATATTCATTAAGTGAAAAATGTGTTAAGTCTTTAAATATAAGTTAAGGATAGTGAAGTTCAAAATCATTAACAGGCTCTCTAGATATAGTAATCTTCATTAAAAAAAAGAGAAAGGATTGAAAATAAACCCCGAAAATATATATATATATATATATATATATATATATATATATATATATATATATATATATATATATATATATATATATATATATAGATTGATTGATTGAAAAGCAATCCAAATATGAAAAGAAAAAAAATAAGTGAGTAGATGCTTGAGAAGTTGCCTAATCAAAAATTGGCTTCACTTGAATTATCTTATAGAAAGAGACCTAAATACATTTTTTTACTTAATTTTTTTGTATAAGCATCCTTACTAGTATAGTCATCATTAAAATCTTTTTCTTGTAAATTATCTGCACGTTCGTAATATGACAAATTGCAATTATTGTTTGAAATAGATAGGAGAAGAGAGTTCTTAACACTTACATATTATATATTTTACATATTTTTGTTTTAGTCTAAGTTATTTAAAAAGCTTTTTAAGTTTCATTATTCTATTCATAAAATGAACAGTTATAGAAGTCTTAAAGAAAAATTTTCTCCATAGATTATTATTTTTTTAGTAAAGAGTTACTTGAGGACAAGCAACGTTTAAGTTTGGGGGAATTGATCCACCTTAAAATTACCTAAATTTTTATATCATTTTTAACTAATATTTTAAGGATATTACGATTTAATGAAAGGTATTTCTTATGTTTTTGGTTGCAGTACAAAAAAATGAGTTTATGAAGAAAAAGAGTAAAAAAAAGGAGTAAGAAAAGAGTCAAATGAAGAAAAGAAAAAAAAGGGCTAATTCAGGCGCCTAGGCACAAGATCTGGCACCCAAGCATCAGACTCAGTAGGGAAATCTAGAGATATATTGGACGGCTTTGTGATAGTTATTAACAACTCAGAAGCAATCTAGAAGTCTCTAGATAAATCCCCATATGTTATAAACAAGATACAATGAATGTAGACACAGGGAATCAGTTATTTAATGAAGAGGTGCGACTCAAAACCTGAAGGGATGCATACATTTGCGCAGGAGACTGGTGCCTAGGTGCCACAGTTACTTTCTAGAATATTCAATGAATTTGGTCAAATTTTAAAGAGGTTCCTAAAGCAACCCCTGGTTATTTTTGAAGCTCTATAAATATAGGACGACTCTATAGCAAAATGGGTGGTTGTTTGGAGTGTTTAGGTGTTATAAGAGTGAAAGAGGTGTGTAATCTCATTAAATTAAAGTGTGTGGAGTGTTGTTTACCTTCTTTTAGTGAGAGTTCAGAGTGTTTTTAGTGTGATTGCTGGAGTTAGAGTCTAATAAAAGTCAGTCAGAGTCAGAAAATCTTCAAAGGATTGCTTGGATATCATTCTAGATAAGTATTTATAATTTGGTTATTAAGTTTTGTACTTTGAATTTGAATTATATAAATATGGTTTGTGGTGTGAATCTTATACTTTCTAAGTAGTCTTCTTCTCTTTCTCCCTACGAATATGAAATAATTTAGTTAAGGATTGAATTTAGTTTTGAGAACTTGCTTTTCTTCTTCAATAATTTGTGATGATACTTTACCTGATCTTCATTTACACTACAACTTGATCAATTGTAGTGTTAAGATCTGTAGATAAATCTTAAGATCTGACTATGGGCAAAGAGTTCTTAACTTGTAATTATCACATTTCTCTTGGAAAGGTAGATGGTAAATCTTTGAAGGTGGAGGTGCGAATAGACAGAGGAATAATCCTTGAAGGACGTAGAATTGAATATTTTTTTAGAGTGACAAGCTAAATTCTATCAATTTGATTATAGAAGATGTGATGGGTCACTAGTAGGCCCGACCATAGGCACCCTTGGTGGGAATCTAGAAGTGACAGCTTAGAAATTCGTCCCATACTACTAACAATACATCTTGATCCAATCTTCAAAAACTAGCCAATGTTCTTTTTACACTTGACTAGAGGGTAAAGAATATATATGCTCCTATTTGTCTCAATACCTCATTCTCAAAGTTCTTAAGCTAATTTAGATGTTTACTAATCATGAAATATTTCGTATGGGGAAAGAATCTTTGTTTATTTTGTTAAAGCATTTAAATTACGTTCTTACATACAATTTTGTTAAAGCACTTAAATTACGTTCTTACATACAACTGGTACTTAAGTAACTTGCATATTTTTACTTCTTAGTTGATTAGTTTTTAAATAGATTTTCTTCTTTCCTTCTTAATTTTTACTTAGTCTTCCCATAGGATCAATATATGAGGTTTTTAAAATGAAAGCTCTATATTACTTGAAATTATACGTATACTTGCGTAGTACCCCTAGTGTACGATTTATATTTATTTACAAAAACTTTTACCTTTAAATATCATACATTAGCCACTTAATCTTATTTTGGGTCACGTTTGGCCATAATTTTATAAGCTATTTTATTAGCGTAATTGTGGTCGGGTCAGTATATTATAACTTCTTATTATAATACTATGTAAAAACTAAACTAAACCACTCTTTACCGCCTCTCTTCACTGCCTCTTCAAGTCTATTCTTTTACACTTTCTCAAAAGGTTCCTTGGTGTCTCTTCAAAATGTATCCATATTCAATGTATTTACCTAAGAGATGAAACCTTTCAAGTGAAATTTGAATGTCTTTTGGCGCCCTTGATTAGTTAGTCATGTTTGTACCAAAGGGTGCCTCAATAACCTCTTAAAAATTTGTCAAACATTCCGTGAAATTACAAAGTAAATACCCTGCACTTAAGCATGGGGCCTCTAGAGCTTATGTGCGAGCTTCTCTTTGTGTTGGTGCTTAGGTGCTAGATCTGGGTGCTTAGGCGCCAGATCTGGGAGCTTAAGCACCCGATTTTTTTTAACACATTCATTTTTGCTCCAAATTTTATCCTTTTCACTCCTTTTTCCATATTTAGTCCATTTAATTGTACCTGAAAGTAAAACACACAAATACCTTCCATTAAAGTGAAATATCATGAAAAATATGTATAAAAATGTGTATAAAAATAGTTTATATTTTAAGTATATAAAATTCCCCCAAACTAAAAGTGTTACTTGTCCTTAAGTGACACTTCATTTTTCGACCTGATTTTTAATACTGCTAAGTGCCAAGTGGTCTTCTCTAAACACATCCCTACCCAAACTAAACACTGGATTCTAGAATTTACTCGCTTTTCTCCCACTGCTCTCCCTATCAAATACTTGGGTGTACTTCTTACCATGGGAAGGGTAAAACAAGTGCACTTTGATGAGATTCTGGATAAGATTCATTCCAGATTGAATTGCTGGACCAACTCTTTTTTATCAAATGGTGGCAGAATAACCCTCTTAAGAAGTATACTAACATCCTTTCCTTCCTATATACTACAAGTTACCCCACTGAAAAAGAGCACTCAGATCCAAATTGAAAGAGCTTTTAATCGTTTCCTATGGTACTGGACGAGACAAGCAACTCCACTTGGACATCCTGGTAGAAGCAACTAAACCCATCGAAGCTGGTGGTTTGGGGTTCAAGGGGCTTGACCAACTTAGCAGATTAATTTTTACAAACTATGGATTCATTTCAGGGCACAGAATTCCCTGTGGGCTAAATTCATGAAAGGGAAATATTGCAGGCACACTCACCCCTCTCTTGCTGTGAGAAGACTGGGGGATTCCAAAATCTGGGTCAGAATGTTAAGAGTTAGAAATGAAGCTGAAAATTACTTCTTATGGAATTTGGGCAATGGGGAGATTAGCTTCTGGCTGGATAACTGGTGCCCAAAGGACTGGTTGATTCCCATTTCTCCCCAAGTGGATCATAAATTATTGGTGGCTGATCTTTGGGATGGCTTTAATCGATCTCTCCCCCATCTTAAAGCTATCCTTCAAGACCATTCTCGCAAACCGATTTCCACTATCAAATTTACTAGGGGGAGGCCTGACAGCATAATTCTGGAAAAGCTAAAGTCTCAAAGTTTAACCAAGGCCATCTACAGGAAAACTTTCCAATGCACTCCTGTAACCTGGAGCAAGGCTATTTGGAATAAATTTCTGTCCCCCTCCATGTCCTTTCTCTCTTGGAGAGCCTTGCACAGAATTATTCCAACTGATGACATTCTCAAATTAAAAGGGCTGAGAGGGCCTTCCATTTGTGTTCTATGCCATCAACAAGAGGAGACCCTTGATCACCTGTTTTTCAGATGTATTTTTGCCCAGGATGTGTGGAAAGCCCTTTGTCCTCTACTGAGTAAAGGTTGTTGTACCCATTGGGATCTTTTTCATACATGCTGGCAGGATAGAAACTATCAAAATTTTAATCCCACTTACTTTATTGTCATGTGGTTTACCTGGATGGCTAGAAACAAGTCTAAATTCAACAGCATTCCAGCTACAGTGTCTACTGTGGTTAGAAACTGTAGAAACTATATCTCCAAAATTATTACACACAAGCAGTTTCCTAACATCCTCAGGACTTACCAAACATCTTGGGCTCCCAAACCTTTCATCAGAATTGTCAAATGGCTCCCCCTCCTGGTAATATCATTAAAATCAACACAGATGGTAGCTTCTTCAAGGATTGTGCTGGTGTGGGGGGCATATTTAGGAACACTAAAGGTCGATGTTTGCTATTCTTCCATGGCCCCAGTGGTCGTACATGATGCTTTTGAGGCGTAACTCATTCTTGTCGTGTGGGGTTTGCTGATTGGCCGGGTTTGCTAGCTGGACTGATCTTTGGATTGAGGTGGATTCAAATGATCTAATCTCAAGCCTTACCAGTGGCTCTCATACCATCTGGCACCATAACTACTGGATCCAACTCATCCAAACAATGTTGCAACCACAGATCAAAATCTCCTTCAACTACAGGGAGGCCAACAAACCAGCCCACTGGCTGGCTAGAAAAGGTGCTGTCTCACCCAAAGTTCTGGTTTCCAACACCCCCTCCTGGGACCTCAATTTTCTTATCAATGGGGATAACCTCTGCTCCCCTCACTTCAGAATTGAGTACAACTCCTCATTAGATGTCAGCACATCTCCCGTGGCCGTTGCCACTGTCTTATGAGTAGTTTCACTCGTTTTTGTTTCCTGTCACTTGCCTCTATGCTTATACTTTGTAATGGCATCCTATAAACCTCCGGTGATGTTTTTCTTTTGGCCTTTGGGGGACCCCTTACCCAATGGCTTCCCTGTAACCAGACTTCTTTATTTCAACATGCGAGAAGCCCGAGCTGCTTCTTTTATAATATATATATATATATATATATATATATATATATATATATATATATATATATATATATATTATGTGAATGAGTGTCCTTAGGAGATTCTAATATTTTGTTCTTGAAATGTAGTATTCCAATTTAGAAAAAATTTTAGGGAATGAGACTAATTTAATGTTTAGAAATTTTCTAAAGGGAAAAAGTATGAAATATGAGCTCCTATCTAATTCAAAAAAACTTTTAGATTTTCCAAATATATAATTTAGGCATTTTATCTTTTTTTCTTAAAAATTTCATCAAAAGTAATTATACTTACCATATTATATCCTTAAGCTTATGAGTTTCTCAAAACTTATGCATTTAAAAAGATCAGATGTGGAAACAATTTTTGACTAGGCACTAATTCTCAAAATTATACATATATTTTTTTAGAAAGAATTACTATATATGGATTGTCCTTTAATGATTTTGAATTTCACTTTTCCTTTCCTAAAGCAAAGGTGTGATATATATACATTACTTAAAAATGTAATAATAGTTTTGAAAACTAGTTTTAATAAAAGAAATTTAAGTATTGAAAATAAAAGTTTAATTCTTCTATATTTTTCAAAAATACAATATTCCTTACTAAAGATAGTTACACTATATTTTACATCTCTTCACTAAAAAAATATTTAACTTAAAATTTTTCTTCATCACTATAAAGCTTTAACAAAATTTTCTTACACATTTCTATATTCAAAATTTTATTACCCTAATATAACTTATACACATAATCACTTTTCAAATTAAAAATAAAATTTTTTTGTATTATATTTAAGAAAAAATAAATTTCATGTTTTGAAAATTGATTTTTCATCCCCCCGAAACGTAAATTTTTAACAAGATTAAACATTTTAGCATATCATATATAAAGACAGGAATGAAAATTAAGGCATTATGCTTACAGGAAATTTCATATCCTAAGTATTAAAGTACCAAAAATTTTAAAACAGGAGTAAAAATTATCAATGTCTATTTTGATTTTTAGCATGTATGAGATTCAAAATACTTCTATGCAGTGGAAGCTAATATAGAAGCAAATCAAACAAACTAATATAATATCACAACCACAACATAATGAAAATTCTTTGTAATAAAATGAAATTTAAACATAAAATTTAAAATGAAGGTTAGCTCTATTTTAAACTTCCTAAAGCAGTAGGAATAAGTTTAACAAAATTGACAATGTACATTTAAAATAAAAGAGTTCACATACTTTCTACCACATCAATATCACATAAATATACATAACAACAAAAAATAATAACAATGTTCACCACAACCACAAATAACAAAACACATACTAATCCATACATCAACACAAATAAAAGTTTAAAAAATCACAACATAACCCAATCTCTACTCATCCTTATCACCATTGTCATCTTTTTTATTTTCATCATCATCATCATCCCAAAAACTAGAAGAATCAAAATTAGGGTACTGTGGATATGGAGGAAATACCACACTTTGACCACCTCTAATGAGTTTCTCCAAAGATGTGTTGTATTTCTCTTCATAATCACTGTGTCTCCTTAAATAAGAATTAAGATGATCAACATGGTTTTCAAGATTTGATACCTTATCCGTAGCATGATCAATATATTCCATCATCCTTAGCAACATTTGAGTTTGAGAATCGGGACTGGATCTGCCACAAGATATGGATGCACGAGATGTAGAAGATTGCGACTCAAAAGCACCAGAACTACTAGAAAAGCCCCCTCTCTCGCCAAAAAGAGAATGCCTAGAATAAGTATTCACATTCACACTAGTAATGGGCTTAAGAGGCTGAAGAATCTCTTTCCAAATACCAAATGTAACACTAGCTTGCTCATATAAATAAAAGATTGGAAGCGAATCCCAAACCTGTAGTAGTGTCAGCAATGACAGAATTAGTGATAACCTGATAAATGAAAGACCCAACTTTGATCGACATATACTGCTGAATGCAGTAGTTCAGTGTAGCCCTCTCTCTGTTTACTTCACTAACATGATTTGTGGGGAGTTGACAAATAGAAATAAAATAATGCAATTCTTTCACTGTGGCATCCATCTTTGACGTAATAAAGTTTACCCTTCTACCACTTGTAATAATCCATAGAGCTCTTCCAGCAGTTAACAAAGAAATAATGTCAAATAACTCCTCCTCTGTACGATTTTAATCAGAATAAATACAAAACATATCCTTATCCATTCGGTAAAACAAATTGATTACCTCTGGTGAAAACGCTACTATCTTTCCTCTAACCATCACTAGATCATCCTCTGATTCAGGGAGATTTGCATAAAACTCCCTAACCACAGAAATCAAAACAAAAGCATATAAATAGCAGAATCCATCTCACTTTCGGTGGATAATTAAGTCTTCTACATCTCCTCTCGGATTCTTAAAACAACACTAAAAAAATAACTTCCTCAATTGGAGTGCATTGGTATAACGATCTTGAGCCATAAAACTCATGAACTTGCTCGCATCGAAAGTGCCATTCCCCTTGCTCCATTTCATCCTTGATTCCATTTCTACAATTTTAAAAAAATTCACAATAAATTTTAAAATCAACCCTAACTAACTAGTTCTAACTTATAAAAGCTTAAACCAATTTTTCCATGTAAAATCCATTAATTTTCATCAAATTTTCACTAAGAATAGTAAATTTTTAGATTTTCCATAATGCACTTAAAATCCATGGTGAAAATAAAATATTTCTATATAAAAGAGAAGCTGTAACCTTGAGAAGAAGAAAACCAATGAATTTGGCTTAAATCCACTAACTAATCTTCACTTATAGGGTTGCCCTAAGTGTAAAACTGTGAACTCTAGAGGAAGAAGAGGATGAAATGAGGAGAAAATAGTGGTTTTCAGTACTTAAAACCGTCATGAACCGACGCTTAAGAATGACAGTTTCGATGCTTAGGCGCCAAGTTCTCGGGTTTGCCTGTGCTTAGCACGGGGTTTTGGTGCTTATGAGCCAGTGTAAAAATTATGACATTTCCAAATTTTGATTCAAATGCACATCTTCCTAAGTTAACCACCTCATATGGTCTTAAGAAGTCATAATAATAAGTTTCTTCCCCTTTTTTCTCTTCTTTCTAAAAAATTCTCAACATTTCACAACTTAGATTCGATCACAATAACACAAATATTTTCACACAAACAAAACACTTTCATTAACATATTCAACAAATACAAACACACATCACATATCTAATCTCCATTCCAAAAAGTTTTGGATGAGATAACCTCTAAATTCATCACAATACAAATCAACTTACATAAACACTTAAAATAAATACACAAAAGTAAACAAGAAAACAAAACTTAATTACATTCTCCATTAGGTTGATATCCCTGGACTTCATTTGTTCCTTTTGGAACCATTTTGGCATATATATTTGATAAAACAAACGATGACGAAGAACTCTTATCGAATCCTCTTTAATCCAGTTATTTTTCAGATACATCGACTTGTCTGCTTCTTCAATATAACTTGAATGACTGAATCTCATTTTGAGTTGCCAACCAATATTCGTAATGTGCATTAGTCTCGTTTACCTTTGTCTCAATTGAAGCCACATCAGCCTCAATTATTTGTGATCTTCTCTTCTATACCTTCGATACTAATGATTAGGAATCCATTATATAACTCTTGCGAACTTTGACTTACAAACTTCTCTTGATGGCTTCCTCCATTTTCTTCAATTCATTCTTCCAAGAAGACATCTTATAACTTTTTACAACTCAAATCTCTCTTCTCTTAGACATTAAAATGAAAATTTTGAAAAGGTAAATACTCTCTTCATTTCCATGTTATTTATAAACATTATTAGAGCCTATACCCACTTCCCACTATAAGAACCACCAAAAAAGGTTCAATGTCACTTTCCAACATTTTATTCTTCTAGAACATCATTTAAGCATGTTTTTATAACTCCGGCACTTAAGCACAGTGCTCATTTTAGCACAAGTCAACTTAATTTCCAAATACTCATTTTAACTCTTTTTGACATCATTCAAAGTCTTAAAATTATCACCAAAAGTTCAAAATACTACCACAAATTTCTAAAACAAACTCAATATCAAAACACTCAAAATAAAAGTACACTAATAACTATGGGTTGCCTCCCATAGAGCGCTTGGTTTTACGTCGTCAGTCCGATGTACCCAGTGCTTATTATGGGTGACCCAATATTTAAACATCATTCACTCTAGTCTGATCCCTAAGAAATAACATTTTAGCCTATGTCCATTCATTATGAAAATTTTTAGGGTTTTAGAATCTTTAACATTCACAACTCCATAGGGATAAACTTTTATAATAATAAATGGTCCCATCCACCTGGACTTATGTTTTCCTGAAAACAACCTTCATCTTGCATTATAAAACAAAACTTGTTGCCCTGACTCAAAATTTTTAGTAAGAATTTTCCTATCATTCCACATTTTTATCTTATCTTTATAAACCTTAGCATTTTCATAAGATTCATTCCTTATTTCTTCCATTTCATTTACTTGCAATAATATCTTCTTACACAACATTCTTCAAATTTAAATTAAATTCCTTAATAGCCCAATAGGCTTTATGCTCCAATTTCATTGGTAAATGATAAGCTTTCACATAAATTAACCTAAATGGTGACATTCCTAAAGGAAGTTCTATATGCCGTCCTATAAGCCCACAACACAAAACTAAGTTTAACTGACCAGTTCATTTTTGTTGGATTTATAGATTTTTCCAAAATTCTTTTGATTTTTCGATTAGATACACAGCCAAATCGCTTGACTAAGGATTATAAGCAGTAGAAACTCGATGATTGATATGATATTTATTCAATAATTTTTCAATATTAACATTTTTTAAATGACTTCCCCATCAGTTATGATGACTCTTGGCTTTTTAAATCTACAAAATATATTTATTTTTAAGAACTTTGCAACACTTTGAGCATCACATCGAGGTAAAGAAACTGCTTCTATCCATTGAGACACATAGTCTACTACTAACAGTATATATAAATTTTTAAAAGATGGATTAAATGGTCCCATGAAATCTAATTCACAAACATCAAATATTTCAACTTCTAAAATATAATTGAGGGGCATCTAATTTCTTATAAAAATATTGCCTAAACATTAGCACCGGTCACAATTTTTATTATAAGTATTAACATCTCTAAAGATAGTAGGCCAATAAAATCCAGATTGTAAGATTTTGTATGTTATTTTATCAACACCAAAATGTCCCCCAAAATTAGAATCATGACATTTTTGGATAATTTTAAAAGTCTCTTCTAAAGGCACACATCTTTGAATAATTAGATCCTTCCCCTGTTTATAATGAAATAGGTCGTCCCAAAAATAAGTCTTAGCTTCAGATAACAATTTCCTCTTTTATTGGTGTGTTAGACCAGAAGGTAAAATGTTACTAACAATAAAGTTCACAATCTCTGCATACCATGGAACACACGAATATTGAACAAATTTTCATCTAGAAAATGTTCATTAATTTTTTCTTCAGAACACAGTGTTTTCTTAAAGTCAAGCCTGGATAGATGATCAGCAATTTGATTATCAGCTCTCTTTCAATCTACTATTTCAAAGTCAATTCTTGCAAAAGAAGAATTCATCCTATCAAACTTGGTTTTGCATCCTTATTTTTCATTAAATACTTAATAACAGAATGATCTGTATGCACCGCACATTTAGTTCCATTTAAATATGATCTGAATATATCAAAGGCGAACACTATTACTAATAACTCTTTCTTATTTGTGGTATAAATAATTTGAGTTTCATTTAGTTCTAGTATAATTAATTTGAGTTTCATTAAGTGTTTTACTAGCATAGTAAATTACTTTAAAAATTTTATAGTATTTTTGTCCCAAGAGAGCTTCAATAGCATAATCACATGCATCACACATTAACTCAAATGATTTTTTCTAATATGGTGAAACACTAACTGGTGCAGTGATTAATTTTTCTTTTAATAGTTTAAAAGCTTTTTTGCAATCCTTATCAAAATTAAAATCACATCTATTTCGAGTAAATAACCTAGAGGCTTAGCAATTTTTGAGAAGTCTTTAATATATCTCCTGTAGAATCCAACATGTCTAAAGAACTCCTAATTTCCCTTAGATTGGTTGGATGAGGTAAATTAGCGATCACTTAAATTTTAGCAAGATCTACGTCCATACCTTTCTTTGAAATGTGATGTCCTAAAACATGTCCCCTGCTACCATATATTAGCTTTTTTCCCAATTAAACACAAAATTTGTTTCTTCACAAAGTTTAAGAACTCATGATAAATGTTCTAAACACAATTCAAATGAAATTCCAATCACCAAAAAATTGTCCAAAAAAATTTCAATTCCTTTTTCAATTAAAGCATAGAAAAGAGCCATCATACATCTTTGAAATGTAGTAGGGGCATTACATAAAAAAAGTGCATTCTTCTAAAAGTAAAAGTATCATCAGGACTTGTAAATGTTGTTTGTTCATGATCTTTTAGAGCAATTCGTGTTTTGTGATAACCAATGTATTGATCCAGTAAAAAAATATTTATTCCCAGCTAGTCTATCTAGCATTTGATCCAAAAAGTGTAATGGAGAATGATCTTTCCTCGTGGGAAGGTTTAATGTTTTTTAATCAATGCATATTCTCTATGTTGTAACTTGACTTATTGGTATTAGTTTACTCTGTTCATTAACAATTACAATTACTACTCCTTTTTTAGAAACATAGTGTATTGGACTAACCCATGCAATAATTGAAATAGGATTGGTAATCCCAGCATCTGACAACTTTAAAGTCTCTTTCTTAGCAACTTCTTTCATAATGGGATTTAATCTTCTTTGAGGATCAGCTCTGGGTTTGTAGTTTTCTTCCATCTGAATTCTATGTACACAAAATTGAAGGACTGATACCTTTAATATCAAAAATTATCCATCTAAATGATTTCTTATATTTCGTTAAAGTTTTCGGTAAACACTATTCTTCTTCTGAAGTTACGTTTGAGGAACTTATAACCGGTGAAGTTGAAGAATCACCTAAAAAGAAATATTTTAAATGTTTCAGAAGTAACTTCAATTCAAGTTAAAGAGGTTTCTCAATTGATGGACAAAATGATTTTTCTTTTTCCATCATGTCAAAAACTTGAACAAAATTTGAATATTCTTTAATATAATAATTAAGATGTTCTAATTCCTCTTCTTTCTTATGTTCCAATTCTTTCATTTCTGAATTCTCTTCATAAGTTGTTTTGAAAGGGCATTCACTTAGATATCTCATTACATCCATCCTAAAACATTCATCATCTTTACCTTTTGCAGGTTATTTCATTAATTTTAAACTATTAAAAGTAATCGTTTGATCATTAACACACATAGTTAATTCCCATTCTTGCACATATATCATTGCTCTTCCTGTAGCTAGGAAATGTCTCTCGAAAATGATATCTATTTCCTTATCTTACTCCATATCTAGCATAATAAAATCAACAAGAAAGATAAATCGATTCACTTTCACCAAACTATCTGGTACAACTCCTTTAGGTTACGTTATAGAACAATCTGCTAATTGCAAGGTTACAGTTGTAAGAGATATTTCTCCTAATCACAGTATTTCAAATATATATAATGGCTTAAGGTTAATTCTTGCACCTAAATCACATATAGCTTTCCCAAAAAATTTGTCTCTAATCGCACATGGAATTGTGAAGCTACTGGGATCTTTAGGCTTTTCAGGAAGTTTTTTCTGAGTTATAGCACTACACTCCTCACGAAGTGCAACTGTCTCATTATATTTAAACTTCTTTTTTCTATTAAGAATATCCTGCATAAACTTTACATAACTTGACATTTGTTCTAATGCTTCAGCAAAATGAATATTAATTGTAAGCTTCTTAAAAATTTCCAGAAATTTTGAAAATTATTTATCCAACTTTTGGTGATGAAGTCTTTAAGGAAATAGGGGTGGTGGTGGTTTTTCTGAAACAATCTTAAGTGGAGAAATAGGTCTCTCAAAACCTTCTGGAGCGTCCTTTTTAGGTTATTCAATTTCTTCTTTCTTTATTTCAATCTCTTTTTGAACACTACCTTCCAACTCTCTTCCACGTTTGAGTTGAATAGTCTTTACTTGTTCTTTATTCTGGTCTTTTGGATTTACTTCGGTATTACTAGGAAGTGCTCCTTGGGTTCTATTACTAATAGAATTTGCAATTTGTCTCAAATTATTCTCAAACCTTTTTATAGTATCCCCTTAAGTTTGTAATTAACTTCCCATTTATAACACCACTTCTTCTGACATTTTCTTATCCTTAATTTGTGGATTATTATTAAAATCTGGAGGAAAGTAGGTCTATAATTAATATTGCCTTGGTTGTTCCAGTTCCTCGATGAGTTTACTTGGTTGCTCCCCCATTCCTAATTAGTAACACCTAAATTGTTATTCTAGTTAAATCAAGGAAGGTTTTTCCAAGCTGAGTTATAGTAGTTTGAATATCAGTTAGTTGGCTTGTTATTTATAGCATTTAATGTCTCAATTGATGTATGAAAATATACCATTTGGCCTAATGAATTTTCTTCAATAATTGGAATTGGTTTAGAAAAATACATTCCAAATTGTTCTATCTTCTTAGAAATTGTAGCAACATGATTTCCTAACATTGCAAAAGCTTCAGAGTCATGAATAATGGCAACCATGTTAGGATGCACCCTTTCAAAAGGCCGTTGAAAATTATTATAAGCCATTTTTTCAATTAAGGCATAAGTCTCGGGAAAATGTTTCGACATCAATGAACCACTGACAGCGACATCAATAATAGATCTCAGAGATCCAACTAGTTCATTATAAAAAGTTTTGATCATTAACCAATCTGACACAACATGGTGTTGCCACTTTCTTAAGAGTTCTTTAAATCATTCCCAAGCTTCATAAATAAACTTCTCTTCAAATTAACAAAAAGATGTAATATCATTTCTAAGCTTCGCACTTTTTGGTGGTGGAAAATATTTAGCATGGAATTTATGTGCAAAATCAACCCAAGTTTGATAGATCCAAGTGCTAATGAAGTTAACTATATCTTAGCCTTGTCCCTAGGTGAGAATAGAAAAAGGCTATGTATAATAACATCATCAGAAACACCATCATATTTAAATGTAGCAAACAATTCTAAAAAATTGGCAAGATGTAAATTTGGATCTTCAAGTAGTGCTCCCCCAAACTGATTATTAGATACCATTTGGATAATAGTAGTTTTATGTCCAAAGGAATTAGCAGCTACAACAGGATTTTGAATACTACCATGAAGTTGATCCACTGTAGGATTTTGTATAATATCTTAAAGGTCTTCATTCACAATGAATTTCAGCATTTTGACTAATTTGATTTGCCATTTCTTGAAATATTTGAATTTTTGAATTTTTTAATTCATTTATTTTTAAAATTTTTCTAATAGGTCGTTCTAATTTAGAATCGTAGGGCACAAGTCTTTCAGAAACTAAACATTGCATAAACTATTATAACACAACAATAAAATAAAAATAAAAACACATAAATAGATAATATTTAAATTAAGACTTATTGAAAATAGAAATTTTCTTTATCTATAAATTCTTTTTAATTTTCCTTTTAAATTCAAATCCAATAAAAATTTGATTCTTCGGCAACGACGCCAAAAACTTGATCCCAACACACGAATACAGGTATATTTTTATACTTGTGGTAATATGATTATAATTATATTTATGATATAAAATTTCCTTCTTTACAACGGTGTCAAAAACTTGATTCTGATATAAAAATAAATCAACTCTTATATTTAAATTTAGGGATTCTATGAGTATATACATTTCTTTATCAAGTAATATAGGACTTTCTAATTAAGCCTCAAAATATTGATTCCACAAGGAAAATGTTTTAGATATTTAAAAGATAAAAAGATTTTAGATCACAAAATCTATTTAAAAAAGGATAGTTGCTTAAACAGTTTTAGATAATAGGAAACTTGAAAATGCGATTCTTTCTGTTATTTTTATAAATTTTGAAATAAAGTAAAATACTAACTAACTATAATGAGATTTTTGTAAGATTAAAGAAGTATAGATGAAAATATCTTTTTCCTTATCATGAAGAAGTAATAAGTATAGAAGTTTTGTTGTGGAATTATTCAAAATGTGTTGTTCCAAATAGAAACATGTCGGCACTATTTTTAGGTTGTGTGATATTTTGAAAAGCGGGGTCGCCTAACAGAAGTTGTCGGCGAATTTAAATTTTAAATTTGATTTAAATATATATATAATTTAGAAAGTAGTATTTGACTTTGAAAATAATTTTAAGTTTGAAAGTTTTAAGATATGAGATTAAACCGATCTCACATCCCAAATAGTTTATATAAACGAGCACCGCACCACAAACCGTGTATCTATCCCTAAGGATAGACACACTGCTTGAGGGTGGGGCTCGATCAAATAAACTAGAAGTTTTGTGACATCCGTTTGGTCCGCGAACCAATTTTATAAGCCGACAAATTCCCTCGCTTAATATGAAAGTATCAAACGGGGTTTATATTACTCGGGTTCTTTAAAATTCCCTATAAGGGCAAGCCCCTATAGTTAATTACATCTTAAGTGACGGGAATCACCTAAGAAAACTCTCGATAATAATCAATAATTCTGCTCTCAAGAATTTCAAAGTTTAAGGTTTTCAAAGATTGAATTTTGGAATTTCAATAGGGAATGGATCAAATTTGGAACATTTTTGTTTTGTGAATCCGAAGGAAGAAAGGTAGGAGAAATCAACGATTCGAAGTGAACTTCGGTAATTTCCGACTATCCTATTGTTTGGCTTGAATTTAGGAGAGTCCTAATGTTTATTTAATATTTCAATCTTGCCAATTTTAATTAATTAGGGCTTATATTTGTATGATAAAATCAAACAAATAGCTTCAGAAGATGTGAGGGTTTATTGTCGTATCGGACGACTACCTCGGAATCCTAAGACCGGTTAGGGCTTAATTTGCAATGCAAATGCCTAACAAAGAGGTTGAGGATTTATGTTGCATTAGGCAAGCTACCTCGAAGTCCTATGGCTTGGTTATTTAATTCTAGGAAAGTTTTGCTGAAGTAGGTTCGAGTTTTGCTGACGACGATGGCCGTGCTGCCCACCATGCTCCAAGCTCCTTGTTGTTGCAGAGGTTTAGTTTTAGAAATCATAAATCGGGAGATGAGAAAAGTGTTTTGGTTTAGAGAAGTCTTAATTTCCAAGTGTTTTGTATTTTGATTAAAACAAATCTTAAAGTTGATTATAACGACACCGGTTAAGATCCCACGGTTCCATCCTTCCGGTATCATTATTTTTATCGGATTCACTTAGTCCAGATGAATTTGCTAAACTCAACTGAATGAGTTCCACACTTTCATTTAGACCGTGGAAATCCCGTTAGCAACACGTAGGTTACATCATCCGAGGTATTCCCGATCATCCAACGGACGTTTTAATTTAGTTGTAATTGTAGTTTTGTGTTACGTTTGTGATTAAATTTTGAGTTGTTTTATATTTTGAAATGTTGTGGCGGTGAATTTTATCTTGCAATGACTTTTAACTTAATTTGGTTTCGGTTTTAGGGTCTATCCTAAAGGTGTGGGTTTTCATGCAACCGTTGTTTTATCATGCAAGGAAAATAAAGTACATTTGCAAGAAAGTAAATTGCGGGAAAGTAAATTGCAAGAAAGTAAATTGCAATAAAAATAAAAGCGTACCTGGAGGGTCTTCCCGTCATCCCAAGCTGCACTTAAAACACAATTAGAATATTTAAGCAAGTTCCTAGGTAAAGCTAAGGGAAGGGTTATGGTTTTCTACCAAATTCCTAATCCTATAGCTAGTCATTCCCTAGGACGTCTGGGTTCTCTCGTGTTTTGGTTTGAGGACGATTTTCTTCATCAAAGAACGATTAAGCCCAATTGTTCTTATAAATGTCCTATCATATTGAGGAAGTGCTTAAGAGGAATCTTAAACATCTTTTCAATATTTCTAGGATTGTTTTAAGTCCAAATGAATTTAATTATACAAATGAATTAATCGTCCAAGAATTTCAAGTTTTATTGTTATCTTGCTCGATGAACTAGGACATTTGAATATCCTATAAGTGAAGTAACATTTCATTTAATGTTCTGTTTAGGAGTTATGATAACTAAAACTTTCGAGGGTAAATTGGTATTCCAAATGATTTGATTTAAGTTAAAGGGTTTAAATTTGGAATAGTGTTCAAGTTGTTTTATATTTAATTTAATTTAATTTAATTGAGTTTGATTTGATATTGAATTAATTTAATTTGATTTGATTTGATTTTAATTCAATTTGATTTAATTAAATTTAATTTAATTTAATTTAATTTAATTTAATTTTAATTTAATTTAATTTAATTTAATTTAATTTAATTTAATTATTTAATTTAATTTAATTTATTTAATTTAATTTAATTTTAATTTAATTTAATTTAATTTAATTTATTTAATTTAATTTAATTTATTTAATTTAATTTAATTAATTTAATTTAATTTAATTAATTTAATTTAATTAATTTAATTTAATTTAATTTAATTCAATTATTTAGTTTAATTTAATTTACTTAATTTAATTTAATTTTAATTTAATTTAATTTAATTTAATTTAATTTAATTTAATTGTTTAATTTAATTTAATTTAATTATTTAATTTAATTTAATTTAATTTAATTTATAATTTTAATTGAGATTTTAAAAGAGTTTAATGATTTAATTAAGTCTTTTAATATTTTAAATTTGAGTTATCATTTTAATTAAGAGTTAAATGTTAATGATATAATTAGTTTAGGGATTTTTTAAATTAAAGAATAAATCTCTTCCTAATAAATATCCCTTATTTTAATAATTCCAATTTTATTATTCTTCCAAATTTAATCTATTATTTAATTAAAGTTTAATTATTTTAAAATTTTTTTAATGAGTTTCTACCTTTAATTATTTAAATTTCAATCATCCAAATCAGATTAAGATCAAATATTTTACTTGTTGATTTTTTTATTAAACCTAAAGTTTTAATTAAGGGTTGAAAGTTTAATTACCATTTTACCCCTTAAGCTTAGTAATTTCATAACTCACTAAATTGAACCCAAATGAACTTGAAATTTTTATGTGACTTCACTCATATATCAATAAAGACATGAGAGGAGAAAATGTGATTTTTCTGTATTTAATTTATTTATATAATTATTTTTGGTGGAAAATAGAGATTTTCAAAGAAAATTTGATAACATGACCAAAGGAAAGTTTCTGTCCTTAAGAAAATTAGGGGACATTTCTAATGACCAGAGAAGCACTTGGACCAATTTTGGTGATTTTTTGAATTATATTATTTTTATTATAATTATTTTGAGTTTTGGAGTGTTAATTAATTTAAAAATAAAATAAATGTTGAAAAATAGATTTTATATTTTTTAAAAATCTCTCTAATATCAAGGAAACCAGAGAAACAAATTTTGCAATTTTATGATTTTTCTATGATTTATTATAATTATTTTAGTGAAAATGCTAGAAAATACATTTTTTTTTAATTTTAAAAAATTACCCTAGGGCTTTAAAATTAAATATCTCACTAAATAGACCTAGGAAAAATGTGGGATTTGTTCCTAAGTGATTAAAATTCAAAATGTGACATTTTGGTGAATTTTATTATTTTTGTGATTTTTATTATTTTTTTATTAAAAATATTAAAATATTATTAAAAATCAACTTTTTTAGAAAATTGAAATTTTAATTTTCTTAGGTTCCCCTGATATCGAGAGAGGCTCCAAAACCAATTTGGTGAATTTATGAAAGGTATTTTAAAGGTTATGAATTTTTAAAGTTTAAAATGGCTAAGTGGCTTAATCAACCCAATTAGTGGGGCTAACCGAGTCAATTGACCTCAAATTTTTATGGTGGATTCCTCTGATCCTAAAGGTCAGTGGAGAATTGATTTCAAGTCAATTTGATGCATGGTTAACTCTAATTAATTAAAGACCTATTTTGGGTGTTTAAGCCAATTAGGGTTGTTTTAAATGAACTAAGTCAAAACCTATTTTTCCTAGGGTTCTCTGGTCATAAGCAACATCACCAAATTTTCCTAGAATTTATTTCACAACATGCTATTTACTTGGAATTAAAATACTCAAAACAGATGACTCGAACTTGAAAAATCAAGAACACTTCATAGGGATGGCCTCTGACTTTGGAAAATTCGGGGAATGTTCCCAAATTCGGAGGCTTCAAAAGCCCTATGGTCTCATGCCATGGTGAATTGTATGCATGCATGGAGAATTAAAACAATGCGAGAGAGTAAATAAATTATAAAAAATAAAATATTTGATGAAATTAAATGATTTCTTTTCCACATTATTCTCCTCCGTTCACTGAGCAAGAGGGTATTTTTATTTTATTTTTATGATTTTCCTACACGAGAGATATGAATTTTTGAAGTTTAGGGAATTAAATAAATAAGAAAATACCCTAATTTTCTATTTATCCACGCGAGCGCCGGCGCATCCTCGGCGACTCCGAAAGGCCACGCGGCGCGCTCCCATTCGACTCCGCCACTTGAGTCAGCAGCCCGGGCCCCGCGGTTCTCGCACCGTTTCCTGGTCCGACGCCATCTGAGCCGTTCGTCCGCGCGTGTATTGAATGGACGACATCCGTTCGTCCCCAAGTGTTCTCACCCGAGAGCCGTCCACACTAAATCCCTAAGATCTCACTCGATTCTCAATGGATTTTTATGTTCTTATACTCTATGGATTCGTCTTGAAGAGACGAACACATCTATACGGTTAACATGCATTGAAACTAAGGCATTTGAAATAGAGATTCTCCGGAAGCTCGGGATGAAGAATTAGCTCATACCTTGGCTCGGAGAAGTGTGGCTTCAATCCGAGAGTTGTTGCACCTTCGATTGGATCCCAGCAAGCTCCGGATGAAGTCTCCCGGTCCGGTGAATTGTCCGGATATGATTTCGACCAAGCCCGATCACAAAGCTTGGAGGTCGGAGCAAGCGGGTGGTCCGGAGATGGGGCTTTTGTTGGTGAACACCTTCCCTCGGTCGCAGTGAAGGTGTAGAGCCAATCAATTTGAGAATTGGCTCACTGTGGAGAAGTGTCCTGGTTTTGGGTGGAATTTCAACTCTGAAATTGAGCTTTCAGAGGAGAAATGGCAGGGGAATTCCACTGGGGATCAAGTGCTCTAAGGGTGGAGAAGGGTCTGGAACAATTTTGGCAGAGTTTTGGCAAGGTTTGTGCTTAGCTCCTCTCATGGCCGAGAGGGGTGGAGTTTAAATAGAGCTGGTCTGGGGGCCTCCTGTGGGGAGTTAGGGCTTGGGATCGACTTGCTTCCGGTGAGGAGAAGATCGGCCATGGTAGCCACCTGGGGATGGGGCGGCTCGGCGAAGTGAGAATTTCAATGTTGGCTCACATGTGAGCTCTCGGCCATGGTGTTTTCCGGCGGCTCAGTGGCCGGACAGCCGAGCAATGGTCACCATCTTGGTCGGGTGGGTCGTGGTCAGGGTTTAGTGTAAGCGATTGGCAAATGCCATGTGTAAAGGCTTTGATTCAAAGTGGAATGGGGGCATAGCTAAATTTGAACCTAAATGGGTCAACCCACCCATTTGGGCTAGGTGCACCACCCAAGGCCTGGTTTTAGCCGAGGGAAAAGTGATTTGGCTCGAGCATAATCGGTAGGTCGAGTCACCATCCAAGCACGATTAGGCTTAAGCATGGTTTAGTGGAATCATGGAAGTGGTTAATCACCTTTAGGAATTAAGGAAAGAGCCTCCTCCTTTTGCCCAAAATGGCATGGTGACATGTAAAGAGGCTCTCATGGCTTGCATATGGCTTGTGCATGGCTCCATGGCTCCATTTGGCTTGGGAAAAGGTTTGGTCAATTTCATAAAAAAGGATTTTGGATAATTTGGTGGAAATTTGGATGAAGCTTCATTTAGAATTATTTGATGATTGGTTTAGGACTTAGGGATGATTTTAATTGAAAATATGATGAGGGGAAATGTCATATGGGCTTTGGAAGAATTTTTGGGGTTTTGGATTTGGTGGAAGTGGGCTTTTAAAATGGTTTAGGGAATGGGCCTTTTAAGTTTTGAAAATGAATTTATGGATGGGAATTTTGTAAAGAGGTTGGGACAAATAATTGTTGGGTTTAGCTCATGGATGTGTCATGAGTGATTTGAAACAAATTGGGGGTGATTTGGATTTGAATTGGGTTGAATTTGGGTTAGGTTTGGGTTTAGGTCAAAAATGGGCTTTAAGACCAAAAGCGAGATTGGATCCAAATGTCAATCAAATTGGACTTGGATTTGGTCTAAATTGGTATTGAGAATGTTGGATTGAAGTTTAGAATTGAATTGGACCAGAATTTTGGTCAATTGGATATGTTTGGTTTAACATTGGGTCCACTTTGGGTTAAAATGGGTCAATTTGGGGGTTTTGACAAAAGTAGGATAAATTGACAAAATTGGCCCATGGTGTAGTTGGACAAAATGAAATTGGGAATATTTAGGATTTTCTGGAATTTTTTTGGGAATTTTCTGAATTTTTGGATTTTTAGGCCAAGAAGGGTATTTTGGGTTATTTGGAGGGTATTGGGGGGTATTTTTGGAATCTTTGGTATTTTTGGGTATGGATGGTCAATTTGAGTGATGTGGAGATGTTTGGGATTGATTTTGGAAAATTTTGGGTAATTTGGAAATTTTGCAAAAATTTGGGTAATTTCAAGGGTTTTGGGTAGGTTTAGTAGGTGTAGTGGTCTCGGGGGTCAAAAATTGAAAATTTGGGAAATTGGAGATTGGGTGAATTTAGGTGGAAAGAAATCATTTTGGTTGAGCCATGAAACCATTTCAAGCCCATATGAGCCATGAAAGGACTCATTTGAGGCATTCACTATGTTGTTCCTAACCCTCTTGCCAAGGGCTTAGGGGTTAAGGACCATCCATGTGAATCACCCACATGAGTCGGGAGGTTAAGTTGGGTATGGGTGTCGTTTTAGGAAGTGTGTGGAAATGTAGTGTGTAAGTGTAGTGTAAGTCGGCCCCTTCACTGGACCGGGCCACCTGGGGTAGTCCTAAGGCCAAAGAGTCCCATAGGAACTCATCCTTTAAACTTCCACATTCGATTTCAACCCTCTAGGTGATTAGGGGTCTATAGTCAAGTTTGTGGAGTTTGCGAGGAATTTAGAAGTGGTTTGAATTTCTAAAAGGCGGGTCCCAATTCTAGTCCTCTAAGATAGTCAAAGGAAAAGCCTAAGGCTAGATCCTAAGCACTAAAAAGAAGAAGGGAAGACCTCATCAAAAATGAGGTCAACAAAACAATAATATTCTTTACCCTTTCTAGAGATGCTATAAAGAACATTAGCTAATTTAAGGTTTAAATAGTTTTAAAAACGGGTTAGCTAGGGAAGATATAACACTCACTTTAGAGTTCCCTCCTTTCCCGCCACCTGGGGGCTAACAAGTCACATCCAAACCTAAAACAAAAAACCAAATTGGGGGCTTTAATCTTTCACACTAAAGTCATCTAACTCTAATCCCATCAAAGTATATTTTCTTATTTATTTGCACAAAATTTTATGAATTACTTTCTCATCCATTCAATCTCTCTTGATTTCTACTTATTTTTAATTTAGAAAATACATATTAGGATCTTACATGTTTTCACAATAAAAGTTAACATCTTAATTGGCCAAATCAAGAAGTAAATGAAGTGCAACGTTTAAATCAATACAACCTCCAACATTAAAGATCAATACTTCCACAACTTCCATACAACACTTAATTTTTCATTTTAAGGAAAAAGATAAATAAGACTACTCAGAATCCATGGAGAAAATACAACAACAAGTAGTTTTAAAAATATAAATAATTTATAAATCACAAGAAACCTCAATTAAAACCAAAAGAAGTACAAAGACAAAAACTTTTCTCAAGATCCTCTCCACCAAACTCTTGAAGTTCCTTTGAATCTCTTCCTTTCTCTTATGAGACTCCCATAAACTAGTCGCTCAACTCAAGAGTGTTTAAATCTCTCTAAAACAATAGATATTTTACTTAGAAATCTCTACTCACCTTTCCTTTCACTAGGTATGAGATAAGTGTGAAGAAATACTAAGTTAGAATCCTAAAACTTCTTACTATAAAACTATGTCAAAATAAACTAAAGCTCTCTCAACTGCCTCTCTCTCTACTGCGTCTTCAAATCCATTCTTTTATACTTTCTCAAAAGGTGCCTTGGTGTCTTTTACAATTTTGTCCATATTCAATGTATATACCTAAGAGAAGCATCCTTTCAAGTGAAATTTGAATCTCTTTTGGCGCCCTTGATCAATTAACCCCATTTGTACCAAAGTGTGCCTTTAACACCTCTTCCAAATTCATTGGAAATTCCTTGAAATTGTAAAGTAACTACCCTGCGCTTATGAGCGGGGCCTCTGTCACTTAGGCATGTCTTTCTTTGTCTACTACGCTTAAGCACCCAAGTTCATTTTAACACCTTCATTTTTGCTCTAAATTTGATCATTTTTCACTCATTTTACCATAATTCATTTAATTGTACTTGAAGTAAAACACATAAATACCTTCCATTAAAGTGCAATATCATAAAAAATAGGTATAAACATGTATATAAAAATATTATATCTTTTAAGTATATCACCAACCTGCCTCTAACAAAGACTAATCCTTGATGTAATTATGAAAAAATTGTAGTAGAACTCCTCATCGATAAAATAACTACTATAGCGGTAGTGTAATAGAATAATTTCTAGCGTCTTTGAGCAATTACTTCTTCTATCTAAACACTAGGCAAAATAAATCCTCTTTCTTTAAATAGTTTATTCGACACAAGAAATCCATTGTAGTAATTTTGTGCTTCTTCATTCATGAACTTTCCTATTGAATACTTCATTGGTATTGCTTCCCATTATTCTAGATGCCATAATATCCTTATAAATACTCCCAAATGCCAAAATAATGACTCCTTATGAACCTCATTCAAGTTTATGGGAGTTATAAAGGAGAAAAAGCATATTCAAATCTGCTTGTGGTGGATAATTAAGAGTTCCCGAAATTTTCACCTAGGCACCATTCTAAGTGCTTGAGCACCGAGCTTTCTGTAAACTGGGCACTTAGGTGCTAGAGCTAGAATTAGCACCGCTTAGGTTTAGGTCCAATTAACTTGTCCCAAACCTCATCTTGATTATTAAATTAGTGTTTCGTGCTTCCTCTTATCATGTTGGTCTCATTATCACTTAATACTTTTAACATAACAACATAACTATAAATAATTATCACAATAAAATGACATAAAATCAATTAACTCAGATAACCATGGGTTACCTCCCACAAAGCATTTAGTTTAACGTCGTCTACCCTACATACCCAATGTTTACTTTGGCTGACTCAAAGTTAGGACTTCATCAAATATAAATTTGTTCCTACCAATGTAAGCTTTCAATCTGTGTCTGTTTACCTTAAATATTCTTTAATTTTCTAGAATTTTAATTTTCACAACACCATGTGAATAAACTTTTATTACAATAAATGGCCTAGACTACCTAGAATTAGGTTTTCCAGGAAATAATTTCATTTTTGTATTATTTAGTAAAAATTCTTGTCCAGGTTCAAAATTTATTCTTAAAATCTTCCTATCATGCCAATTTTTTATCTTTTCCATATAATTTTTTGCATTCTCATAAGATTCATTTCTGATTTTCTCAAGCTCATTTAATTGTACTAATCGTTTCTTGCCAGCATCTGTCATATTATAGTTAAATTCTTTTACAACACAGTAAGCTTTGTGCTCAAGTTTTACTGGCAAATGATTTACCTATTCAAAAATAAGACAAGCCTATATGATGACATTCTTATAGGAGTTTTACATGCAGTTCTATAGACTCATAATGCATAGTCAAGTCTAGTAAAACAATCCTTTCTATTAGAATTAATAATTTTTCCAATATTGTTTTAAGTTTTATGATTAGAAACTTCTGATAGACCGCTCGTCTAAGGATTATATGTTGTGGCATTACTAACTTTAATTCCAAAATATTTAACTAATGTATCAATTATTTTATTTTTAAAATGACTTCCCCTATTATACTGATTATTCTTGGAATTCCAAATCCACTAAAATTATTTTTCCTTAAAAATTTTGCAACACTCTTAGAATAACAACAGGGTAAAACTACCACTTCAATCCACATAGAAATATAATCCAGAACAATTAAAATATATATGTTTTGTTTAGATGGTATAAATGGTCACATAAAATCCAACCCCCATATATCAAAAATTTCAACTTCTAAAGTAAAATTTAGGGGCATTTCATTCCTTCCAGAAATATTGGCTACTTGCTAACATCAATCACATATTTTTACATAAATATTAACATCCATGAATAAACTAGGTCAATAAAATCTAGATTGTAGGATATTTAATGTAGTTCTATTGACTTTAAAATATCCCCCAAACACAGAATCATGAAATTTTTAAATAATTTCTTGGGTTTATTCAAATGGTGCACATCTTCGAATAAGTTGATCCTCACATTTCTTATATAATTAGGGGCAACGCAAAAGTAAGGTTTGGTTTCAAAATTTTTTTCTTTATTGATATGTTAATCTTATAGGTTAAAAAATTCTTACTATAAAATTCACAATGTTGGCACACCATGTTACACGACACTCAGAAATAGCATAAAACTTTTCATCAGGGAAATTTTCGTTTATTTCATCATCATTGCCTCGATAAATTATCAATAATTTGGTTATCATACCTCTTTCTATCAATTACGTTGAATTCAAATTCTTGCATCAGAATGACCCATCTGATAACTCTTATTTTAGAATCCTTCTTACGCATAAGATGTTTAATCGCAGAATGATCAGTATAAACTATACATTTTGTTCCAATTTGGTATGGTATGAATTTATCAAAATCATATAATGTTGCCACTAATTCATCTTTAGTAGTATTACAATTTATCTGAGCTTCATTTAGAGTTTTACTGACATAGTATTTAACTTTAAATATCTTATCATATTTAGACCTAACACATTCCTAATAGCATAATCACTCACATGACACATTAATTAAATGAGTTTTCCCCAATGAGGAGAAACTATAAAAGGTGTGGTGACTAATTTTTCATTTAATAATTTGAATACATTTAGGAATTCCTGATTGAAATCAAATATTGTATCTTTTTCCAACTGATGACATAAAGGCTTGGCAATTTTTAAAATATCTTTAACATATCGCCTATAAAATCTAGCATGTCCTACAAAACTCGTAATTTCTCTCACTATATTAGGAGAAGTTAGTTTAGAAATAACTTGTAAATTAGATGGATCTACTTCCATACCATTTTCAAAATTTTTACACCATAAAACAATTCCTCCCGGAACCATAAATTACCATTTTCCCAATTAAGAACTAGATTTGTTTGTTCACAGTATTTTAAAACTCTCACAAAATGATCTAATAAACAATTAAAAGAGGTTCCAAAACTAAAAGCCATCCATGAAAACTATAATTCCTTTCTTAATTAAA
Organism: Papilionanthe hookeriana x Papilionanthe teres; assembly: GCA_022702705.1. Taxonomy (NCBI): domain Eukaryota; kingdom Viridiplantae; phylum Streptophyta; class Magnoliopsida; order Asparagales; family Orchidaceae; genus Papilionanthe; species Papilionanthe hookeriana x Papilionanthe teres. Next base: position 146,746,889 of record CM040424.1, on the reverse strand, counting down.
TTGTAGAAAATGGACATCATGCACCTTTGAAAAGTTGTAGGTGCATTGCATAAAATAAAGGGCATTCTTCTAAATGGATATGTACCATAGGGACTTGTGAATGTTTTCTTTTCTTGATCCTCAGGTGTTATAAGTATGTGGTGGTATCCAAAATAACCATCCAAAAAATATAAATATCAATGACCAGCTAGCCTATCCTCAGGTGTCATAAGTATGTGGTAGTATCCAAAATAACCACTTTAAAATTTTCTTTTTTACAACTTCTTTCATATCAATATTCTTTCTCCTTTGAGGATCTGCCCTAGTCTTATGATTATCTTCCATTAATTTTCTATGCATACAAGTTGAAAGGCTGATACTTTTAATATATGCTAATACTCATTCAAAGGCTTTCTTATAATTTCTAAAAGTTCTCATTAACTCTTCATATTGATATTCAGTTAAGTATGACGATATTATAACATTTAATATTAAGGATTTCCCTCTAAAAGAATACTCTAAATGTGTAGGAAGCACCGCCATCTCATGTTAAAGAGGTTCTTCAATTGAAGGAATAAAAAGTATACCATTTTCAGTAGTATCTAAAATATCAAAATATTCTTGAACATAGTTTGAATCCACAGTGATATTTTCAGTAGACTTTTCTTGATAATCAGTATCATTTTCAAACTTTAGTTTTTATTGTTTTGTTTTAACTTCACAACTTTTTTTAAAATGTTTACTACTTAAATCATCAATAATCTCCATTCTATAACACTCACCTTTTTTTCATTAGCTTGATACTTCATTGACTTTAACGCAATAAAAGTGACTTCCCAGTCTTTAGCACTCATGGTTAACTATTTTTTTTGTAAATCTATCATAGCTTGTCTAGTTTTAAAAAAAGGTGTCCTTAAAATTATTGGTATTTCTTTATCTTCCTCTATATCAAATGCGATAAAATCTACAGGGAAGATAAATTATCTACCTTCACTAGTACATCTTCTTAAACACTCTTAGGATAATTGATTTATCGATCAGCTAACTAAAGGATTATAGTTGTGGGAGAAATCTCTCCAAAGCCAAACCTTCTGAATATCAATAAGGGCATAAGGTTAATGCTAGCTCCTAAATCAAATAAAGCATTTTCATAGAATCATTCTCCTATCGCACAAGGAATAGAAAATCTATCAACATTTCTTAAGTTTCTTAGGAAGTTTTTTTCAAAATTATTCCACTGCATTCTTCAGTAAGTGCCACAGTTTCATGATCACTAAACTTCCTTTTCATATTTAAGATTTCCATTAAAAACTTTATATAAATTGGCATTTGTTCTAAAGCTTCAACGAAAGGAATATTTATCATTATCTTTTTAAATAGATCTAGGAACTTAAAAAATTATTGATCCAGCATATACTAGATAAATCTTTAAAGGAATAGAGGTGGTGGTTTTTCTAGATTAATTTTAGTTTAAGAAATCAGTTTTTCAATTTGTTTAGAATAATTTTCTTCAGATTCTTCAGTTTCCTTCATTTCTCTCCATTTGTAACTCTACTTCTTCCATAAACAACTTCTTCTTCTTAAATTGTTGGTTATTGTTAAAGCTAGAAGGATAAGAAGGTCTATAGTTAGTATTACCCCGGTTGTTTTAGTTTCCTAATAGGTTTGCTTGATTGTTTCCCCATTGCTAGTTTCCACTATCGAGATTATTATTCTAGATAAAGTTAGGATGGCTTTTCTAACTTGGGTTATGATTGTTAGACTATGGGATATTGAGTTTATCATTAAATGCATTTAAAGTCTCAAATGAAGGTGATAAAGTAGGAATCATTGGTCTTAATGAGTTTTCTTCATTCACATGAGGTGTTTGAGGTAAGTTCATTCTGAATTGGTCTAACTTCCAAGATATTGCAGCAAATTGAGAAGTCAAAATATAGATCGTAGCCATCCTTTTAGAGTCCCATTGAATGTTGTTCGTAGTCATTTCTTTAATTAAAGGATATGCATCATCAAATGGTTTCGGCATCAGTGAACCTCCCACAGCTACATCTATAATAAATCTAAGGGATCTTACTAACTAATTGTAAACTGTTTGAATAATCAACCTGTCTAGCAAAGCATGATGTGGACACTTTCTAAGGAGTTCTTTAAATCATTCTCAAGCTTTGTATATTGACTCATTTTCGTACTGAATAAATGAGGTAATATAATTTCTAAGCTTAGCATTTTTTGAAGGTGGAAAATACTTAGCTAGGAATTTCCATGCTAAATCACCCATGTTCTGATGGATCTAGGTGCTAATGAGTTTAACCACATCTTAGCTATATCCTTTAAGTAAAAGGGAAAAAGTCTAAGTTTAACCGTGTCATTTGATACTCCATTATATTTAAATGTAGCAAATAGCTCTAGAAAACTTGATAGGTCTAAGTTTGGATCCTCTAATGGAGTTCCCCCAAATTGATTATTTTATACCATTCAGATTATAGCTGGTTTTAGTTCAAATGAGTTGGCTGCTAAAGCAGGGGTTAGTATGCTAAGATCAGTTTCATCTATTATAGGGTTTGTGTAATCACTTAAAGGTCTTCGTACGTGATGATGTTCATTTTCAGTACTTCTATTATCTAAGTTTTTCACCATTTCTTTTAAATTGTGAAGTTCTTTTTATTTTTGAATTATTCAAATAGTTTATTATAACTCAAAATCGTAAGGTATTAAACCTTTGGATCTTAAACTATGCTTACTAAATTAAAAGTTCAAAAAATAAAATTAAACAAAACACTCAAAAATAAATAATTTATTATTAATTTTAACTTCTTTAGAAATATTTTTTAAAACAAAAATAAGCACTTATATAGAAAATGACACTGTAATTTTTCTAAAATAATTTTATAGATCAATTAAAGGTTCTAAGTTAAAAGTTTCATCGCTTCGACAGTAAAGACACTAAATACTTGATCCTGACACATTATGTGCATGCTTAGTGTGTAATTATTTCAATTTTAATCTCAGACAATGGCGCAAAAAACATGACTCCCGCTGCCTGTATGCGCTTGCACCCTTAATTCACGCTTGAGTGTTATTTAACAAATAATATCCATTTTTTCTTCTCAATTGAATTTTACATACTAAGGAAACTACGCAATTATACGTATTGTTCAAGTAACTTTGGGCTCTAATGACATTTTATTATCGATCCCATGGAGAAGCATAAAATCTTTAGCGACTTAGCAAAACTCTACTTAAACTATTTGTAAATTATCTAGGAATTAAGGTAAAAATTGTATGTGTACAAAAAAGTAACTAATACCTACAAATTATAATTCTAAACATTAAAGAGAATGTTAAATGTTTCTAAACTAGTTTTATGTAGAAGAATTTAAATTGTATGAAAATCCTTCTACTTCCAATAAGATTATAATCAGTGTAGGAATCAAATGTTTTTGAAATTAAATATAATTTTGTGACAAATAGGATCATACCTTTCTTTATCCTCATTTAAGTGCAAAAAGAATAGTGGCTAACTTAGACTTAGGTTCCTAAATCCTTGGTTAGGTTAGGTAGATCCTATCCTATAACCCTAGAGTACCCATGTAAGCCCTCAATTCAGCTAACTTAGCATTAAGTTCCATGTACTGGATCAAATTTGTTAAAGTTGTAGCATATAACCTTAAAATTACCAATTTACACCCATTAAAACTTATATTCATATCTATTTACACTAACCTATGGACTACCAATTTCATCCACTAGATTAATGTGATTCTTACTAGTTGAAAACTTAACTCACATTGCTTGCCGGGATCGACTCGACGGATAGTATGTCGAGGAGGGAGTGACCTAACAGAGTGGTGATCCTAACTAGAGAAACCAAGAACACACATGCAAATGCAAACACATACAGAGTATGATGCAACATGCATGAAGGTAGGCATGCACGTGTACTATGCAGTTGATCGGTTGACTGGGCTTGAGTGGTTCATTGGAGCTAAGTGATTGCTTTACTGAGCTGGGGTTGCTGGACAAACTAAAGTGTTCATTTGATCGAGCTAGGATGGCTAATCGTACCGAAGTGCTACTGATCAACCAGGGGTGATTAATCAAGGAACAACTAATGTAGATCAGCATGGGATGGTTGATAAAGGAATGTGTACAAGTGATACCAGTTCGCTTGGAATGGCCAAACAAGGCACACATAATGTCGATCGGCCCAGGAATGTTGCACAATGCACTTATGATGTTGATTGGCTCGAGATGGCCAATCGAGGCATAAGTGATGCCAATCAGCCTGAGAAGCTAATCAAGGCATCATGCAAGTGTAAGATGCTCCATGTAGAGCATGTGCATGAAAACAGTCCAAAGTAAATGGCCACATACGATTGTGAGTCATGCTCACGTCAACGATCTCACCTAGGATACCTAGCTTAGCACTTGGATGCACAACATATAGTCTCTTGCTTTGGCGGGGCGCTTGGGGAGTCTCACTTTAGAATTCTAAGAAGGAGACTATACCTGAGGATGCAAAATAGGCTAGCTGCAAATCCTTATGGTTTTCCAAAGTGAGCTAGCTACAAAGCTTTTCTCACTTTACAGAACTCAAACAACTTAACCTCCCCAAGGAAGGTTAGAGGATGTCAAGGTAATGAGACATTGGGACTCTAACCCACTAGACTTTATGCTAGGTTCTCCATAGAGAATCAGTCAGCCCTATGAAGGTTTTGGCTATGCACAGATTCCTACCATATGGCCTTCTCTAGGAAAACAATGATCCTTCATGAAGAAAGTGGTTATCCCGACTAATGTCTGCTAATGCACCCACCTCGTGTGGGGGAATACACCCACACGCTTAACAAAACTTACCCTAGGGATAACTAGAAAGACAAATGAAGAGGTTAAAAAGGTTATACCATCGGGATGGTTGCTCGTCGTCCAATGGAGTCCTGAAAGAAGCTTTCCTAATAGTAAGAGAGATGCCAATGATTTGAACAATTGGCATTCTGATGATGCTCTAATATTGTTCCCTATAGTAAGAGAGAAGCCCAAAATTTTTCACATATATTTTATACTCATTTTTGGTGATATTGCACTTTGGAGGAGGGTATTTTCATGTTTTATTGCAGGTATGTTGATTTTTGGCCTTTGAAGCAATAAGGAAGATAAAAGGAAGAAATTTAGAGTTAAATGAGGCATTTTCGAAAATTACTCTAGCGTCGACGGCCCCATTATCCAAATAGGCGGCATAATCTAGACTGTGCTCTGGCACCGACGGTGCCAGAATGGGCACTGATGGCATGAGAATGGGCATCGACTACGCCATTTCATAGAGCATGGTGGCCGACGGTGCCTAATTTTGCCGCCAATGACACCTGTGATGGTTATTGCAATTTTTTTTGGCAGATTCAACGTATTAGGATGTTTTTTGGAAGGTTGCTTGAGGCAAATCATGGAAAATTTGTCCCTACACTCTATTAGAGTGCTTGAAGGCTGTAGAAAGTGTGTGTGTGTGTGTGTGTGTATGTTTGGAAAACATGGAGAAATGTTTATCGTTATTAGAATAGGAGAAGAAATGTAGATTTCTACCTTTTATGGAGAGATTGGAGTGGGTATTTTGAGAGAATTTGTAAGGAATTATACTAGCATTGCATGGATAAGCGGGAGAATTTGTAGGAAAGAACTTTATCTTTCTTTCATGGGGGAAAAGCTAAGCATTGTGCTCTTCATTTTCTTATGAATTTGTAAAAACATATCTAGTGGATTTGTTTTGATATAATGAATTTTTCCGTTGTGTTTTTTTAATGCTTTGTGATGTTATTTCCTTTCTTTTTCTTCTAGTTTTGAAATAGTGGCATGAGAAGATTATTCCATTCTTTTCATTGTATTTTTCTTTTGTGATGAGTAGGATTCATGTTTAAGATTTTAGGATGCATGTTAGTAGATGCTTAAATTATAAATGTGATGGTTTCTACTTGAACTTCATTTACATTACAATAAGGGCATATCGTAGTGTAAAAATTCATTGTAATTGCATTAAGATCTGAGTGGACGGTGTAATTCTAAATAAAGTGGAACCACATTCGTGGATGAGAATGTAGTCCATGGGGCTAAGTACAAATAAATAGGGAAATATACTTTGATCGGCGTAGAATTAGAGATTTTAGGGTGACAGATTAAAACTCCCAATTTGTTCCTAGTGATTGGAAACTATAGTAAGAGTTAGCCCTCAGGAGAGGAAAGTGGGAGCTCTGGAGTGAGAGCTAGTATCCTCTGAGACTAACCACAGATTTAGGACCAAACTCTCGATTAACCATGTTCTTTATACACTCGGAAGGGGGTAAAGAATCGAATTGCTCCTATTTGGCACATTACAATATTTAATGTATCTCATTCCTTTACATTATCTAATTCACTACATAAGAATTGTAGTTTTTAAGATCTCAAAATTCTCCAAACTAATTCATTCAGAAAGGGTTATCTTTATAATTAATATTTTCCATTAGGAGTAGTAATTAGTTATTTTAAACTTACGAATTACATTTAGGATTATTTATAGAAAACCCATTTAAATTAATCTTCCAAATTAAGGACTGATAGTAGTAGACTTGAATTAGCCTAAGGGATTTCTTACCTCGCTTCTCTGTTAGAATGATACTGGGGGTTTTAAGGAAAGCCTTATATTACTTGAAGCGATACGTGCACTTTCGTAGAGCCAATAATGTGTGTATTATTATCTATATTTTATAACATTTCAATTTTTATTACTAGCTGTTAAATAAAAATTAGGTCATGTTTTTTACCATATTTTGGAAGCTCCAGGTTATGTCATGTTTTGGCCCCGTCTCAGGGGAATTAAACTGACATGAAACACACAAAAAAATAACACACACTAGGGACACATCAAAATCTCCTCCTCTTCTTCTATTGACCAAACCCTCAAGAATAACCATAGAGCCACCGTTGGATTCCATGTAAACTTAAAAATTAAGGGCAAAAAGAGGCAGTTGCCATCCTCTTTTCCCACTTAAAGGTTCCTCGATGATTATGGAGGCTTTGAGAGTCTAAAAGGCACAAAAATGGTCATTTTTGTAACCTTAGAAGTGAATGATGCATAGAGTCCACATCCTTGCATGCCTTGTTGGCACCAAGAAACTAAGCCCCTAACACCTTGGTGACATGTGCCACCCATGTGGCTCTAGACTTACATGCTCTCGGGAAAATGCTGATTTTAGATCTGTTTTAGGTGCCTTGGAACCCAGTATTGGCGCCAAAACAGTTAATATGGTGTCCATGTGTCATTAATAAGTTTAAATCCTCCATATACCTGTGTTTGATGAAATGAGAAGGCATTTCAGGCAATTAGGCTTTTAAGCTTAGTGTTTAAATGCCAATCTAGCCTGAAACCCTGATTTTCACCTAGAGCACTTGATGGAGGATTTTCTCGAACTGTAAATTATTGGACACTCAATATGAGTGAAATATAGCCCCATAAATCTGAATAGGAGTATTTTCATTGGTGAATTACTGAGGAAATCATTGCAAATTGTCATTCTGAGCCACAATGCGAGTAGGGTGTCCAAAACCTTAACTTTTCTGTAGTGCACATAAGAGGATTTCATGACTTCTCCATGGGAGGCTCTAGAAAAATGTGAGATGACTTATAATCATCAAATTAGGCACAAGCACATCTGAAATCTTAACTGACCCTTTCGATGGCAGATTTTCCTGGATAGGACTGAATCACTGCTAACTCTAACTCCTTATACTGAACAAGTGTTAGAGAAGCCTGGTAGTGTCTTTTGCTATGAGATGCTATGGATGACCCATAGACCATAATGAGTCATAAAAGTGGATAGCCTACACTCATGACATCAAAAATTGATACCAACAACACAATTAATTTTTCTAAATATCTTTTTTGTGTACAACAACAACAAGCCATTATCCAATTAAGTTGGATGAGCTACATAAATCCTTTTTCTACATTGCATCATATTGAATGCTATATTTTCATTTAATTCTAAAATAATAAAATATTTTTAGTGAGAATATGAGTGATACTTAAGTAACAAAAATATTGTTTTTAGTGAGAGGATGAATGATTCTAAAGTATGAAGAGTATATAATTAGAAGGTTGAAGCTAAATTTCTCTACATATAAAATCTTAAACCACACATACTAAAATACTAGGTATGTGGAACAATAAAAATTTAAATATAAAAATGAATTCGAGCCATAGAAGAACTATAATTTTCTAACACAAACTGATGCCCTAGAAAATTTGAAACTGATTATCATAATTGATTACCATAACCTCAATTCTAACTCAAGTAAAATTAAATCATGTCCATTTGAAACCACATCAAATAAATCTTAGTTTCAAGCTAATTCAGCTTAATTTTGAACTAGTTCCAACTCCACACCTTAAACATGAACTTCAAATTCAAGCTCTATTCTACAACTCTAACTTTTAATTATTGCACTCAAATCCCTAGGATAAAGAAATTTAAAAATTTAACCAAGCATAATAAAACTTAATTAACTAAAATCAAATTCAATTTTGAATAAAATTCATAATAAACTTAAAAAAAATTTAATAAATCATAAAAAGCTTAAATGAACTTTAATTAAACTTTCATAAATCAAAGTTATTTAAATTTTATTGAAACCATAACAAATTTACTAAAATTTAAGACATTTTAATAAACTTGATGACTTTAATAAAACTTTAATAAATTTAACTGAACTTAAATAAACTTTAACAAGCATTAATAGTCTTTTAAAAGTCTTAAATGAACCCTAAAATTGAGTTAAACAAAAACACAATTAATTTCAATAAGTAATAAGAAAATCTTTTAACTTCTAAAATGAACTTTAATAATTATCAACCCCATTTTAAAATGAAATTCAAAGAAATATAATAAGTTTAACAAATTAGTTTTAAAAGACTTAAATTTTCTAAAAAATCAATTTAAAATTCAACTACCAACATAAAAGAAAAAAATCAAAACTTAAATATAAACTCAAAACAAACATTAAATACAAAATTAACTTAATAATTTTACATTTCTTAGCTTAAATAAAGTCAAATTCTATCCAAGCAAATGTTTTAATCTGCATACTCAAAGTCTATAATCTTACAGATATTTACAGATGATCAAGAAAGATAAATGACATAACTATAAATGATAGTATTCTTAAGAGTGGTTAACTATTAGACCTAACCTTAAAATAAAATAAATATTAGTTTACACCAGTAAGATAAGAAAAGCCCCTGGTTCTATAGCTCCATAAATCACAAAGATTTTTTCTCATCAGCGTGATTAAATCCATTCTAAAGTAAGTTTTTTTTTCCTTCAGGATAATATATTGTTCTTCTAATGATGAATCTATTTATTTTGATTAAATTCTTTTTTAAAAATTATGGTGGCTACAAAAAAACTCACCGATTATGTGTTAATTATATGTGTTTGTAAAGTTACCATATTATTTATGTTGAATTATAAAACTTATTTATTTTAAGATAGGTATGTGAATGTGGAATTTTCCCTTAGTTTAATGCATGGAATGGAAGCTAATGAAAGGTGTCAACAATAGGTGGTTTGGGTAGTTATAAGAAGGAGTCAATCACTCCATCTTTCCTTCTCCTTTGGTTAATTGCTTTAATAGTTAATATGTGTGATGAAAGGGTGCTTAGCATATTGTATTTGAATTTATCTTCCTACTGAGAAACAAAGAGTGTTGGTTGGGTGAACAGTTGACCTCATTTTTGATGAGGTCTTCTCTTCTTCTTTTTAGTACTTAGGATCTAGCCTTAGGCTTTTCCTTTGACTATCTTAGAGGACTAGAATTGGGACCCACCAATTAGAAATTCAAACGACTTCTTAACTCCCTGCAAACTCCACAAATTTGACTGTAGACCCCTAATCACCTAGAGGGTTGAGATCAAATGTGGAAGTTTAAAGGATGGGTTCCTATAGGACTCTTTGGCCTTAGGACTGCCCTGGGTGGCCTGGTCTGGTGAAGGGCTGACTTACACACACACTACACTCATACACTACACTTTCACACACTTCCTAAAACACACTTATACCCAACTTGACCTCCTGACTCATAAAGGTGATTCGGATGGATGGTCACTTAACCCACGTAAGCCCTTGGTAAGAGGGTTAGGAACAACATATTGGATGCCTCAAATGAGTCCCTTCATGGCTCATGTGGGCTTGATATGGCTTCATGACTCAACCAAAATGATTTCATTCCACTTACATTCACCCAATCTTCAATTTTCCAAATTTTCAATTTTTGACCCCCGGGACCCTACACCCGCCTAGCTTACCTAAAACTCTTGAAACTACCAAAAATTTGCAAAATCACCTAAATTACCCAAAATTCCTCAAAACCAATCCCAAACATTTCCTCACCACTCAGATTGATCATCCATAGCCAAAAATACCAAAAATTCCAAAAATACCTCCCAATACCCTCCAAATACCCAAAATACCCCTCTTGACCCAAAAATCCAAAAATTCAGAAAATTCCCAGAAAATTCCAAAAAATTTCAAATATTCCCAATTTTATTTTGTTCAACTACACCATGGGCCAATTTGGTCAATTTACCCCACTTTTATCAAAACCCCCAATTTGACCCATTTTAACCCAAAGTGAACCCAAAGTCAAACCAAACCTACCCAATTGACCCAAATTTTGGTCAATTCAATTCTAAACTTCAATTCAACATTCCCAACACCAATCTAGACCAAATCCAAGTCCAATTTGATTGGCATTTGGATCCAATTTCACTTTTGGCCTTAAAGCCCAATTTGGACCCATGACCCAAACCTAACCCAAACTCACCCAATTCAACTCCAATTAACCCCAAATCTTTTCTAAACCATCCTTAACATCCCTACAAACAAAACCCTAACATGATTTGCAAAAAATTTAGACCCAAACCCCACTCAAATTCAACCCAAAGCCAAAAAGCCCAATTTTGACCTAAACCCAAACCTAACCCAAATAAGCCCAAACCCCAAAATCAAAACCCAACCAAAGCCAAAACCTCTTTGAAACACTCCCATAAACATTTCTAAACATTCAATTTACATCAATTTCAAACCTAGCTCAACATTGGCCCAAGTTAGCCCAATTTGACCTACATTGGCCCATTTACCAAATAAGCCCAAATCCAACCCAATTCAAACTCAAATCACTCCAAACTTATTTCAAAACACTCATGACACATCCATAAGCTAAACCCAATATTTGTTTGGCCCAATCCTTCACAAAAATTCCCATCCATAAATTTATTTTTAAACCAAAAGCCCACTTACATGAAACCTTCCTAAAAGCCCAAATTCCATGGTAAAGCCCATATGACAAATTCTTCTCATCATACCCTTAATTAAAATCAATCCCTAAGTTTCAAAAACTCATCATGAAACCATTCCAAATTAAGCCCCATACAAATTCCAATCAAAATACCAAAATTTTCTTAAAATCCATTTCCATGAAATTGACTTGACTTTTCCCAAGCCAAAGGTGAGCCATGAAGCCATGCATGAGCCACATGGGAGCCATGAGAGCTATGGAATCTACTTTCCACCTCACCATGCCAAAGATGGCAAGAGGAGGAGGCCCTTTCCATATTCTCTTAAGGAGGATTAGCCACTTCCATGACTCCACTAAACCATGCTTAAGCTTAATTGTACTTGGATGGTGACCCTTCCCCATCGATTAAGCTGACCTAAATCACTTTCCCTCCACCCAAATTGGTTTTGGAAGGTGGACTTAACCCAAAACCAAGGGTTGACCCATTTAGACCCAAAACTAGCCCTTTCCCATTCCACTTTGATTCAAACCCTTTACACATGTCCATGGCCGATTGATGCACAAACCTCCAGCCACGACCCACTCGGACTCGAGGGTGACCCATGCTCACCGGCCAGCCGCACTGGGTCGCCGGAAAACACCATGGCCGAGACCTTGGGAGGAGCCAAACTTTGGAATTCCACCTTGCCGAGCCGCCCCATGCCCAATGGCCACCATGGTCGTTCTTCCCATGCCCAGAGCAGGTCGATCCCAAACCTTGGCCATCCCCGCGAGGCTCTCCGGACCACCTCTGATTTAAACCCGACCCCCTCGCGGCCATGGAAGAGAGTTGCACAAATCTTGCCGAAACTCTACCAAAATTGTTCCAAACCCTACTCCATACTTAGAGCAGGTTGATCCCCGATTGTCAATTTGCCCTAATCCCCATCGACGGAATCCGATTTCTCAGCCGAAATTTCACCCAAAACCGAGGACACTTTGCCATAGTGAGCCAATCTTCAAATTGACTGGTCCTACACCTTCACTGGACCAAGAGGAGAAGTTTCCAGCTGAAAGCCCCATCTCCGGGCCACCCGGTTGTTCCGGCCTCCAAGCTTTGTGATCGGTTGTGGTCACTTTCATAGCTAGGCAATTCACCGGACCGAGAGACTTCATGCGGAGCTTCGTCGGGATCCGATCGAAGGTGACACAACCCTCGGATTGAAGCCACACTTCTTTCGAGCAAAGGTATGAGCTAATTCTTCATCCCGAGCTTCGAAGATTCTCCATTTCAAATGCTTTAATTTCAATGCATGATCACCATATAGATGTGTTCGTCTCTTCAAGACGAATCCATAGAGCACAAGAACACGAAAATCCGTTAAGTATTGAGTGAGATATTAGGGATTTAGTGTGGACGGCTCTTAGGTGAGGACGCTTGGGGACGATGAATGGATGCCGTTCATTTAATACACGCGCGGACGGATGGCCAGGATCGCGCCGGATGAGGAAATGGAACGATACAGCAGGCCCGGGAGCGCTGAGTCGGATGGCGGCGTCGAATCGGAGAGCGCCACGCGGCGTTTCGGAGCTGCCGAGGTTGACGCGGTGCCGCGTGGATAAATAGAAAATTAGGGTATTTTCTGATTTATTTAATTCCTAAACTTCAAAAATCCTTAACTTTGTGTAGGAAAATCGGAAAAATAAAATAAAAATACCCTCTTGCTCGAGTGAACGAGAGGAGAATAATGTGGAGAAGAAATCATTTAATTTTATCAAGTATTTTATTTTTAATGATTTATTTCCCTCTGCATTATTTTAATTCTCCATGCATATAGGAAATTCACCATGACATGAGACCATAGGGCTTTTGAAGCCTCCGAATTTGGGAACATTCCCTGAATTTTCCAAAGTTAGAGGCCATCCTATGAGAAGTTATTGATTTTTCAAATTCATGTTACTGTTTTGAGTATTTTAAATCTAATAATTAGCATGTTGTGAAATAAATTCTAGGAAAATTTGGTGATGTTTCTTATGACCAGAGAACCCTAGGAAAAATAGGTTTTGAACTAATTCATTTAAAATAACCCTAATTAGCTTAAACACCCAAAATAGGTCCCTAATTAATTAGAGCTAATCATACATCAAATTGACTTGAAATCAATTCTCCACTGACCTTTAGGATCAGAGGAGCTCACAATAAAAATTTGAATTCAATTGGATTTGGTTAGCCCTACTAAATGGGTTGATTAAGCCATTTAGTCAATTTAAACTTTAAAAATTCATAACTTTCAAAATCCTTTTCAAAAATTCACCAAATTAGTTTTGGAGCCTCTCTGATATTAGGGGAATTTAAAAAAATTAAAATTTCAATTTTCTAAAAAATTTTATTTTTTGGTATTATTTTAATATTTTAATAATTAAAAAATAATAAAAATTACAAAAATAATAAAATTCACCAAAATGTCACATTTTGAATTTTAATCATTTAGGAACAAACCCCATATTTTTCTTAGGTCTATTTAATGAGATATTAAATTTTAAAGCCCTAAGGTAATTTTAAAATTAAAAAAATGTATTTTTTTAGCATTTCCACTAAAATAATTCTAATAAATCAAAGAAAAATCAGAAAATTGTAAAAATTGATTCTCTGAATTCCTTGATATCGGAGAGATTTTTGAAAAATATAAATTTCATTTTTCAACCTTTATTTTATTTTTAAATTAATTAATACTCCAAAACTTAAAATAATTATAATAAAAATAATATAATTCAAAAAATTACCAGAATTGGTCCAAGTGGTCCTCTAGTCATTAGGAATGTCCCATAATTTTCTTAAGGACAAAAACTTTCCCTTGGTCATGTTATTAAATTTTCCTTAGAAAACCCTATTTTCTACCAAAAATAATTACATAAATAAATTAAATACAGAAAAATCACATTTTCTCCTCTCATGTCTTTATTGTCATATGAGTGAAGTAACATAAAAATTTCAAGTTCATTTGAGCTCAATTCAGGGAGTTATGGAATTATTAAGCTTGAAGGGCAAAGTGGTAATTAAAATTTTAACCCTTAATTAAAACCTTAGGTTTAATAAAATTAATAAATAAAATATTTGATCTTAATCTGATTTGGATGATTGAAATTTAAATAATTAAAGGGTAGAAACCTACTAAACAATTTAAAAATAATTGAAATAAACCTTAATTAAATAATTAATTAAATTTGGAAGAATAATAAAGTTGAGATTATTAAAATAGGGATATTATTAGGAAGAAATTTATTCTTTAATTTAAAAATCCCTTAATTAATCATCTCAATAATATTTAATTCCTAATTAAAATGATAATTCAAATTTAAGTTTTAAAATGTTAAAGGACTTAATCATTAAAATTAAATTAAAAATTGAATTATTAAACTCTATTTAAATTTTCAATTAAATTAAAATAAAATAATAAAATTAAATTAATGATTAAATTAAATTAAGTCAAACAAATTAAATTAATTTAAATTAAATTAAATCAAATAAATTAAATTAAATTAAATTAAATTGAACAAATTAAATTAAATTAAATTAATTAAATAAAAATTAAATTAATTAAAAAAATAAATAATTAAATTATATTAAATTAAATTAAATCATATAAAATTAAATTAAATTAAATTAAATTAAAAAAAAAAATAAAATCAAGTTAAAATTAAAATTAATTGAAATTAAATAAATTAAATTAAAATTAAAACTAAACCAAATTAAATTAAATTAAAGTTAAATTAAATTGAATTAAATAACATCACCTAAGACATAAAGAAATTAAAAATAAAGCAACTTGAACACTATTCCAAATTTAAATTCGATAACTGAAATTAAACTAAATCACAAACCATTTGAACACCAATTAGCCCTCGAGAACTTTTATTTGTCATAACTCCTAAACGGAACATTAAATGAAATATTACTTCACCTATAGGATATTCAAATGTCCTAGTTCACTGAGCAAGATAACAAAACTTGAATTCCCGGACGATTAATTCATTTTTATGATTAAATCCATTTGGACTTAAAACAATTCTTTCAGTATTGAGAAGATGTTTAAGAGTCTTCTTAAGCACTTCCTCAATATGATAGGATACTTATAAGAACAATTGAACTTAATTATTCTTTGATGAAGAAAATCGTCCTCAAACCAAAACACAAGAACCTAGACGTCATAGGAAATGACTAGATATAGGATTAGGAATTTGGTAGAAAACCATAACCCTTCCCTTAGCTTTACCTAGGAACTTGCTTAAATATTCTAATTGTGTTTTAAGTGCAGCTTGGGATGACGGGAAGACCCTCCAGGTACGCTTTTATTTTATTGCAATTTACCTTATTGCAATTTATTTAATCGCATCGCACTTACTTTTCTTGCATGATAAACAACTTGTTGCATGAAAACCCACACCTTTAGGATAGTCCCTAAAACTGAAACCAAAACTAAATTAAAAGTCACTGCAAGATAAAATTCACCGCCACAACATTGTAAAATATAAAACAACACAAAATTTAATCACAAACAGAACACAAAACTGCAATTACAACTAAATTAAGACGTCTTGTTGGATGATCGGGAATACCTCGGATGATGTAACCTACATGTTGCTAACGGGATTTCCCATGGTCTAAATGAAAGTGTGGAACTCATTCAGTTGAGTTTAGCAAATTCATCTGGACTAAGTGAATCCGATAAAAATAACGATGCCGGAAGGATGGAACCGTGTGATCTTAACCGGTGTTGTTATAATCAACTTTAAGATTTGTTTTAAATAAAACATAAAAAAAATACTTTGAAATTAAGAAATTTCTCTAAACCAAAACACTTTTCTCATCTCCTGATTTATGATTTCTAAAACTAAACCTCTGCAACAACAAGGAGCTTGGAGCACGGTGGGCAGCACGGCCATCTTCGTCAGCAAAATAACTCTACATCAGCTAAACATTCCTAGAATTAAACAACAAAACCAAAACACTTTTCTCATCTCCTGATTTCGAGGTAGTTTGCCTAGTGCAACATATATCCCCAACCTCTTCGTTAGGCATTTGCATGATCATGTCATATAAATTAAGCCCTAACCGGTCTTAGGATTCCGAGGTCGTCGTCCGGTACGACATAAACCCTCACATCTTCGAGGCTATTTGTATGATTTTATCATACAAATATAAGTCCAAATTAATTAAAATTGGCAAGATCAAAACATTAAATAAATATTAGGACTTTCCTAAATTCAAGCCAAACAATAGGATAGTCGGGAAATTACCGAAGTTTGCTTCGAATCTGTGATTTCTCCTACCTTCCTTCCTTTGAATTCCCAAAATAAAATCTTCCGAATTTGATCCATTCCCTATTGAAATTCCAAAATTCAATCCCTTGAAAACTTAAACTTTGACATTCTTGAGAGCAGAAATATTGATTATTATCGAGAGTTTTCTTAGGTGATTCCCGTCACTTAAGATGTAATTAACTATAGGGGCTTGCCCTTATAGGGAATTTTAAAGAACCCGAGTAATATAAAACCCGTTTAATGCTTTCATATTAAGCAGGGGAATTTGTCGGCTTATAAAATTAGTTCGCAGACCAAACAGATGTCACAAATCTTTTAGTTTATTTAATTGAGCCCCACAATCAAGCAGTGTGTCTATCCTTAGGGATAGATTCTCGGTTTGTGGTGTGGTGCTCGTTTATATAAACTATTTGGGATGTGAAATCAGTTTGATTTCATATCTTAAGATTTTCAAACTTAAAATTATTTTCAAAATCAAATGCTACTTTCTAAATTATATATATATATATATTTAAATTAAATTTAAAATATAAAATTCGCCGACAATTTCTGTTAGGCGAGCCCTTTTTCAAAATAAAACACACAAACCTAAAAATAAGTCGTACAACTTCTGGCGACTCCGCTGGGGACAATTCCTCTCTCCATTTTAATCAGATAATTCTACTTTCAAAAATCAGTAGTGTATCCATGTCCCTTGTGGATCAAGCTATCCTTCTTTCCGTTGGAATACTATGTTCATTTCTACCTTGAAAGAGTATAGCCGACATTCTCTTAGATTTAGGAGCCACTGTTTAGACACCCCTAAATAGAGAGGTTCCGAGATCCTTTTACCTCATTTCTGAGGTGGGGTGGACCCCCAATAGGTGTCGCTTAGAGTGATCCTTCGAGTCGAGAAGTCTTGCATAAGACTTTCTTTTCCTTTCCAACTCTGAATCAGTTTCATTACCTTCTCTACACCTTTGAACATTCCGTTCTAAATAAACAAGCCCTCTAACGAATGACTCTTTTAAATAACTCCTTCTTATAAATACATGAACAAGAATGTGTTTGGACTCTTTTCGATTCCTTTCTTTTCGTCCTGATGAGAAGAAGCATAACTTGGGACTGACAATCAGAATCTACCCTGCAGAAATGGAAGCCCCAAAGCTGATTTTCTCCTTCACCAATGGACTCGACTTCGCCGTTTACAAGGATAAGTCTGCCCGACAATGGGATCATCCGGTTTGGACAAGGATTCGAGAACACAAATGTCAAGATCACCGACGTTGCCCTTTCGCGCCGACAAACAAAGTATCCGAAACTAGGAAGCCGCCGATCGAGTTCAACCTTAGGTCAACTCAAGAGTTTCCTCCCCTGCAAAAGATTCCAACCGAGAGGAGTACCGCTCGTCCACGGAAGGATCGTTGTTGCTACCCCCACCTGGTCTAGTTGTCTCGCACCTACCCCGGCTCCCGCCAAATTAAAGGGGAAGGAAATCCGGAACTATGGTGAACCCGTTACCGTGGAGGGTACGGACCTTCCGCGAGACCTTCTATTATTGAAATCGGGTCCAGCTCAAGAATTCCATCACTAACACGGACCCAAAGAAGGAACAGAAGTAGGAAGATTGCCAGGAAGGCCAGAGCTGCTGAAGTCACTTTCTTAGATGAAATCCCTGAGTACACACCACTACCTGAATACATACCATTGCCTGAAGATACACACCTTTTGGAAGGAAGTAGATTCCATCCCCTTTCCGCCGCAGCTGATGAAGAAAATGTCCACATGATTGTTTCTACATTACCTCGACCCGCATACTACAGTGACAGCAGAAAGAAAAGGGCTAGGATTACACCATTTGCCCGACTACAGACTGTGATTGAGAAGTTAGCAAAGAAAGAGAAATGCCCTGTATTGGAGATTCTAAGAAGGATAGGGCAGATGCCAGTAAAATCTCTTCTCAGGCCGCGAGTAGAACCTGCCATCGTTACAGAAAAACCAAATAAAAGGATGAAGGCTAGTCCGCCTGTCGTTGTTTCAGGATTACAGATTAGGGAGGATACCACCTTCCAGCATTTGGCTGACAGACCATCTGGTCCTGGACCTTCCGCCGCTAGAAGGATGGTATGGCGTCCCACTACTGGGCAATTAAGATTGAAACAACTGCCTAAGAAGGAAAGTCTCGTCAGGAGACTTGAATCCGAAGAAAGCGCTACTGCAGTAAAGGGGACTCATGAGAAGGGAACCCGACAGCTATCACATGACAACTGCAAGGATGCGCAGAAAGGACCGCTAGAGGATGCTATGGAAAAGTTGAGGACTGATATTCGACGATTAGCAAAGGAAAGAGAAGAGAAATTCGGAGATGAGATTGACTCGTCGGAATTCATCGACGATGAGTATGCAGAAATTAACATGGTCAAAAAGCGAGCTTCGTCAGCTTCACAAGGTGCTCCTGCAGTCGCAGAAAGAGAGGAGCCGGAAGTAATGAGGAGGCAGCTTCAAGAGAAAGATGATACGATCGCCTAAATGGCAAAGAGGATGGAAGAGATGGTTGTAGCCCTAGCCACTCTCCAAAGTCAAGTGCAACCCCAAAGAGAGACACCCCCAGAGGTCATTCACATCTTAGACGGAGGAAAGGAGATTACGTCCGTCAACGGGGATGATCAGTTAAAGAAAGATACAACACAAAGCATGATTCCAGAAAAGGATATCAAGAGCTTGGTGGAACAGCAGGTGCAAGAAGCCTTAGCACAATCAAAGAGCGGGACATCTATTCGGACGGGTAGACCTTACCCTGAAGAATTTGACGCTGTCTAATACCCGAAAGGCTTTGTACCACCTCTGTTCAGGACCTTTGATGGAACCGGGAACCCTCGACAGCATGTTGCACACTTTCGTGCCAGTTGTTGCAATGTCGGCGGAAGTGATGCATTACTCTTCAGACAATTTGTCAGCAGCCTGTCAGGGATCGCCTTTGATTGGTATGCAGAATTACCGAATGGTTTGGTGAAGACATTCTCAGAACTAGAGAACCTCTTCATCAAGCGATTTGTCGGAGCTCGGCACCACATCACTATAGGTGATTTAGTGGTAGAGAAGCGAAGCCGAACGAAACTTTGGTGGATTACATACTTCGATGGAGGAACCTAAGTATGAAGTGTGAACCACAACTACAAGAACGAGCATGCGATCGGCATCTTACTTAAAAGCATTCACGGCCCGATAAGCACTTCTCCTCGAGGGATTTACTATTAAGACTTTTGAGAAGTTGTTAAGCAAGGCAGGAAGCTTGCAAGAGGAGGCGAAGCAATTAAGTTTCGCCGACAAGACAGACAAGCAAAAGCCTGTGAAGACTTTTGAAAAGAAATCTGGGATCGTTGCAGCAGTCGACAAAGGCAAGCAACCAATAAAAATATCGTTCGAACGGCTGCAGCAACCTCAATAGAATTACCAGCAACCCCGATCCAGCTATCGGTCATCTCAACAATATGAACAACTGCCTCGTCCGCAACGTACATTAAGGGAGCTTCTGAGCAGGGAATATCCATTCAAGAATGAGGCGATGCCGAAAATGTTCCGCGATCGATGAAGACTCCGGATTTCCAATTGCCGCAGCCTAAGAGACCAGAAGAAGTCAACAAGAAAGGTGATCCCAACTTTTACCCTTACCACCGGATGCTTGGACACAAGATAGAAGATTGCATTACCTTCAAAAGTTGGCTCAACGACAATCTTCGGAAAGGGAATATAACAATCCCGAAGGAGTACATGAAGGAACCCCAGAAAGGAGGTTCCGTCAATGTTGTCTCGACTGATCTCATTGTTCCGATAGATCCTTATGCGACTGATGATGGGTGGACTACCGCTTGGACGAGGTCTTCGAAGAAGATTATGGATCACATCCAAATCGCTTCGGTGCGAACGTCAATTCAGAGTTCGAAACCTGTTAAGCCGACACTGTCACTTGCGATAGAAGAACCACCTCAACAGGAGACGATTGAAGAGAAGAAGAAAATCGATGAAGAAGAGAAGACCGAGGCTTCTAAGGCTAGGCTAGGGGCTGCTTATCCTAGGATAGTTGTTTTGGATTCAGGGGAGAAATCCCTCGAACCTCTGACTCTGTATGATTATCTGCTCACTCCGGTGGGATATTATAATGATAAGGGTTATGGCGTTGGCTACGTTTTGACTGTTTCTAACGATTACGTAACTAGCGACAATCCGGACATCGATTTCGATACAAATGACAATTCTCAAATCATACACAATCTCGACGATCACAATGACGAAGAAGACATCCATCGAGGAGGCTACGAGAGTTCAACAAGCAACGAATCTATCCGCGAGTTTCGAGGAGCTCCGATCACAATAGAGTTAGAGCCTTCGGCTTCGAAGCTAATCCGGAAGAACTCGTCATTCCGATTCGAAGGAGACAAGCAACAAACTCAATACTAGAATCGAAGAAATCACGAAGTCAACTTAAGAAGTGGAAGAGTTCTACCTCCAAGAATGGGTCCAAAGGACAAAGGAAAGCGGTGGTTGTTCGGGAAGAACCAACCCGGCGAGAAAAATACCCATTCGGGAAGAAGCCGAGACACATGAAAATAAAGTGGACTACAACGTGCTAGCCCATTTTAGGAAACTACCGGCCAAGCCGAGCATCTACGACGCTCTCATCTTATCAAAGGAGATGAGAGAAGCTCGATCGAGGCCTTACTTGATCCGAAATTCGCTTAGCTCAAATGGCCGGAGATCCCTCAGATGAGGTTTGCTCGTTAAAGGAACATCGAGGTGTTACCTTCACGGACAATGACCTATTAATTGGGACAGCAGACCACAACCGACCGTTGTACATTTTAGTTACAATTGGGAAGTTTACACTCTCCAGAGTATTGGTGGATCCAGGAGCATCAATCAATATAATGAGTCTTCGAACACTAGCATATTTGGAAATTGATGCTCGCAAGCTCGAAGCCGACAAAATGTTATTAAGAGGATTCAACCAGAAAGGAGAAAGAGCCCTCGGATCAATAACACTAATAATGAAGACCGGTGACTTAACAAAGACAACCGCAAAATTTCACATAATTGATTCAGAAACGTCGTTCAACGCTCTACTGGGCCGACCATGGATACATGAAAATAGGATGGTACCATCATCTCTACATCAGTGCATCAAATACTACGATGGAGGGGAACAATGCATCAAAGGTGACTTGCAACCATTCTCTGTACATGAAATTGGAATCCATGAAGATGCAGCTTATTATGCACCTCCGAAGAAAACAATCTTCTCCAGAGATACCATAACGAATGAAGCAAAGAAAGTTCGGGACAACGAAGAACCTGAAGTTCTAGTCCAACAGTCACTCACCACTCCCTTACGGCGAGATGGTGAAGGTTTCTCCACAACTCGCATCCGAGGTCGAGGCCGGGGATGAGGTCGTGGTAGAGACGTTAGGACGGTTGGACGGAGGAAACCGACCATCAATGTTGATTGGGAAGATAGTTCGAAGAAGAAAAAGAGATCAAGCAAGAAGCGACGACAATAAGTCGGAAGAAGCCGCAATTCAAGATCTCTCTCGAAGATGAGAAGAACGAAGAATACAAATCGATGTACGAGAAGATTAACCACTATGTAAATACTATGACCCTAACCCCGATCCATTCTAATAAGATCGAGGGTATGGTGGTCAAAGAGATACATAGCGGCGGTGCAAAGCCAATCAAATTCTACCATGGTGCTCCTTCCTCCAAAACTGAAAATAATGTACAATTTGAAGATGTCACTTCATGAGAATTAATGGAATTACCTTTTGAGTGGTACTCTCCCTATGTTCAAAATTTAATTCAACGTGGTTTATTACCTCGACAATGGACAAAAGGTCAATCACAACATTTTGAAAAATTATGGAATAACTCCGGTCGTCCACCCAATTCAAAGCATGGTCTCGGATTCGGCACAGTAGGATCAGTTGACGATACTGAATTTTGCTTGGTTGTCACTTGCGAGTCTAATGAAAACTGCATGTAAACTACAGAAGAATTTGAATATTTACAAATTGGAGACGCTCCACTAGAATTTGAAGAAGAGATTAAATCTACAATAGATGAGTTAACGGAAGTTAACTTAGGTACTAGCGAAAAGCCTAGACCTACCTTTGTTAGCTCCTTACTCAATAAAGAAGACTCCGAAGAAATAATCAAGTTATTAATGGAATTTAAAGACTGTTTTGCTTGAAGCTACGATGAGATGCCGGGATTAGCTCCGCAGGTCGCGAGTCCATAAGCTAGGAGTGGATCCTACTTCTGCTCCAGTCAGAAAAGGTCCCAGAAGAATGCGTCTAGAAATTGAAGAACAAGTCATAACTGAAGTTAAAAAGTTAATAGACACCAAATTTGTCCGTGCAGAACAATACCCGACTTGGTTAGCCAATGTGGTGCCAGTCAGAAAGAAGAATGGTCAGATCAGAATTTGTGTGGATTTCAGAGATTTAAATAAGGCATGTCCAAAAGATGAATTCCCTCTACGGATCCCAGAATTAATGATCGACATTGCTTCAACACATGAAATATTCTCATTCATGGATGGATCTTCAGGATACAACTAGATAAAAATGGCTCCAGAGGATGAAAAACTTACAACATTCAGAACGCCGATCGGAGTATATTGCTACACGATGATGCCATTCGGACCGAAGAACGCAGGAGCAACATACCGAAGAGCGATGACAAGAATTTTTGATGATCTCATCCACAATCAAGACGAATGCTACGTGGACGATGTGGTCATCAAAAGCAAAGTAAAGGAAAACCACCTGTATGATTGGAGAATTGTTTTCGAACGATTAAGACAATTTAACCTTAAGATGAATCCCTTAAAATGCGCCTTCGGCGTCACCTCAGGGAAATTCTTAGGATTCGTTGTCCGACATCGTGGAATTGAAATCGATCCGGAAAAGATTAAAGCTATCCTAGAAATGCCGCCTCCCAAAACCTTAAAACAACTACGATCCTTTCAAGGGAAGCTGGCTTATCTTCGACGCTTTATCTCAAACTTGTCAGGTAGGTGTCAACCTTTCTCGGCATTAGTTAAAAAGGACGCCAAATTTATTTGGGAAGAGAAATGTCAGAAGGCCTTCGAAGACATTAAACAATATTTAATGACACCTCTTGTCTTAGCAGCCCCAGTCTCAGGTAGACCGCTGATACTTTATACTGCGGCTTTAGACGACTCTCTCGGAGCCTCGTTAGCCTGAGTCGATGATGAGGGTAAAGAAAATGCTCTTTACTACCTAAGCCGTCGTTTACTTCCGACGGAAATAAGGTATCCCGCAATTGAAAAGCATTTTTGGCCACGATCTTCGGTGCTCAAAAGCTCGGGCACTACATGCTTTCTCATAAGGTCAACTCGATCTCGAAATTTAATCCATTGCAATACTTGATGACCCGTCCAATACTTTCCGGCAGACTTGCCAGATGGTCAATGATATTATTGCAATTCGATATAACTTTCGTGCCTCTTTGTGCCGTAAAGGGACAAGTCTTAGCAGACTTCCTCGCAGCACACTCTTTATCGGCAGAATCTCCTCTCAATGACGATTTGCCAGATGAACAAATAATGAGCCTAGAAGACCCTAATGATCGATGTTGGGAATTATATTTTGACGAAGCATCTTCAGCACACAAAGACAAAGAATTGCAAGTGATAGTGCCCGGTAAGGCAGGAATCAGACTAATCTTTATAACACCGGAGCGGGGGATGTTAAGATACTCCTACCACTTGACAGAGCCATGTACAAACAACGAAGCAGAATACGAAGCCCTCATAACGGAGCTGGAATTAACTATTCAAATGGCGATAACGGACATCAACATCTACGGGGATTCGCGATTAATCATTCAACGGATCGCCGGACGAGTATAGAATTTTAAAACCAAGACTCGAGCAATACTTCCAGTATGCCATACAGTTGTTGGAACAGATTCCGAATGTGACAATCTACAAAATTCCCAGGAAAGAAAACGCTTTAGCAGATGCGTTAGCCCGTCTCGCAAAAGAATTCGCCTGTTTGCAAACGGGAAAGCTACCAGACGATAGGTCGCTAGCCCATCAGATCAAGAAAAGAACTCTGTCTTACGCATTAATAAACAACACGTTATACAGAAGGTCTTTTGATCAAATGTGGCTAAGATGCCTAAGCGGGTCCGAGGCCCGTGAAATCGTTAAAGAGGTGCATTCAGGACTGCGTGGCGCTCACCGATCGGGTCCGAAGATGAAAATGAAAATTAAAAGATTAGGGTACTACTGGCCCTCGATGATGACCGACTGCATGAAAATCACCAAGAGCTGTCACCAATGCCAAGTGCACGGAGTGGTTCTACACCAACCTCCAAATGTGCTACATCCGACAATTGCGTCGTGGCCATTTGAATGTTGGGGCACAACTATAGTGGGTCCAATAGAACCACCATCTTCAAAGGACATCGCTTCATTCTTGCGGCTACAGATTACTTTTCCGAGTGGGCGAGGCGGTTCCACTCGGAGAAGTTAAAGCACACCACGTGCTACGAGTTTTCAAGAACCAAGTTGTCTACCGTTTCGGAGTGCCACGCGAGATCATCTCGGATAATGGGTGAGCGATCGAAGCACACAAATCAACAATTTTATCAGGAGACACGGAATCGACTGGCGATATTCAACAATTTACTACCCAAGAGCAAACGGCCTAGCTGAGGCTTTTAATAAAACTCTCGTTCAAATTTTAAAGAAAACTTTGAACGATAATAAGAGAAATTAGCACGAAAAATTATTAGAAGCCTTATGGGCCTACCGAACAACCTTCAGAACT
Organism: Papilionanthe hookeriana x Papilionanthe teres; assembly: GCA_022702705.1. Taxonomy (NCBI): domain Eukaryota; kingdom Viridiplantae; phylum Streptophyta; class Magnoliopsida; order Asparagales; family Orchidaceae; genus Papilionanthe; species Papilionanthe hookeriana x Papilionanthe teres. Next base: position 146,721,453 of record CM040424.1, on the reverse strand, counting down.
CCTACTCAAGCTACACCTTACGCTTTGGTATATGGGTCCGAGGCGAGTGTTACCCTTAGAAGTTCGGCTTCCTTCACTCGGAATTGCGGTTGCAAACAAAATTACGACGGAAGAGAATGCCAAGTTACGACTAGAAGAATTGGAAAGCACTGGAAGGAAAAGACTTGCGGCGCGACGGAATTTAGAACTATACCAAGCTAAGATGGTTCAAGCCCACGACAGACTGGTCCGCCCAAGAACCTTTAAAGTTGGTGACTTAGTTCTCGTTCTCAAGAGACCTATCCTTGCACACCGCAAGATAGGAGGAAAATTTGAACCCACTTGGGAAGGGCCGTTTGTGGTTGAGGCGGTCTACTCGGGAGGCTCCTACCGGCTAGTGAATTGCCGAGGAGAACGACATATGCTTCCAATCAATGGACGATACTTGAAAAAGTATTACGCTACCTGATGTTTCGAAGGAATGAATTCTTCATCCCTAGAAGCACGGGCGAAGTAGTTACTTATGACTAGGTCCGAACCCAAAAAAAATAAAAATGTGATAAAATGAATAAAATCATGATAATAAAGTTTTCCTTGTTTTCTCTTCCATATCAAAATCTCTTTCCTGATCTTATCCCACTTCATTCCTGTTAAATTTAAAGTACAAAAAAAGTAATAAAAAAAGCTGTCTTTAATAAACATTTTCTTAATGTTCTTGTTCTTAGTACGGCCCCGATCCTTTTCCTTGTCTTTTCACGGGGAAATGTCGAACGGGCGGTTGGTCTCGAACTTTAGAAATGGTGTAAGCCTTGCACTCGACGAAAAGAGGGTGAAAGATGGAGCGATAATAGAGATTGACTCAAACTTCGCACCAGCAGGCCTCCAATACGAGGAAAGTGACTGGGTCCCGGTTGACTGAGAGGAGCCGCCCGATCGGACGAGTGATGAAAGTGGGTGGCCCGAGCCACCAATCCAGCGACGAAGAAAAGGAAAGCAAGCATCGAAGAAGACAAGAAAATCAAGTACGTAGTTGCCACGGCGAAGGGCGGGCTTGTCGGCGCCGCGCCCACGAAGTCGGGAAGTACGAAGAGCTACCCTCACGGCGAACTCGACGAAGAAATAAGAATCGCCGTATCCGTAAGATGTTAACCAAACTAGCGACGGACCGGCGCGACGAGGCGATGCTACTGCCAGTACATATACTTCAAGGACACCAGTTCACCAGGTACCTGAAGAAAGGAGGCCAGCTCCTAGGACAACAGAAGAGACTAGGGAAATCTTAAGAAGTTCAGAAGAAAGAAGGCTACAACGCACCAGACAAAACCACCAGTAATGCATAACCTTGTTGCAGAAGCAACCCCGGGGGATGTCCCGACGGACATCATCCACGAGGAGCCGAGGTATGCAGGAGAACGTGAAGGGATTGAGCCGTATATCCCACAATACGTCACCGGGCCCCTCCATTTGCGGATTATTCCGAATATGAGCTGGAAAGAATGCAGAATGTCGAAAAGAAAACTTTTGAATACTTCGAGAGAATCAGAGGCAGGAGAATCAATATACTAGAAGGCCTCGAGCTACATACAGACGTGTTCTCAGAATACGATCAACAACAAATCGTGGACTGCATCCGTGATTTGAAAAGAATGGGCCGAGCGGGCCTCCTAAGAGAAAACACTTACTCAGAACCCCGGAGATGGATGCCAGGGAAAGGAAGAATTACAATACAATGCGGATGCTGCTACAACTTCGCAAAAGACAGGAAGGGGAACCCTCCAGGGATACTCCGTCATGGCCAAGTGTATCCAATGCCATTAGTCATCAAGAGAATGGTAAAAAGATTGATAACATGGAGGGTACAGCCAGCAGATTGCATACCCAACAGCTGCATTATTAACAATTACAAGAAGGGTGACTACATACCCTCGCACATAGATCACCACGACTTTGTCAGACCTTTCTGCACGGTTTCTTTTCTGAATGAATGTAATATCATGTTCGGATCTGACCTCCGGATAGCAGGCCCAGGTGAGTTCCGAGGGCCGGTGAAGATACCATTACCGGTAGGTTCCGTCATGATGCGAAGGGCAACGGAGCGGATGCCGCTAAACATTGCATACCGGGAGTACCGGTGAAGCGGATCTCGGTTACTTTCGAAGGATGGACGACAGGAAGACACCTTACCACTTCCAGCCAGACCCGGAGCTAGAAAGCCTCCGGCCTTACGAGCTGTGAGTTACATGGAAAGTATCACACCTCCAACGTACATCCATACGGCATCGTTGCCAAGGATGGCTTGGAAGGTGATGTTATTGACCATGAACCCCACTATTCAGACATGGATTTTTGACAGATACCTTTTTGGATGGATCGACAAAGATCATACATAGTCCGTTTTGAGTCTACATGGATTGTATGAGATGTATTCCAGATCGAGTTGTATGATGTATCTTCAACATGATTGGAATGAAAGTGACCATGTCATATTTTTTGCCTTCACCTCTTGTGCAAGTTGACTGTGAAACGCCATTAAAGTTAAATGAACTTCGAACAAAGAACAGAAAAGAAACAAAAAGAATAAAAAAAAACTTTCCTTAAAGATCTAAATAAAAGAAATGATAAACTCCAAATTCGCACGAACATTAAATGAATGATAAAGCAAATTTAAATCTTTAAAAAATAAACAAAATGAACACAAATCCAAATCAAATTTCAAATTCAATCTTTCCAAATCTCAAATCAAATCCAAATCAAATTTCAAATTCAATCTTTCCAAATTTCAAATCAAATCTCAATCAAATTCAAATTCAATCTTTCAAATCTCAAATCAAATCTCAATCAAATTCAAACAAATTCAATCTTCCAAATCGGAAATCCAATCCGTTCTACTCTTTCCCTTGTCTGCGGTTGATTCCATTGACACGGATCGAATCTGACGGTGAGGAATTATATCCAATCCAAACCAGTGACTTCCGATCAACTCTTTTGAACTGGATATGTAACATCTACATATTCCCTCCTAATCTATTTCCTTCCATGAAAGTCTTTTACAACTTTCATGAAATTCTCGAAACACCAAAATTCCACACTTTTCAAATCAACACTACAAATCTTTGGAAAGTCAATGACTATTCAAAAATCAAATTTTTGGGATTGAGTATTTTACGTCCGAGACTGCATTGCTTTAGGATTTTTTCCCTATCGCAATGAAATACATCAAATTCAAACTTTTGGGGTTGAGGATTTTACATCCGAGACTGCATTGCTTTAGGATTCTTTCCCTATTCCAAGGAAATACATCAAATTCAAATTTTTGGAGTTGAGGATTTTACATCCGAGACTGCATTGCTTTAGGATCCTTTCCCTATCGCAATGAAATAAATCAAAATTCAAATTCTTGGGGTTAAGGATTTTACATCCGAGACTACATTGCTTTAGGATTCTTTCCCTATCGCAATGAAATACATCAAATTCAAACTTTTGGAGTTGAGGATTTTACATCCGAGACTGCATTGCTTTAGGATTCTTTCCCTATTGTAATGAAATACATCAAAATTCAAATTCTTGGGGTTGAGGATTTTACATCCGAGACTGCATTGATTTAGGATTCTTTCCCTATTGCAATGAAATACATCAAAATTCAAACTTTTTGGGTTGAGGATTTTACATCCGAGACTGCATTGCTTTAGGATTCTTTCCCTATCGCAATGAAATACATCAAAATCAAATTCCTGGGGTTGAGGATTTTACATCCGAGACTGCATTGTTTTAGGATTCTTTCCCTATTGCAATGAAATACATCAAAATCAAATTCCTTGGGTTGAGGATTTTACATCCGAGACTGCATTGCTTTAGGATTCTTTCCCTATTGCGATGAAATACATCAAAATCAATATCTTGAGGTTAAGGATTTTACATCCAATTCCGCATTGCTCTGAGATCTCTCCTCATTGTAATGATTCAATCTAATCAATTCAATTTTCTTTTGAGGTTGAAGATGTTACATCTAAAACCACGAAATTCCAAATCTCATTTTCAAATTCAAATCCCTTTAATTAATTTTAACAAACTTCGATCTAAATTAAAACTCCAAACTAAAATATAAGCTCACACATCAAAACTTAAACTAAAATAAAATAAAATCTAAATTGAAGTTCCCCCAGATCATTTTATTTGGGTTTCACCTCCTTTCCCTTTCCCCAGCGAGAGTTCAGGAATCTCCAGTCTCAGAGATATACTTGACACTCCCCAGCGGAAACTCTTCTACTTTGTCCTAAGTTTGTCACTTGGACATTTGTGTTGGTTTTGTTGATCACTTCGGTCAACGCCAATGCGCGCGGTGTGCTCCGTCAGCTCATCACACCTATTGGGGGTCCATTTGTTGACCTCATTTTTGATGAGGTCTTCTCTTCTTCTTTTTAGTACTTAGGATCTAGCCTTAGGCTTTTCTTTTGACTATCTTAGAGGACTAGAAATGGGAACCACCACTTAAAATTCAAACCACTTCTTAACTCCCTGCAAACTCCATAAACTTGACTGTAGACCCCTAATCACCAAGAGGGTTGAGATCAAATGTGGAAGTTTAAAGGATGGGTTCCTATAGGACTCTTTAGCCGTAGGACTGCCCTGGGTGGCTTGGTCTGGTGAAGGGCTGACTTACACACACACTACACTCATACACTACACTTTCACACACTTCCTAAAACACACCTATACCCAACTTGACCTCCTGACTCATAAAGGTGATTCACATGGATGGTCCTTAACCCCTAAGCCCTTGGCTAAGAGGGTTAGGAACAACATATTGGATGCCTCAAATGAGTCCCTTCATGGCTCATGTGGGCTTGATATGGCTTCATGGCTAAACCAAAATGATTTCATTCCACTTACATTCACCCAATCTTCAATTTTCCAAATTTTCAATTTTTGACCCACAGGACCCTACACCCTTTAACTTTACTCAAAACCACTTGAAACTACCCAAATTTTGCAAAATCACCTAAATTACCCAAAATTCCTCAAAACCAATCCCAAACATTTCCTCACCACTCAGATTGATCATCCATAGGCAAAAATACCAAAAATTCCAAAAATACTTCCCAATACCCTCCAAATACCCAAAATACCCCTCTTGACCCAAAAATCCAAAAATTCAGAAAATTCCTAGAAAATTCCAGAAAATCCTAAATATTCCAAATTTCATTTTGTTCAACTACACCATGGGCCAGTTTTGTCAATTTACCCCACTTTTATCAAAACCCCCAATTTGACCCACTTTAACCCAAAGTGAACCCAATGTCAAACCAAACCTACCCAATTGACCCAAATTCTGGTCCAATTCAATTCTAAACTTCAATTCAACATTCCCAACACCAATATAGACCAAATCCAAGTCCAATTTGAATGGCATTTGGATCCAATTTCACTTTTGGCCTTAAAGCCCAATTTGGACCCATGACCCAAACCTAACCCAAACTCACCCAATTCAACTCCAATTATCCCCAAATCTTTTCTAAACCTTCCTTAACATCCCTACAAACAAAACCCTAACATTATTTGCCCAAAATTTAGACTCAAACCCCACTCAAATTCAACCCAAAGCCAAAAAGCCCAATTTTGACCTAAACCCAAACCTAACCCAAATACGCCCAAACCCCAAAATCAAAACCCAACCAAAGCCAAAACCTCTTTGAAACACTCCCATAAACATTTCCCATCATTTATTTTACATCAATTTCAACCCTAGCTCAACATTGGCCCATGTTAGCCCAATTTGACCTACATTGGCCCATTTACCAAAGAAGCCCAAATCCAACCCAATTCAAACCCAAATCACTCCAAACTTATTTCAAAAAACTCATGACACATCCATAAGCTAAACCCAACATTTGTTTGGCCCAATCCTTCACAAAAATTCCCATCCATAAATTTATTTTTAAACCAAAAGCCTACTTACATGAAACCTTCCTAAAAGCCCAAATTCCATGGTAAAGCCCATATGACAAATTCTTCTCATCATACCCTTAATTAAAATCAATCCCTAAGTTTCAAAAACTCATCATGAAACCATTCCAAATTAAGCCCCATACAAATTCCCATCAAAATACCAAAATTTTCTTAAAATCCATTTCCATGAAATTGACTTGACTTTTCCCAAGCCAAAGGTGAGCCATGAAGCCATGCATGAGCCACATGGGAGCCATGAGAGCTATGGAATCTACTTTCCACCTCATCATGCCCAAGATGGCAAGAGGAGGAGGCACTTTCCATATTCTCTTAAGGAGGATTAGCCACTTGCATGACTCCACTAAACCATGCTTAAGCTTAATTGTACTTGGATGGTGACCCTTCCCCACTGATTAAGCTGACCTAAATCACTTTCCCTCCAGCCCAAATTGGTCTTGGAAGGTGGACTTAACCCAAAACCAAGGGTTCACCCATTTAGACCCAAAACTAGCCCTTTCCCATTCCACTTTGATTCAAACCCTTTACACATGTCCATGGCCGATTGACTGCACAAACCTCAGACCACGACCCACTCGGACACGAGGGTGACTCATGCCTGCCGGCCGGCCGCACTGGTCGCCGGAAAACACAATGGCCGAGACCTTGGGAGGAGCCAAACATTGGAATTCCACCTTCGTCGAGCTGCCCCATGCCCGATGGCCACCGTGGCTGTTCTTCCCATGCCGGAGCGGTTGATCCCAACCCTTGGCCATCCCTGCGAGGCTCTCCGGCCACCTCTATTTAAACCCGACCCCTCACGGCCATGGAAGAGAGTTGCACAAACCTTGCCGAAACTACTGCCAAAATTGTTCCAAACCCTACTCCATACTTAGAGTAGTTGATCCCGAGTGTCAATTTGCCCTAATCCCCACTAACGAATCCGATTTCTCAGCTGAAATTTCACCCGAAACCGGGACACTTTGCCACAGTGAGCCAATCCTCAAATTGACTAGTCCTACACCTTCACTGGACCTAGAGGAGAAGTTTCCCACTTGCAAGCCCCATCTCCGGAGCCACCCGGTTGTTCCGGCCTCCAAGCTTTGTGATCGGTTGTGGTCACTTTCATAGCTAGAGCAATTAACCGGACAAGGAGACTTCATGCGGAGCTTGCTGGGATCCAATCGAAGGTGACACAACCCTCATATTGAAGCCACACTTCTCTGAGCAAAGGTATGAGCTAATTCTTCATCCCGAGCTTCTGGAGATTCTCTATTTCAAATGCTTTAATTTCAATGCATGATCACCGTATAGATGTGTTCGTCTCTTCAAGACGAATCCATAGAGCACAAGAACACGAAAATCCGTTAAGTATTGAGTGAGATATTAGGGATTTAGTGTGGACGGCTCTCGGGTGAGGACGCTTGGGGACGATGAATGGATGCCGTTCATTTAATACACGCGCGGACGGACGGTCAGGATCGCGCCGGATGAGGAAATGGAACAATACAGCGGGCCCCGGGAGCGCTGAGTCAGATGGCGGCGTCGAATCAGAGAGCGCCACGCGGCGTTTCGGAGCTGCCGAGGTTGACGCGGTGCCGCGTGGATAAATAGAAAATTAAGGTATTTTCTGATTTATTTAATTCCCTAAACTTCGAAAATCCATAACTTTGTGTAGGAAAATCAGAAAAATAAAATAAAAATACCCTCTTGCTCAGTGAACAGAGGAGAATAATGTGGAAAAGAAATCATTTAATTTCATCAAGTATTTTATTTTTAATGATTTATTTCCCCTCTGCATTATTTTAATTCTCCATGCATATAGGAAATTCACCATGGCATGAGACCATAGGGCTTTTGAAGCCTCTGAATTTGGGAACATTCCCTGAATTTTCCAAAGTTAGAGGCCATCCCTATAAGAAGTTATTAATTTTTCAAATTCATGTTACTGTTCTGAGTATTTTAAATCTAATAATTAGCATGTTGTGAAATAAATTCTAGGAAAATTTGGTGATGTTTCTTATGACCAGAGGACCGTGGGAAAAATAGGTTTTGAACTAATTCATTTAAAATAACCCTAATTTTAAACACCCAAAATATGTCCCTAATTAATTAGAGCTAATCATACATCAAATTGACTTGAAATCAATTCTCCACTGACCTTTAGAATCAGACGAGCTCACAATAAAAATTTGAAGTCAATTGGATTTGGTTAGCCCTACTAAATGGGTTGATTAAGTCATTTAGTCAATTTAAACTTTAAAAATTCATAACTTTCAAAATCCTTTTAAAAAATTTACCAAATTGGTTTTGGAGCCTCTCTGATATCAGGGGAATTTAAGAAAATTAAAATTTCAATTTTCTAACAAAGTTGATTTTTTGGTATTATTTTAATATTTTAATAATTAAAAAATAATAAAAATTACAAAAATAATAAAATTCACCAAAATATCACATTTTGAATTTTAATCATTTAGGAACAAAACCCATATTTTTTTAGGTCTATTTAATGAGATATTAAATTTTAAAGCCCTAAGGTAATTTTAAAATTAAAAAATGTATTTTTTTAGCATTTCCACTAAAATAATTCTAATAAATCAAAGAAATATCAGAAAATTGTAAAAATTGATTCTCTAATTTCCTTGATATCAGAGAGATTTTTGAAAAATATAAATTTCATTTTTCAACCTTTATTTTATTTTTAAATTAATTAATACTCCAAAATTTAAAATAATTTTAATAAAAATAATATAATTCAAAAAATCACCAAAATTAGTCCAGGTGGTCCTCTGGTCATTAGGAATGTTGCATAATTTTCTTAAGGACAGAAACTTTCCCTTGGTCATGTTCTTAAATTTTCCTAGGAAATCCCTATTTTCTACCTAAAATAATTACATAAATAAATTAAATACAGAAAAATCACATTTTCTCCTCTCATGTCTTTATTGTCATATGAGTGAAGTCACATAAAAATTTCAAGTTCATTGGAGCTCAATTTAGTGAGTTATAGAATTATTAAGCTTGAAGGGCAAATTGGTAATTAAAATTTTAACCCTTAATTAAAACCTTAGGTTTAATAAAATTAATAAATAAAATATTTGATCTTAATCTGATATGGATGATTAAAATTTAAATAATTAAATGGTAGAAACCTACTAAACAATTTAAAAATAATTGAAATAAACCTTAATTAAATAATTAATTAAATTTGGAAGAATAATAAAGTTGGGATTATTAAAATAGGGATATTATTAGGAAGAAATTTATTCTTTAATTTAAAAATCCCTAAATTAATCATCTTAATAATATTTAATTCCTAATTAAAATGATAATTCAAATTTAAGTTTTAAAATGTTAAAGGACTTAATCATTAAAATTAAATTAAAAATTGAATTATTAAACTCTTTTTAAATTTTCAATTAAATTAAAATAAAAAAATAAAATTAAATTAAGTCAAACAAATTAAATTAATTTAAATTAAATTAAATCAAATAAATTAAATTAAATTAAATTGAACAAATTAAATTAAATTGAATTAAATTCAATTAAAATTAAATTAAATTAATTAAAAAAATAAATAATTAAATTAAATTAAATTAAATTAAATTAAATTAAATTAAATCATATTAAATTAAATTAAATTAAATTAAATTAAAATAAAAAAATAATAAAATCTAGTTAAAATTAAAATTAATTTAAATTAAATAAATTAAATTAAAATTAAAACTAAACCAAATTAAATTAAATTAAAGTTAAATTAAATTTAATTAAATAACATCTCCTAAAACATAAAGAAATTAAAAATAAAGCAACTTGAACACTATTCCAAATTTAAATTCGATAACTGAAATTAAACTAAATCACAAACCATTTGAACACTAATTTGCCCTCGAGAACTTTTATTTGTCATAACTCCTAAACGGAACATTAAATGAAAAGTTACTTCACCTATAGGATATTCAAATGTCCTAGTTCACTGAGCAAGATAACAAAACTTGAATTCCCGGACGATTAATTCATTTTTATGATTAAATCCATTTGGACTTAAAACAATCCTATCAGTATTGAGAAGATGTTTAAGATTCTTCTTAAGCACTTCCTCAATATGATAGGATACTTATAAGAACAATTACACTTAATTATTCTTTGATGAAGAAAATCGTCCTCAAACCAAAACACAAGAACCTAGACGTCATAGGAAATGACTAGCTATAGGATTAGGAATTTGGTAGAAAACCATAACCCTTCCCTTAGCTTTACCTAGAAACTTGCTTAAATATTCTAATTGTGTTTTAAGTGCAGCTTGGGATGACGGGAAGACCCTCCAGGTACGCTTTTATTTTATTGCAATTTACCTTATTGCAATTTATTTAATCACATCGCACTTACTTTTCTTGCATGATAAACAAGCTGTTGCATGAAAACCCACACCTTTAGGATAGTCCCTAAAACTGAAACTAAAACTAAATTAAAAGTCATTGCAAGATAAAATTCATCGCCACAACATTTCAAAATATAAAACAACTCAAAATTTAATCACAAACAGAACACAAAACTGCAATTACAACTAAATGAAGACGTCCTGTTGGATGATCGGGAATACCTCGGATGATGTAACCTACGTGTTGCTAACGGGATTTCCCACGGTCTAAATGAAAGTGTGGAACTCATTCGGTTGAGTTTAGCAAATTCATCCGGACTAAGTGAATCCGATAAAAATAACGATGCGCGAAGGATGGAACCGTGGGATCTTAACCGGTGTTGTTATAATCAACTTTAAGATTTGTTTTAAATAAAACATAAAAAAATACTTGGAAATTAAGAAATTTCTCTAAACCAAAACACTTTTCTCATCTCCTGATTTATGATTTCTAAAACTAAACCTCTGCAACAACAAAGAGCTTGAAGCACGGTGGGCAGCACGGCCATCTTCGTCAGCAAAACAACTCTACATCAGCTAAACATTCCTAGAATTAAACAATAAAGCCATAGGATTTCGAGGCGGTTTGCCTAGTGCAACATAAATCCTCAACCTCTTCGTTAGGCATTTGCATGATCATGTCATATAAATTAAGCCCTCACCGGTCTTAGGATTCCGAGGTCGTCGTCCGGCACGATATAAACCCTCACATCTTCGAGGCTATTTGTATGATTTTATCATACAAATATAAGTCCAAATTAATTAAAATTGGCAAGATCAAAACATTAAATAAATATTAAGACTTTCCTAAATTCAAGCCAAATAATAGGATAGTCGGGAAATTACCGAAGTTTGCTTCGAATCTGTGATTTCTCCTACCTTCCTTCCTTTGAATTCCCAAAATAAAATCTTTCGAATTTGATCCATTCCCTATTGAAATTCCAAAATTCAATCCCTTGAAAACTTAAACTTTGAAATTCTTGAGAGCAGAAATATTGATTATTATCGAGAGTTTTCTTAGGTGATTCCCGTCACTTAAGATGTAATTAACAATAGGGGCTTGCCCTTATAGGGAATTTTAAAGAACCCAGGTAATATAAACCCTGTTTAATGCTTTCATATAAAGCGAGGAATTTGTCGGCTTATAAAATTGGTTCGCGGACCAAACGGATGTCACAAATCTTTTAGTTTATTTAATCGAGCCCCACCATCAAGCAGTGTATCTATCCTTAGGGATAGATGCATGGTTTGTGGTGTGGTGCTCGTTTATATAAACTATTTGGGATGTGAAATCAGTTTGATTTCATATCTTAAGATTTTAAACTTAAAATTATTTTCAAAATCAAATGCTACTTTCTAAATTATATATATATATATATATATTTAAATTAAATTTAAAATATAAAATTCGCCGACAATTTCTGTTAGGCGACCCCCTTTTCAAAATAAAACACACAAACCTAAAAATAAGCCGTACAAATATGAACTAGAGTTTTATTAAAAGCCTCGGCCAAGCCATTTGCTCTTGGGTAGTAGATCGTTGAGTATCGCCAATCGATCCCGTGTCTTCTAACAAAATTATTGATCTTTGTACTTTTGAATGCTGAGTCATTATCTGAAATGATTCTGTGCGGTACCCCAAAACGGTAGACGACTTGGTTCTTGAAAAACTGTAACACTTGGTGTGCCTTCACTTCTCTGAGTGGTATAGCTTCTGCCCATTTAGAAAAGTAGTCCGTAGCTGCTAGAATAAAGATATGTCCTCTTGAAGAAGATGGTTCTATCGGACCCACTATATCTGTGCCCCAACACTCAAATGGCACGGCGTGATCGTCGGATGTAGCACATCTGGAGGTTGGTGTAGAACCACTCCGTGCACTTGGCACTGGTGACAACTTTTGGCAACTTTCATACAGTCGGTCATCATTGAGGGCCAGTAGTACCCTAGTCTTTTAATCTTAATTTTCATTTTTGAACCTGACTGATGAGCACTACAAAGTCCTGAGTGCACTTCTTTAATGATTTCACGAGCCTCGGACCCGCTCAGGCATCTTAGCCACATCTGATCAAAAGACCTTTTGTATAATGTATTGTTTCTTAATGCATAAGACAAATTTCTTTTCTTGATTTGATGGGCTAATGACTTCTTGTCTGGTAAGTTTCCTGTCTGCAAGTAGTCTATTAGTGGCTGCCACCAATCTTTTGTATTTTCTGTCACTGCTGCCATTGTTTCTTCTGCTTTTTCTGTTGATTTGTGTATTGTATCCATGTCGAGCTGTGATAGGACCTGTTGTCCTTAAACTGACACTTCAACTGACTCATCTACGCAAGCAGGCAAATTCCTTTGCAAGGCGGGCTAGCGCATCGGTGAGAGCATTTTCTTTTATGGGAATCTTGTAGATTATTACGTTTGGAATTTGTTCCAACAATTTCATAGCGTACTGAAAGTACTACTCAAATCTTGGCTTTAAAATTTTGTACTGTCTGGCGACCTATTGAATGATCAACTGAGAATCTCCGTAGATGTTGATGCCCGTTATTCCCATCTGACTTGTTAATTCCAATCCGGTTATAAGGGCTTCGTATTCTGCCTCGTTGTTTGTACACGGTTCTGTTAAGTGATAGGAGTATTTTAACATCCCCCGCTCCGGTGTTATAAAGATTGTCTAATTCCTGCCATACTAGGCACTATCGTTTGCAATTCTTTGTTCTTCTGTGCTGAGGATGCTCCTTCGAAGTATAGTTCCCAACGTCGGTCATCAGGGTCTTCTAGGCTCATTATCTACTCATCAGGAAAATCGTCGTCGAGAGGCGAATCTGCCGGTAAAGGGTGTGCTGCAAGGAAGTCTGCTAGAACTTGTCCCTTTACGGCGCAAAGAGGAATGAAAGTTATGTCGAATTGCAATAGTATCATTGACCACCTAGCAAGTCTGCCAGAAAGCGTCGGTTGGGTCATCAAGTATTGCAACGGATTAACTCTCGAAATAAGGTTGACTTTATGAGAGAGCATGTAATGCCTGAGCTTTTGAGCGGAGAAGATCAAGGCCAAACAGTGCTTCTCAATCGGAGGATACTTTACTTCTGTCGGGATTAGACGATGGCTTAAGTAGTAGAGAGCATTTTCTTTTCCATCATCATTGACCTGGGCTAGCAGGGCTCCAAGGGAGTTGTCTAAAGTAGCGGTATAAAGTAACAATGGTCTACCTGAGACTGGGGCTGCTAAGACAGGAGGTGTCATTAAATATTGCTTAACATCCTTGAAAGCTCGCTGGAATTTCTCATCCAAAATGAATTTGGCGTCCTTTTTAACTAATGCCGAGACGGGCTGACACCTACCTGACAAGTTCGAGATAAAGCGTCGAAGATATGTCAACTTCCCTTGAAAGGATAGTAGTTGTTTCAAAGTTTTGGGAGGAGGCATTTCTAAAATAGCTTTAATCTTCTCCGGATCGATTTCAATCCCTCGATGTCAGACAACAAATCTTATGAATTTCCCGGAGGTAACACCGAAGGCGCATTTTAAGGGATTCATCTTAAGGTTAAATTGTCTTAGTCGCTCGAAAACAATTCTTTCATTTTGCTTTTGATGACCACATCATCCATGTAGCACTCGACTTGGTTGTGAATGAGATCAGCAAAAATCTTCGTCATCGCTCTTTGGTATGTTGCTCCTGCGTTCTTTAGTCCGAATGGCATTACTATGTAGTAATACACTCCAATCGACGTTCTGAATGTCGTGAGCTTTTCGTCTTCTGGTGCCATCTTTATCTGGTTGTATCCTGATGATCCATCCATGAAAGAGAAGATTTCATGTGTTAAAGCAATTCCGATCATCAGTTCCGGGATTGGTAGTGGAAATTCATCCTTTGGACATGCTTTATTTAAATCTCTGAAATCTACGCAGATTCTGATTTGTCCATACTTCTTTCTGACTGGTACCACATTGGCTAACCAAGTTGGGTATTGTTCTTCACGGACAAATTTAGCGTCTATTAGCTTGTTAACTTTGGTTATTACTTGTTGCTCAATTTCTAGACGCATTCTTCTGGGAGCTTGTCTGATTGGAACAGAAGTAGGATCTACTCCTAACTTGTGAACTGCGACTTTTGAAGCTAATCCTGGCATTTCGTCGTAACTCCAAGCAAAACAGTCCTTGAATTCCATTAATAGCTTGATTATGTTTTCGGAGTCTTCTTTACTGAGTAAGGAGCTAACAAAGGTAGGCCTAGGCTCTTCACTAGTACCTAAGTTAACTTCCGTTAACTCTTCTATTGTAGTTTTGATTTCTTCCTCGAATTCTAGTGAAGCGTTGCCGATTGGTAGATCTTCAAGATCTTCTGAGGCTTCCAAGCAGTCTTTATTAAGTTCACAAGTGACAACCAAGCAAAATCCCGTATCGCCAACTGATCCTACTATGCCGAATCCGATACCATATTTTGAATTGGGAGGTCAACCGGCATTTTTCCATAATTTTTCAAAGTGTTGTGATCGGCCTTTTGTCCATTGTCGAGGTAAGACACCACGTTGAATTAAATTTTGAACACGGGAGAGTACCACTCAAAAGGTAATTCCATTAATTCAGACGAAGTAACATCTTCAAATTGTACATCTTTTTCAGTATTGGAAGAAGAAGCACCACGGTAAAACTTGATTGGTTTAGTATCACCACCATGTACTTCCTTGACCACCATACCCTCGATCTTATTAGAATGGATCGAGGTCAGGGTCATAGTATGTACATAATGGTTAATCTTCTCGTACATTGATTTGTATTCTTCATTCCCTTCAACTTCGAGAGAGATCTTTGACTGTGGTTTCTTCTAATTTATTGTTGCTGCTTCTTTCTTAATTTCTTCTTTTTCTTCGGAACTGTTCTCCCAATCAACATGGATGACCGGTTTCTTCTGTCCAACTGTTCCAACATTTCTTCCACGTCCTCTTCCCCGGCCTCGACCTCGGGTGCGAGTTTTGGTGAAATCTTCACCATCTCACCGTAAGGGAGTGGTGAGTAACTGTTGGACTAGAACTTCAGGTTCTTCATCATCTTGAATCTCTTTCGCTTCATTTGGTATGGTATTTCTGGAAAAGATTATTTTCTTCGGGGGCGCGTAGTAGGCCGCATCTTCATGAATTCCAATCTCGTGTACGGAGAATGGTTGCAAGTCACCTTTGATACACTATTCCCCTCCATCGTAATACTTTATGCACTGGTGCAGAGATGACAGTACTGATCTCTGAAAAATTTATTAAGAAATTCATACCTATTTTTGATAAAATTGTACTTTAAAGAAGGGTATTTTCTTTATTTTATTACAGGAATGAAGAATTTAGGTGATAAAAGCAAAAATCATAAAAAGGAGTGAATTTGGAGCAAAATCATGCAATTTGTGCTGAGTCGCCGACGGTGAGATCGAGCCCGCCGACGGCGTGGTTACGAGAAGAAAATTCTGAAGAATTTATAAGCTGTCTCGGCGACGAGCGAGCCCGAGCCCGCCGACGGCGAGCTAGAGCGGTTTGAAGATCTTCAGAAGCCTCGCCGACAGGCGAGGTAGTTTGTCGCCGACGACGAGATAGTTCAAATGGTGCAGATACATTGAACCTGGACACTTTTTGAAGGGATGCTTACACACCTCCTGGTCCTTTGCTCACCTCTATATATAGAAGCTGAAATTAAGTCTTTAGTGCGTTCTAAGTGTGTTAAGTCCAGTTTTGTGTGCAGATTTGTGTCTTAGTGTGTGTCTTAGAGAGTCCTTGAGTGTTATAAGTGAGTATTTAGTGAGTTAGTGAGTTTTAGTGAGTTTTGCTGCACTAGAAGGAAGAGTCAAAGGAACTACGAGGAGTCTGCTTGGAGATAAATTAAGATAAGTATTTGTATTTATTGTTTTTAACTTTAAATGAAATCCATGCTTAGTTTAGTCAACATGCATTCTGAGTAGTTTATTAGTCTTTCTCTACGTTATGAAATTAAGTGATTTGATGAACTAAAAATAGAAGTATTTAAATATATATCAATAAATTGTGATAATTTTTACTTAAAACTTAATTTACTTTCAAACTGACCATTTGATTTGTTACAATATGTTCATTATCAACTATAGTAAAAATTACATCTGATATTCGGAGAATTCAAAAGCCTTGGAAGGAGGGTGCAAATAAATAGGGAAATAATATCCTTTGGGCATAGAATTGAGCATTTTAGTGTGACAGACTAAAATATTCAATTCGGTCCTATTGTTTGAGAGCTGAAGTGTAGATGTTAGCCCTCAGGCGAGGGGACGTGGGAGCTCTGAACTGGCAGTCGGTATCCTCCCAGCGTAGCCGCAGATAAAGTAATCAAACATAGGATTAGTCAATATTCTTTACACCTGGACCAAAGGGTAAAGAATAGGAATGCTCCTATTTGTCACAATACCTTGAAATTATCTATTTAAATTCATCAATCGCTTAAATTTCTAGACAAGGGGAAAGATACTTTTTCTGAATAGTTTAGACTTATTTAGCAATTAGTTTTATTTCCTGCACTTTCAATACGTATTAATTTTCTACTTAGTTAATTTATCTAATTAAAATACTTAGTTTACTTTATTGCGCTTAAATTTAGAATTCCAAATTTTCGTATATTATTATTATTATTATTATTATTATTATTATTATTATTTTAAAATTAGCTGTTATTTTATTTTCTCTTTCCCTGTGGGATCGATAACAAGGACTCCACTAGAGTCATGTATTACTTGATACGATATGTATACTTGCGTAGCATCCACAACATAAATAATTACAATTCTATACATATAATATAGCGGGGTCAAGTTTTTGGCTTCGTTGCAATCAAATTAAAATATCATAATATAAATTTGTGGGTCAAGTTTTTGGCGCCGTTGCCGGGGAAAGTAAGAAAAATTTACTAAAGTAACAGACTATTTTAAAATTATCATTATAAATAAATTAATATTTATTCAAAAATTGTATGCGCAAATTTGGACACGAAAAATTAATACCTTATGATTCTGAATTAGAGCATACAATTAAAAGAATTAGAAAACAAAAGAAACAAATTATAAATTTAACACAAATGGCGAATATTCCTAAAATTTAAAATATGAACCAACAAAGACCATTAAGAGATTATGCCAACCCTACATCAGATGAAATTCATTTAACTATTCAAAACTCTAATGTAGCTGCTAATTCATTCAAACTTAAACCTGCAATTATCCAAATGGTACAAAACAATCAATTTAGTGGTTCACCTACTGAAGATCCTAACTTACATCTTGCTAGTTTTCTAGAACTTTGTGCTACTTTTAAATATCAAAGGAGTATCTGACGATGCTATGAGACTTAGACTTTTTCCTTTTTCATTAAGGGATAAGGCTAAAATGTGGTTGAATTCGTTAGCAACTGGATCTATTAAAACTTGGGGAGAATTATCACAAAAATTTCTATCTAAATATTTTCCACCATCTAAAACTGCTAAGTTTAGAAATGATACAACTTCTTTTTGTCTGTTAGATGGAGAATCAATATATGAATCTTGGGAGAGATTTAAGGAACTTCTTAGGAAATGCCCACATCATGCGCTACCAGATTGGTCGATTATTCAAACCTTTTATAATGGATTAGTAGGATCTTTAAGATCAATCATCGATGGTCTTCGTTGGAGGTTCATTAATGTCTAAACCATTTGATGAAGCTTATGCACTAATCTAAGAAATGGCAACAAATAATTTCCAATGGCCTCACGATAGAGTAAATCGAAAAAAATAGCCAACATTCATGAAAACGATGCAATATCTATGTTAGCTTCTCAAATTGATGCTATATCTAAGAAATTAGATCATTTTGGAATGAACTACTCTCCTACTTTAGAAGAAAACTCATCTGGACAAATCATAGAATCTTAATCTAATTATGAAACTTTAAATGCTATGAATAATAGAACTAATAACCCTTATTCAAACTATTATAATCCTGGTTGGAAAACTCATCCAAATTTTAATTGGAATAACACATCTAATCAACAATGGATGAATCAACCTAATCAAGCAAATCCAAACTATAAACCTAATTACCCACCTGAATTTAATAACAATAACCCTCGATTCAAAGATAAGAAATTATCTATGGATGAATTAATTTTGAATATGGGTCATCAACTACAAAATCAAGGAAATCAACTACAAATTCAAGGAAATCAATTACAAATTCAAGGAACATCTATTAAAAATATTGAAACTCAACTTGGACATATTGCTACTTGTGCTAAATAATAGAATACCTGGAACTTTTCCTAGTAATGTGGAAATAAATCCTAAAGATCAAGGAAAAGAA
This sequence comes from Papilionanthe hookeriana x Papilionanthe teres, assembly GCA_022702705.1. NCBI lineage: Eukaryota > Viridiplantae > Streptophyta > Magnoliopsida > Asparagales > Orchidaceae > Papilionanthe > Papilionanthe hookeriana x Papilionanthe teres. Next base: position 146,702,777 of record CM040424.1, on the reverse strand, counting down.
CAAATTAAAGCAATACAACTAAGGAGTGGAAAAGAATTAGAACCTCAAATTCAAAAAGAACTTAAAAGCCAAAAAGAGGAAGTGTAAATTGAAAAGGAAACAATTCAACAAGATTCAAACTTGGAACATCCTTTAATACCTATGAAAATTTATGTTGAAAAACCTCCACCACCATTTCCTCAACGACTAGCTCAACATAAAAAAGATAAACAATTTGCTAAATTCCTTGAAATATTAAAGAAATTAACAATCAATATACCTTTTGTCGAAGCTTTAGATCAGATGCCAAATTATGTAAAATTTATGAAAGATATTCTAAATAAGAAAATAAAATTCACTGATAATGAAACAGTCGCACTTAGTGAAGAGTGCAGTGCTATTATTCAGAAGAAGCTTCCTTAAAAATTGAAAGATCCTGGTAGTTTCACTATACCCTGCGCTATAGGAGAAAAATTTTATGGAAAAGCTTTGTGTGACTTAGGAGCAAGCATCAATCTAATGCCTCTATCGATTTTTAAGAGATTAGGATTAGGAAAAATTACACCTACTTCGATAACCCTTCGATTAGTCGATCGTTCGGTTACCTATCCTAAGGGAGTTATTGAAGATGTGTTAGTAAAGGTGGATAAATTTATCTTCCCAAGTAGATTTTATTGTTTTAGATATGGAGGAAGATAAAGAAATTCCTATCATTTTAAGAAGACCATTTTTAGCTACTTGGAAAAGCTATGATTGATGTTCGAAAGGAGAATTAACTATGAGAGTAAATGACCAAAAAGTTACCTTTAATATTGCAAAATCAATGAAATATCCTGCACTAGAAAAAGATGATGAATGTTTTCGGATGGAAATACTTGAACATTTACAATGCGAACATTTTAAAGAATATTACGAAGATAAATTAGAAAAAGAAAACACTGAATTAATTGAAGATAATAATGAAGAACTAGATTATATTCAGGAAAGATTTGAATTTTTGGATAATACCGAAAACACCGACAAGAATGTAGTTCCATCAATTATTAAACCTCCCGAACTTGAGCTAAAAATATTACACGATCATTTGAAATATGCTTATTTAGGTAATTCTTCAACTTTACCAGTTATTATTTCATCTGCATTAAACGAATCTCGAGAACAAAAACTTTTAAAAACTTTAAAAAAATATAAGAAAACTTTTGGTTGGACTTTAGTAGATATTAAAGGAATTAGTCCTTCAATCTGTATGCATAGAATTATTTTAGAAGATGAACATAAACCTAAAGCAGATCCCCAAAGGATATTAAACCCGATAATGAAAGAAGTAGTTAAGAAAGAAATTTTAAAATGGTTAGATAATGGTATTATATATCCTATTTCGACGAGTGCTTGGGTAAGCCCAAATCACTCGTGTTCCTAAGAAGGGAGGAGTGATCATCACTTGTCAATGAAAATAACGATCTTATTCCTATAAGACAAGTTACTGGTTGGCGTATATGTATTGATTATAGGAAATTAAATACCGCCACTAGGAAAGATCACTTTCCTTTACCATTTCTAGACCAAATGTTAGATAGATTAGCCGGACATAAGTATTTTTGTTTTCTAGATGGATACACCGGTTATCATCAAATACAAATTGCTCCTGAGGATCAAGAGAAAACTACATTTACTAGTCCTTATGGAACTTTTGCTTTTCAAAGAATGCCTTTTGGATTATGTAATGCACCAGCAACATTCCAGAGATGTATGATGTCTATATTTAGTAAGTTAATTGACAATGGAATAAAAGTATATATGGATGATTTTTCTGTATTTGGAACATCATTTGACACATGCTTAACTCTTCTTGAAAAAGTATTAGAAGTATGTGATAAAACAAATTTAGTTCTAAATTGGGAGAAATGTCAATTTATGGTTGCGGGCGGCATTGTATTAGGGCATAAAATTTCGGAAAAAGGCATGGAAGTGGACCCTGCAAAAATTCAAGTTATAGCTAAATTACCACCTCCAACTACGGTAAAAGGGGTAAGAAGTTTTCTTGGACATGCTGGATTCTACAGACGCTATATAAAAGATTTTTCAAAAATTACTAAATCTCTATGCCAACTTCTCGAAAAGGACAAGAAATTTGAATTTACAATCGAATGCCTGAATGCTTTTGAACTCTTAAAAGAAAAATTAATTACAGCACCTATAATAGTTTCACCTAACTGGGAGAAACCATTTGAGCTTATGTGTGATGCTAGTGATTATGCTGTAGGAGATATGAAAAGATTTTTAAAGTTATATACTATGCTAGTAAAACTATAAATGATGCTGAAATAAATTATACAGTTACAGAAAGAGAATTATTAGCGGTAGTATATGGTTTTAATAAATTTAGACCTTATCTGATTGGAACAAAATGTATCGTGCATACTGATCATTCTGCTATCAAATATTTAATGCAAAAGAAAGTTTTCAAACCAAGATTAATTAGATGGATGCTATTAATGCAAGAATTCGATTTTGAGATCGTTAATAAGAAAGGAACTGATAATCAAATTGCGGATCATTTATCAAGATTAGAAAATCATGAATTATCTGATATTGAAAATGAAATTATAGACAGTTTTCCTCGATGAACAACTATATAATATCAATGAGTGGAAAATATCATGGTATGCTGATATAGTAAACTATATAGTTAGTAATATTTTACCACCTATGCTAACTTTGCAACAACGAAAAAATTCATCCATGATACGAAAACCTATTTTTGGGATGAACCATATTTATATAAGCAATGTAAGGATTTAATTATTAGAAGATGTGTACCTTATGAAGAAGCCGAACGAATTATTCAAAAATGTCATGATTCTGATTTTGGAGGACATTTTGGGACTGATAAAACTGCTTATAAGATTCTACAATCTGGATTTTACTAGCCTACTCTATTTAGAGATGTATACAGATATATTAAAACTTGCGATAAATGTCAAAGAGTAGGAAATATATCTAGAAGAAATGAAATGCCTCTAAATTTTATTTTAGAAGTTGAAATTTTTGATGTTTGGGGATTAGAGTTTATGGGACCTTTTATTCCTTCGTTTGGAAACTCATATATATTAGTAGATGTTGATTATGTTTCCAAACGGATTGAGGCACAAGCTTTACCTAGGTGTGATGCAAAGAGTGTTTCAAAATTTCTGATGAAAAATATTTTTACTAGATTTAGAATGCCGAGAGTGATTATCACTGATGGAGGAACTCATTTTAGAAATAAATACATTCACAAACTAGTAGAAAAATACAATATTACACATAAGATATCCACTGCTTATCATCCACAGACTAGCGGATTAGCTGAAGTATCCAATCGTGAGATTAAACGTATTTTAGAAAAATCTGTAAACCCAAATAGGTTAGATTGGTCTATTAGATTAGACAGTGCATTATGGCCTTATAGGACTGCTTATAAAACTCTGATTGGAATGACTCCTTACAGGCTTATATATGGAAAAACATGCCACTTACCAGTTGAATTAGAACATAAAGCATATTGGGCTATTAAAGAATTTATTTATAATATGAAAGAAGCTGGTGAGAAGAGATTGCTACAATTAAATGAATTGGAAGAATTAAGAAATGAATCATATGATAATGATCGGATTTATAAAGAAAAGATGAAATTATGGCATGATCAGAAGATTAATCAGAGAAATTTTGAACCAGGACAGGAAGTTTTGTTATATAATACTAGATTGAAATTATTTCATGGAAAATTGAAGTCTCGATGGTTAGGACCTTTCACCATAACTCAAATATTTTCATACGGAACTATAGAAATCGAAGATCCAAAAACTGGACAAAAATTTAAAGTTAATGGACATAGACTAAAACCATATTTCGAAGGTATAAGACCTAACTATAAAGAGGTTTTAATGCTTAGTCGACCCGATTAATAATTGAAATTAGGTCGGGCTGACGACGTTAAACCAAGCGCTTTATGGGAGGCAACCCATATTAGTTATCTATTTTTATTGTATCTTAATAGTTAGTTTATATTATTGAAACTTTACTACTCAATTTTTATTAAGAATCATCACATATTCGAACCATTATGATGAGAAAAGAAATTATTCGATTTAGAGCGAAATTGGACATTATTTTGGAATCTCGCCGACGGCGAGGTCGATACTCGCCGACGGCGAGGTCGATACTCGCCGACAGCGAGGTTCGGGCCTAATTTAATTTAGTTTATTTATCGAGCTCGCTGACAGCGAGAAACGAGCCCGCCGATAGTGAGAACCTGAAAGGCAGTTTTTATAACTGAGTCGTCGACGGCGAGAAACTTCCCGCCGACAGCGAGGAAGTTATAAAAATGAGTTATATATACTTTAAATGCCAAATTGGACGGTTTCAACACCAAATCCTTTGTGAAAACCCATTCTTAATTCATTCTAAATCTGCCTTCTTCACTAGAATTCATTCCATTCACCATAATGGCCTCCAAATTCTTAGATTCCTCTAATTCTGGAGTGTTTAACCGGAGGAAATTTGTGAGTGCGGAAGCGCAGCGGATCTTCAACAAGGTTTTGGTAAAGAAAAGAGTTATTAAGGAACTGGGATTTGTCAATCGAGGATTAGAGAATTCCACTACGAAGATAGAAGAAATGATCGAGCAGCGGCACTGGGAGGTATTTTGTTACACTACGACTTCTATTGTTATTCCAGTTGTGAAAGAGTTCTACTCTAACTTACATGCGATCAACAATGGGAATATCTACGTCCGAGGAAGATGGGTGACGTTTTCTCCATCAAGAGTAAATGAATTATTCTCTATAGAAAACACCCTGGTATGTCACTATTCAAATTTTGTGCCTTCTCGGTATAATATGAATGAGATATTTCGATATCTGACTGATGAAACAGAAGATTGGGAAATGCGTGAAGACGGGTATGTTAGTTTCTCTGCATCACTTTTGAATTCTGTCTCGAAGCACTGGCACTTTTTCATCTCATCTAAATTGTTACCTACTATGAGGGTAAATAAGGTTTGGAAAGAATGCGCTATATTGAATTATTGTATTCAAATTGGATTGTCTATTGATGTGGGATCAATAATTGTTAAGTCTGCATTGGGTTTAATTGTGCATGGGTCAGTTCACGGACTAGGACACCCATCTACTATTTTTGCATTATGCAGTCAGTACCAGGTTTCTTAAGAAGCTTGGGAAAAGGTTCTGTTACCTTGGAAGCCGCTTGATCCTACAGATATGTTCCCTACTTTGGACAATAATGAAGATATTACATTTATCTCTGATAGAGCTTCACAGAATCATCCTATAGCAAGGCCTATTTCAGATAAAACAGAGTTACTTATGAAGAAAATTAATGGAATGGAGAAAGAACTACGGAATGTGGGAGATTTAATCGACAATATATCCGATTTATTTGATCACATTGATCTGGAGGATGAAGGAACACTTCGATCATTCCGGACACTTGGAAGCTAGCTTTCTTCATTTGCGAGACATAAGGGTTGGATCACTCGAAGAATACGCCAGAATTTCCCTTCAGGCCTTTCTATAACTTATTTGTGCATCATCGTCATATCGGAAATATCAGAGAAGATGAAGATTCTGACCTTGAAGAGTAGTAGTAAAAATTTCCATAGTATGTTTGTATTTATGTTATTTGATTTGATTTAGATTTTATTATGTGTGGAGTGATGATTTGAATATATCAAACTTAATTGAGATATGCATCATAGTTTTGTATCAGCATTTAGTGTGTCGTGGATTGGTTTGCGATGTTGATTAGTAGTAAGAATTGAAGTTTGAAGTTTGATTATAGAGTTTAAATTATGTTAGTTTGTACATCCCATAGATTTCAATATTAAAGTTAATTTGTTGTGTTGTGTGAATTTATTTGTGTATAAGTAGCTAATCTTCATATTAAATTAATAAATGATGTGATCGGAAATATAATATAAGACAAATAAAGGACAAAAATGAGTGACGAATTTCAGAAATTTAAAATTTTTAGGAATCTCACCGACGGCGAGAAAAATCCCGCCGACAGCGAGAAAAATCCCGCCGACAGCGAAGAATTTCTCGCCGACAGCGGATTTTTCCCGAGAGTTTTTGGTTCTGAAAAATATTAGCTCGCCGACGGCGAGAAAAATCTCGCTGACAGCGAGGTCGAAAAAAAAATATATATTTTGACCAGTCAAAAACACTATTCATCATCCCCAACCTCTCATTTTTGCAAAAACCGACCTAGGGCTTGAGAGATCTTAGATTTGAAGCGATTTCATCACTCAAAAACACCGGATTTCATCTTCTCTTGGTAAGTGCTTCACTCCTATACAAAAATTTTTGATTTTCACCATGTATTCTCACCACATTGCAAATTTTGGGAAAAATCAAAATTTTGAAGAAATATTCGGTGGAAATCCATGGAATTTGATTTAAATTGCTTATAAATGTTGTAGGAAGCCTTCTTAGGATTATTTTTAAGTTTAGTTAAAATTTTCACGAATTTCACAGATCGATCGTATGGCTCCACGACAAAAACGTCGAGTAGAGTTCGACGAAAACCGATTCATCAATGCACGAGCACAGACAAAATATTTTGAAAATATACAAGGAAGAAAGTGCATTGCGGATCGGGTATTCAAAAATCCGGGAGGAGAAGTAGAGCGGATTATAAAGGAACGAGGTTGGGAAAATTTCTGTTATGTTCAGTATAGAGCAGTTTGTAGAAGTGGTTAAAGAATTTTATGCCAATTGATTGCTGCTGAAGATGCACCGATAAAGGTACGAGGGTTTTTTGTAGATTTCAATGCTGCAAGAATTAACGAGTTCTATGAAGTTCATGACTCGCACTTTAGCGAGTATGAAACTTTTGGAACGATGGAAGGACCACTGGAGGAAGTCATTAACTTTCTCACTAATGGGACCGGAGTTTGGAAAATTAAGCAGTAGGAAAGAGTGAATTTTCCTCTTTCTAAATTAAATGCAGTCTCCAAAGCCTGGCATTACTTTATTTGTTCTACTCTGTTACCCACATATCACCACAGTGAGGTAACACGAGATAGATAAATTCTGAATTTCTGTATTCAGAATAACAGAAGCATCAACATCGGGAGAGTTATTTATCAAAATATCCTGGCCACTCCTCGAAATGAGAGTGGAGCTGGATTGGGACACCATGGATTAATTTTTGCACTCTGCCAACTCTGCGGAGTTGAGGCTAGAGATGATGAAGAATGGGTGGAACCTATGAAACCACTTACGACTGCTAACATTAAGAAGTATGAGTCCCATGAAGGGTGGAGATCGGGAGTAAGAAGTTATTTTACTCGATCAAGTAGAGATATACCCTCTACTAGCTATGGACCTCCTAAACCTACCACACCTACCCTACAAGATCTGATGAATGAATTGACTCTGCATAGGAGGAGTTTTGAGCAGTTTGGAGAGACCATGGGGAGAAGGTTTGATCATTTTGATCAAAGGATTAATAATCTGGAGAGGAGACATGATTATGATAGTGAATACCTCCAGCGACATTCGGAATATGAAATTGCATACTATGAAGCTGAACGTCGTTATAGGAGTGGAGATTTAGATGTTGTCTTTCCAGAATGCCCCAGGTATACTCAGTATCACCCTGCTCAGTCTTCTCAGCAACCTACAGATCAAGGAGGGGATGATATAGTTTGGGACTTTGATGCTGAAGATTAGGACTTTATTTATTTTATTTGTTTGGTGTAAGTTATTTTGAGGACTTTATATGTTTGTAATATTCAGTACTTTATTTTTTTTGAGACATTGGATGTTAGTTAGATTAATTTTGCTTGAATTGTGATAATATTTTAGATTTTGTTTTTGTGTTAGTTAATTGCATTTGTTTTTATGTTAAATAGGATGATAGTATTCTTTAATATGTTTTTATTTTATTTTGTATTGTTTTAAGTTTTTAAAATTGTTAATCTGTTAGTTCAATTGTTTTTAATATGTAGTAATTCATATGTGTAGTATAGAGTTATTTTAATTGTTGTATTTAATACTTATCTTAGATTGTATCCCTGCATTTTCTTTAAATTGTTATATATATATGGAGAATACTAACGATACAGAGTTCAATGAAAAATGAAAAAGCTCGCAAAAATTTCAAAGAAAAAAAGAAATACCTAAACTTCAAAGGTATAATTTATTTACTTTCCTTCTTATTCATTATTTAGAATAGATATAAAAATTTAAGTTTGGGGGAAGAGTAAAATACAAATTTAGTTATTAACTTGTTCTCAATTTCTATTTTCAAATTATTATAAAAATGATTTTTATAGCAAATTTTTCAATTTGATTTAATATGAATTATTTTATTTAATTATTATAAAAGGTTAAATGAAATATTTCTAGTGCTTTAATTAATTAAATAGAATAAAATATTTGGTTAAAGGGAATAAGAATATAGTAAACTATTTTTAGTATGGAAAACTATATTCTAAAATTAAAATTCTTAAGTATTCAAGTGAAGAAGAAAAGATTGAAAATCAATGAAGTAAAAAGTATGAAGTATATATAAGCTAAGAAATATTTCTAAGTTTCAAATTTAGGAAGATGAAAATGAAGTTCAAAATTATTAACAAGCTCTCCAGATACAGTAATCCTCATATAAAAAAAAAGAGAAAAAGAAAAAGAAAAATGAGGAGAAGCTTGAGGAGATGCCTTATCAAAAATTGGCTTCATTTGAATTAACCTAAAGGGAAAAACTTAAATATTTTCAAACTTATGTTTATGGATTAGAATTTTACCTAATAGTATTTTCTTGAATTTCTTATCATATGAATATCTTAAGTAGTTATTCTTTTAAATATAGTCATTCCCGAAATGAATAGTAAGCTAGAAATCTTAGACACGATGACTAAATAATTTATTTCTATAAGATTAATTAAATTACATGAATTATTTTTATTTAACTTTATTATGATATTAATTAATTTAATTCATAGTTAATTAAATTGAAAAATCTTATTATAAAACTCATTATTTTTATGTAGTACTAAAATTACATGAGGACAAGTAAAAAGTATGTTTGGGGGATTTTGATCACTAAAAAAATTATTAAGAAATTCATACCTATTTTTGATGAAATTGCACTTTAAAGAAGGGTATTATCTTTATTTTATTGCAGGAATGAAGAATTTAGGTGATAAAAGCAAAAATCATAAAAAGAAGCGAATTTGGAGCAAAATCATGCAATTTGTGCTGAGTCGCCGACGGCGAGATCGAGCCCGCCGACGGCAAGGTTAGGAGAAGAAAATTCTTAGGAATTTATAACTGTCTCGCTGACAGCGAGCCCGAGCCCTCTGACAGCGAGCTAGAGCGGTTTGAAGATCTTCTAGAAGCCTCGCCGACAGCGAGGTAGTTCGTCGCCGACGACGAGATAGTTCGAATGGTGCGGATACATTGAACTCTGGACACTTTTGAAGGGATGCTTACACACCTCTTGGTCCTTTGCTCACCTCTATATATAGAAGCGAAATTAAGTCTTTAGTGTGTTCTAAGTGTGTTAATGTCCGAGTTTTGTGTGCAGTTTTGTGTCTTAGTGTGTGTCTTAGAGAGTCCTTGAGTGTTATAAGTGAGTATTTAGTGAGTTAGTGAGTTTTAGTGAGTTTTGCTGTACTGGAAGGAAGAGTCAAAGGAACTGCGAGGAGTCTGCTTGGAGATAAATTAAGATAAGTACTTGTATTTATTGTTTTTAACTTTAAATGAAATCCATGCTTAGTTTAGTCAACATGCATTCTGAGTAGTTTATTAGTCTTTCTCCCTGTTATGAAATTAAGTGATTTGATGAACTAAAAATAGAAGTATTTAAATATATATCAATAAATTGTGATAATTTTTACTTAAAACTTAATTTACTTTCAAACTGGCCATTTGATTTGTTAGAATATGTTGATTATCAACTATAGTAAAAGTTACATATGATATTCGGGGAATTCAATAGCCTTGGAAGGAGGGTGCAAATAAATAGGAAAATAATATCACTGGGCGTAGAATTGAGCATTTTAGTGTGACAGACTAAAATATTCAATTCGGTCCTATTGTTTGAGAGCTGAAGTGTAGATGTTAGCCCTCGGGCGAGGGGAACGTGGGAGCTACGAAGTGGCGATCGGTATCCTCCCAGCCTAGCCGCATATTCAGTAATCAAACATAGGATTAGTCAATATTCTTTACACCTGGACCAAAGGGTAAAGAATAGGAATGCTCCTATTTTTCACAATACCTTGAAATTATCTATTTAAATTCATCAATCACTTAAATTTCTAAACAAGGGGAAAGATACTTTTTCTGAATAGTTAAGACTTATTTAGCAATTAGTTTTATTTCCTGCACTTTCAATAAGTATTAATTTTCTACTTAGTTAATTTATCCAATTAAAATACTTAGTTTACTTTATTGCGCTTAAATTCAGAATTCCAAATTTTCGTATATTATTATTATTATTATTATTATTACTATTATTATTATTATTATTATTTTAAAATTAGCTGTTATTTTATTTTCTCTTTCCCTGTGGGATCGATAACCAGGACTCCACTAGAGCCCTGTATTACTTGTTACGATACGTATAGTTGCGTAGCATCCACAACATAAACAATTACAATTCTATACATATAATATAGCGGGGTCAAGTTTTTGGCTTCGTTGCAATCAAATTAATATATCATAATATAAATTTGTGGGTCAGGTACCATCCGATTTTCATGGATCCACGGTCGACCCAGTAGAGCGTTGAATGATGTTTCAGAATCAATTATGTGGAATTTTGCGGTAGTCTTTGCTAAATTGCCAGTCTTCATTATTAGTGTTATCGATCCAAGAGCTCTTTATCCTTTTTGATTGAAGCCTCTTAATAGTATCTTGTCTGCTTCAAGCTCGCGAGCATCAATTTCCAAATATGCTAGCTTCCGAAGATTCATTATGTTGAATGATGCTTCCGGATCAACCAACACTCTGGAGAGCGTAAACTTTCCAATAGTGACTGAAATGTATAATGGTCGGTTGTGATCTATTATTCCCAGTAATAGATCATTGTCCGTGAAGGTAACACCTCGCTGTTCTCATAACGAGAAAACCTCGTCGAAGGAATTACTGGCCATTTGAGATAAACAAATTTCTGGATCAAGTAGAGCCTTGATCAGAGCTTCCCTCATCTCCTTTGATAGGATCTGAGCATCGTATATGCTTAGTTTGGCTGGTAGCTTCCTAAGATTGGCTAGCACGTTGTAGTCTACTTTATTACCATGTTCCTTGATTTCTTCCCGAATGGGCAGTTCCTCTGCTGGGGTTGGATCTTCCTAAGCAACCACTTGCTTTCCTTTATCCTTTGGACCCATTCTCGGGGGTAGAACTTTTTCACTTCTTAAATTTACTTCAGTTATTTCTTCTGAATTTGGTGTTTCCTTTTGAATCAGAGCAACTGGCTCTTCTGAAATCGCTTCGCTGTCTGATGGTTCTAATTTTATCGTGATCGGAGCCCCTCGGAATTCACAAATGGACTCGTTGCTTGTCGAGCTTTCTTAGCCTCCTTTGTGAACATCTTCTTTGTCGTGGTCGTCGAGGTAATGTATGATTTGAGAATCGTTATTTATATTGGAAACGAGATCAGGATTAAGCCGGTTGTCGCTAGTTACGTAATCATTAGAAACAGTAAAAACGTAGCCAACGCCATAACCCTTATCATTATAAGATCCTGCCGGGGCGAGCAGATAATCATACAGAGTCAGGAGTTCGAGGGATTTCTCCCCCAAATCGGAAATAACCATCCTAGGATAAGAAGCCCCTAGTCTACCCTTCGGAGTCTCGGTCTTCTTTTCTTCCATGATCTTCTCCTCCTCCTGGGGCGGTTCTTCAATTGCAAGTGATAGTGCCGGCTCGATAGGTTTCAAACTTTGAGTTGAAGCGTGTACCGAAGCGGTTTGGATGTGATCCAAAATTTTCTTTGATGACTTCATCTAAACGGTACTCCATCCATCATCAGTCGCGTAAGGGTCTATCAGAACAATAGGATCCGTTGAAATAACATTGACGGAACCTCCTTTCTAGGGTTCCTTCATGTATTCCTTTGGGATTGTTATGTTCCCTTTCCGGAGATTGTCATCAAGACAACTCTTGAAAGTGACGCAATCCTCTATCTTATGTCCAAACATCTGCTGGTAAGGGCAATAGTTCATATGATCTTTCTTATTGACTTCCTCTGGCCTCTTGGCCTCTGGCAGTTGAAAATCCGGTGTCTTCATTAAGCTGCGGAACATCTTCGCTACTGCTTCAGTTTTGAATGGATATTATTTATTTAGGATTTCTCTTAGGGTACGCGATGAACGAGGCAGTTGTTCATAATGCTGAGGCGACTGATAGCTCAGACGAGGTTACTGATAGCCTTGCTGAGGTTGCTGATAGCCCTGTTGAGCTTGCTGATAAGTTCGTTGTGGTGGTTGATAACTAGACTGTAGCCGCTCTGACTGTATCTGAAATTGCTGCTTGCCCTTATCTACTGCTGCGACGATTCCAGATTTCTTTTCAAATGTTTTCACAGGCTTCTGCTTATCAGTCTTGTCTACAAAACTTAACTGCTTTGCCTCTTCTTGCAAGCTCTCGGCCTTGCTAAGCAACTTCTCGAAAGTCTTGATTGTATACCCTTTAAGGAGAAGTGCTATCGGGCCATGGATACTTTTAAGTAGGATGTCGACTGCATGTTGTTCTTGAAGCTGTGGTTAACACTTCATGCTTAAGTTTCTCCATCTAAGTATGTAATCTACTAAAGTCTTGTTCAGCTTTTGTTGCTCCACCACTAGATCGCCGATAGTGATGTGGTGTTGAGCTCCGGCAAATTGTTTCACGAAGAGATTTTCTAGTTCTGAAAAGGTCTTTACTGAACCGTTCGGCAATTCTGCGTACCAGTCGAAGGCAATCCCTGATAAGCTGCTGACGAACTGTCGGAAGAGTAAAGCGTCACTCCCACAGGCATTGCAGCAACTAGCACGAAAATGTGCAACAAGTTGCTGGGAGTTTCATGTTCCATAAAAAGTCTTAAACAGAGGTGGTATGAAGCCTTTTGGGTATTGGATCACATCGAACTCTTCGAGATAAGATCTACCCGTCTGAATAGATGCTCCAATCTTAGATTGTGCTAGGGCCACTCGCACTTGCTGTTCTACCATGCTCTTAATGTCCTTTTCTGGAATCATGCTTTGTCCAGGATCTTTCTTTGGTTTTTCATCTCCATTGATGGATGTGATTTCTTTTCTTCCATCTGCAATATGGATAATTTCTGGGGGTGTCTCTTTCTGAGGTTGTACCTGACTCTGGAGAGTGGCTAAGGCAGCAGCCATCTCTTCCATCCTCTTTGCCATTTTGGAAATTGTGTCATCTCTTTCCCGAATTTGTGCTCTTAACACCTCTGGTTCATCTCTTTCCGCAGCTGTCGGAGCACCTTATGAAGCCGACAATGCTTGTGTCTCAACCATGTTGATCTCGGCATACTCCTCATCCATGAACTCGGATGATTCAACTTCATCTCCTAATTCTTCTTCTCTTTCTTTTGCTAACCATCGGATATCAGTCCTTAACTTGTCCATGGCATCCTCTAGTGGCCCTTTTCGCACGGTCTCGCAGTTATCTCGTGACGATTGTTGAACTTCCTTCCCGGGAGTTCCCTTTATTGCAGTAGCACTTTCTTCTGATTCAAGTCTCCTGATGAGAATTCTCTTCTCAGGGCATTATTTTGGTCTTAACTTGACAGTCGCCATACCATCCTTCCTGCAGCCGGAAGCCTAGGACCGGATGGTCTGTCGGCTATATGCTGGAAGGTGGTATCCTCCCTTATTTGTAGACCCGATACAACAACGAGTGGACTGGCTTTTATCTTCTTCTTTGGTTTCTCTGTGACAGCGACATGCTCTATTAGCGGTTCGAGGCGGGATTTTGCTGGCACCCGTTCTATCCTTCTTAAGATTTCTAACACAGGGCATCTTTCTTTCTTTGCCAATCTTTCTATTACAGCTTGCAGCCGAGTCAATGGCGTAGTCTTATCCCTTTTCCTTTTGTAATTATTGTAGTACGCAGGTCGGGGTAATGCAGCGGCGATCCTACGGACATTTTCTTTATCTAATGCTGTAGAGAGAGGGTAAAGCATGCTCCCTTCCAATAGAGGTATATACTCAGGAAGTTCTTCTCTTTCCTCAGGAATTTCTTCTAGAAAAACAACTTCAGCAGCTCTGGCTTTCTTGGCGGTCTTTCTGCTTCTATTTCTCCATTGTGTCCGAGTTAGGGGTGCAACTCTTGAACTGGACCCAATCTCAAAAACAGCTAGTATTGTGGCAAAATCTGTACCCTCCACGGTGACAGGCTCATCACAAACTTGGATTTCCTTCCCCTTCAGTTTGGCAGAAGTTGGGGTAGGTGCAGAGATGACTAGACCGGTGGGGGTAGAGACAACAGTCCTCCTACGAACGGTAGTACTCCTCTCGAGTCGGAATCCTTTGCAGGGGAGGGAATTCTTGAGTCGATTTCAGATTGAACTCAATCACGGGCTCTTCAGTTTCTGACACTTTCTCCATTAATGTGAAGAGAGTGACATCAGCAAACTTGAAATCTGTGTTGCCGAATCCTTGTCCAAAATGGATGATCCCATTGTCAGGCAGCTCATCTTTGTAAACGGCAAAGTCCATTCTATTGGTGAAGGAGAAGATTAGCTTTGGGGCAGTCATGTTTTGCAGTGCAGATTCCGAATGTTAGTCCCGAATTATGCTTCTTTTCGTCAAAATGTTTAGGACGAAAAAGAAAAAGTCGGAACACATTTTCGTTTATCTTAGTGTATTTGTGATTTTTAAAAGAGATTGTTTATTAGGAGGTTTGTTTGTTAGAAAAAAAATGATTGAAGGAAAAAGGGTTATAGAAAAAGGTAAAGGGCTTGAATTAGAATTAAAAAGGAAGAGAAAGTCTTATGCAGGACTTCTCAACTCGAAGGACCACTCCAAAACTAACACCTATTGGGGGTCCACCCCACCTTAGAAAAGAGGTAAAAGGATCTCGGAACCTCTCTGTTTAGGGGTGTCTAAACAGTGGCTCCTAAATTCGAGAGAAGTTGGCTATACTCGATCAAGACAGAAATGAACGGGATATTCCAACGGAAGAATAATAGTTTGGTCTATTAGGGGCATGAACTTACTACAGATTTATGAAAGCAAAACCATCTAATCAAAATGGAGAGAGGAACTAAATACACAGCGAGTCGCTAGAAATTGTAGGCATATTTTTAGGTTTGTGTTTTATTTTTGAAAAGGGGTCGCCTAACAGAAATTGTCGGCAAATTTTAGATTTTAAATTTAATTTAAATATATATATATATATATATATATATATATATATATATATATAAAATTTAAAAAGTAGTATTTGATTTTGAAAATGATTTTAAATTTGAAAATTTTAAGATATGAAATCAAACCGATCTCACATCCCGAATAGTTTATATAAATGAGCATCGCACCATAAACCGTATATTTATTCCGAGAAATAAACAGATTGCTTGATGATGGGGCTCGATTAAATAAACTAAAAGATTTGTGACATCCGTTTGGTCTGCGAACCAATTTTATAAGCCGACAAGTTCCCCTTCTTATTATAAAGGAACTAAGTAGGGTTTATATTACCTGGGTTCTTAAAGTTCCCTATAAGGGCAAGCCCCTATAGTTAATTACATCCTAAGTGATGGGAATCACTTAAGAAAACTCTCGATAATGATCAGTGGTTTTGCTTTCAAGAATTTCAAAGTTTAAGGATTTCAAAGGATTGAATTTGGGAAATTTCAATAGGGAATGGATCAAATTTGGAACAATTTATTTCAGGAGTTCAAAGGAAGAAAAGTAGGAGAAGTTCAGGATCCAAGAAGAATCTTGGTAACTTCCCAAACTATCCTATTATTTGGCATTATTTTGGGAATTTACTTAATGTTGCAATCCTGCCAATTTTATTTATTTAGGTCTTGTATTTGTATGACATAATCATACAAATAACCTGGAAGATATGAGGGTTTATGTCGTACCGAACGATTACCTCGGAATCCTAAGACCGGTTAGGGCTTAATTTAAATGACATGATCATGCAAATGCTTAACGAAAAGGTTGAGGATTTATGTTGCACTAGGCAAACTACCTTGAAGTCCTATGGCTTGGTTATTTAATTCTAAGGAGAGTTTTGATGATGTAGACGCAAGTTTTGCTGATGACGATGGTCGTGCTGCCCACCATGCTCCGAGCTCCTTGTTGTTGCAGAAGTTTAATTTTAGAAGTCATAAATCAGGAGATGAGAGAAGTTTTTTGGTTTAGAGAGAATCTTAAAATCCAAGTGTTTTTAATATTTTAATTAAACAAATCTTAAAGTTGATTAAACAGAACTGATTAAGATCCCACGGTTCCGTCATCCCGGCACCGTTATTTTCATAGAATTCACTTAGTCCAGATGAATTTGCTAAGCTCAACTGAATGAGTTCTACACTTTCATTTAGACCGTGGGAAATCCCGTTAGCAACACGTGGGTTACATCATCCGAGGTATTCCCGATCATTCAATGAGACGTTTTAATTTAGTTGTAATTGTAGTTTTGTTGTTCTGTTTGTGATTAAATTTTGAGTTGTTTTATATTTTGGAATGTTGTGGGGTGAATTTTATCTTGCAATGACTTTTAATTTAATTTTGGTTTCAGTTTATGGACTATCCTAAAGGTTTTGGTTTTCATGCAACAGTCTTGTTTAACATGCTAGAAAAGTAAAATACAATGCATGTATGTAAATTGCAATAAAGTAAATTGCAATAAAATAAAAGCATACCTGGAGGGTCTTCCCGTCATCCCAAGCTGCACTTAAAACACATGTTAAGGCATTTAAATATTTCAACAAGTACCTAGGTAAAGCTAAGGGAAGGGTTTTGGTTGTCTACCAAATTCCTAACCCTATAACTAGTCATCTCCTATGACGTCTAGGTTCTTGTGTTTTGTTTAAGGATGATTTTCTTCATCAACGAACAATTAAATTTAGTTGTTCTTCTAAAACATCCCGTCAAATTGAGAAAGTGCTTAGGACAAGCCCTAAACATTTTTTCAATATGTCTGGGATTGTTTTGAGTCCAGGTAAACTTAGTTGCACAGATGAATTAATCATCCAGGAGTTTAGTTAAACTTTGTTTCTTGCTCAGTGAGCTTAGGTATTTGATTACCTGATGAATGAAGTGACATCTCACTTAATACTTTATTTAAGACTTATAACAGTTAAAGCCTTTAAGGGCAAGTTGGTTTATCGAGATTTTTAATCATTCTTAATTAAAAGTTTGAATTAATGGTTTAAAGTGTTTTAATTTAATTATGAGGTTTTAATTAATAATTTTAAGTTTGAAATAGTGTTCGAATTATTTTAAATTTAATTCTTAATGATTTAATTTAGGTTTGTTGTTAAATGATTTTAATTTAATTTAATTCAATTTCACTTTAATTTAATTTAACTTTAATTTAATTTTAATTTAATTTTAAATTTTAATTTGATTTAAATTTGTTTAATTTTTAATTCAATTTAATTTTAATTTAATTTATTTTTTAATTTAATTTTTAATTTAATTTTAATTTAACTTAATTTAATTTAATTTAATTTAATTTAATTTAATTTAATTTAATTTAATTTAATTTAATTCAATTTAATTCAATTTAATTCAATTTTGATTTTAGTTTTAATTTAATTTAATTTAATTTAACCTTATTTTTAGTTTTAATTTAATTTAATTGTTAATTTTAATTATCAATTTGGATTATTATTTTAATTTTTAATTAAGAATTAAATATTGTTAAAGTGACTTATTTAGGGATTTTTAGATTAAAGAATAAATATCCTCTTAATAATATCCCTATTTTAATGATCCAAATTTAAATATATTCTTTCCAAAATTTAAATTTTTTAATAAATTAAAATTCCATTTTTTATATTTTCAAAATGTTCAATGGGTTTCTACCCCTTAATTTCCCTAAGTTTCAATCATCTAAGAGAAAATTAAAAATCAAATGTTTTACCCCCATCTTGATTAAACCTAAAGTTTTAATTAAGGGTTCAAAGTTTTTAATTACCTTTATGCCCTTTCAAGCTTATTTATTTCATAACTAACTAAATTGAGCTCAAATGAATTTGAAATTTTTATGTCACCTCAGTCATATGTCATTTAAGACATTAGAGGAGAAAATGTGATTTTTCTGAATTTAATTTATTTATATAATTTTTTTTAGTAGAAAATAGGGGTTTTTCAAGGAAATTTTAACAACATGACCAAGGAAAGGTTTCTATCTTTAAGAAAATTGTGAGATGTTTCTAATGACAAGAGGACCACTTGCACTAATTTTGGTGATTTTTGAATTATATTTTATTTATTATAATTATTTTGAGTATTAGAGTATTAATTAATTATAAAATAAAATTAAAGTTGAAAAAATAGATTTTATATTTTTCTTAAATCTCTCTGACCTCAAGGAGTTCAGAGAAATAAATTTTATAATTTTCTGATTTTTCTTTAAATTATTAGAATTATTTTAGTGAAAAAGGTTAAAAACTCATTTTTTAATATTAAAAATTATATTAAGCCATTAAAATTTAATATATTACCCTAGGGACTAAGGAAAAATATTTGGTTTGTTCCTAAGTGATTAGGCTTCAAAAAGTGACATTTTTATGTTTTTTAATATTTTTATGATTTTTATTATTTTTTAATTATTAAAATATTAAAATAATATGAAAAATCAACTTTTTTAGAAAATTCTAATTTTAATTTTCCTAAACTCCCCTGATATCAGAGAAGTCCTAAAACAATTTTTGTGAATTTTTGAAAAGTATTTTTAGAGTTATGAATTTTTAAAGTTTCATTTGTCTTATGAGGCTTAATTAATCCATTTGATAGGGTTCATCAAGTCCAATTGATTTCAAATTTTTATTTTAGGTCTCTCAGAGCCTAAAGATCAGTAAGGAATTGTTTTCAAGTCAATTTGATGTGTGATTAATCTTAATTAATTCAAATTCAATTTTGGGGGTTTAGGCCAATTAAGGTTATTATGAATGAATTAACTCAAAATATATTTTTCCTAGGGTCCTCTAGTCCTAAGGAACATCACCAAATTTTCCTAGAATTTATTTCACAACATGCTAATTATTGAAATTAAAATACCTAAAACAGTGACATGAAATTGAAAATTCAATAACTCTTTATAGAGATGGCCTCTGACCTTGAAAAATTCAGGGAATGTTCCCAAGATCAGAGGCTTTAAAAGCCCTATGGTCTCATGCCATGGTGAATTGTCTATGCAAATGAAGAATCAAAATACTGAAATCAGTAAATAAATTATTAAAAATAAAATACTCATCCAATTAATTTGATTTCTTTTCCACGTTATTCTCCTCTGTTCACTGAGCAAGAGGGTATTTTTATTTTATTTTTGTGATTTTTCTATGCAAAGATATGGATTTTTGAAGTTCTGGGATTTGAATAAATAGAAAATAACCCTATTTTTCTACTTATCCACGCGGCGCCACACAATCCTCGGCAGCTCCGAAAGCCCACACCAGGGATTTAAATAAATAGAAAATAACCCTATTTTCCGACTCAGCGCTCCAGGGGCCCACGGTTCATGTACCATTGCACTATCCGACACGCGCGATCCAGCGGCTCCTGGTCATCGTCTACAACTGGTGTGCACCCGTGACCGTCCACACTAAAACCCTAAGAACTCACTCGATTCTCAACGGATTTTTGTGTTCTTATGCTCTATGGATTCGTCTTGAAGAGACGAACACATCCTTACGGTAAACATGCATTGAAATAGACTCAAACAAAATGGAGAATCTTAAGAAGCTCGGGAGGAAGAGTGAGTTCATACCTTTGCTCAGAGAAGTGAAGCTACAATCTGAGGGTTGTGTCCCCTTCGATTGAGTCTAAGCAAGCTCCAGATGAAGTCTCTTGCTCTGAGGAAATTCCAAGGTACAAAAGTGACCAAGGCCGATCACAAAGCTTGTAGACTGGAAGCAATGGCTGGCTTGGTGAGGGGGCTTTTGCTGGGGAACTTCTCCTCTTGGTCTGGTGAAGGTGTAGAGTCAATCAATTTCAGGATTGGCTCACTGTGGTGAAGTGTCCTGGTTTTTTGGTGGATTTTTGACTGAGAAATTGGGCTCTGTTAATGGGGATTAGGGCAAATGGACACTGGGGATCAACTGATCTAGGTTGGGAGAAGGTTCTGGAGCAAATTTGGTAGAGTTTTGTTAAGTTTATGTTCAGCACCTCTCATGGCCGAGAGGAAGTGGTGTTTAAATAGGCATGGCTGGAGGGCCTCCCAGGGGGGTTTGAAGGCTGGGATCAGCTGCTTTGGTGAGGAGAAGAAGATATATGTTGTCCATTTAGGTTGAGACAAGTCAGCAAGGGAGAATTGAATTTTTTGTCTCACATGGAGCTCTCGACCATGGTGTTTTCCGGCGGCCTGGTGACTGGCCGGCCAGGCACTGGTCACCATCTTGACCAGTGGGGTCAGGGGTTGGCAATGGTGCAGTCAATTGGAGTTTGACATGTGTAAAGGGGCTGAATTGAAATGGAATGGGGAGAGGCTCATTTTGGGTTCAATTTGGTCAACCCATGTATTTGGGCTTGGTTCACCTTCCCATGGTCTGATTTTGGGCCAGGGGGATCGGTTGGGTCAGCTGCCATGGAGTGGTGAAGTCTCCATCCATGGTGAGGTGGCTAAACTTGTTTTAGTGTGTGACATGGTTATGGTTAAAAAGGCTTAATTAAGGATTAGGAAAGGGGGCTCACCTTTTGCCATTAATGGGTTGGTCACATGTCAAACCTTCCATGGCTTCATATGGCTTGTAAATGGCTTGCTCATAGCTCCATGTGGCTTGGGACAAAGCTTGGTCATTTACATGAAAGAAGGTTTTCTGAATTTTTGGGATTCATGGGTGATTTCAGCATGAGGCCTAATTTAGGATTATTTGATGATTGATTTAGGAGTTAAGGGATGATATCAATTAATGGGGTGATGAAAAGAATGTCATATGGGCTTTAGCATGAAGTTTGGGCCTTTGAAATTTAGTGAAGATGGGCTTTTAAAATGGTTTAGTTAAGTGGGCTTTTGGATTTTAAAAATGGATTTTAGGATGAAAGTTTGGTAAAGGCTTGGGGCAAATAAGTGTTGGGTTTAGTTTAGGAATGTGTCATGAATGATTTGGAATTGGTTTGGAATAATTTGGAGTTGAATTGGGTTTAATTTGAGACTTTTGATAAAGGGGCCAAAGTGTGTCAAATTGGGTTAACTTGGGCTATGTTTTGGCTAATGTTGGATTTCATGTAAAATTAATGTTGAGAAATGTTTATGGGAGTGTCAGAAAGAGTTTTCAACTTTGTTTGGGCTCTAATTTTGGGATTTGGGCCCATTTGGGTTGGGTTTGGGCTTAGGTCAATTTAAGGGATTTTGGTTTTAGGTTAAGTTTAGGTGGGGGTTAGGTTCAAATTTTGGGCAAATCAAGTTAGTGTTTTGTTTATGGGGGTGTTAGGAAGGCTTTGGAAAATATTTGGGGCCAATTGGAGTTGAATTGGGTGGGTTTGAGCTAGGTTTAGGTCATGGGCCAAAATTGGGCCTTAGGCCTCAAATTGAAATTGGACCAAAATTTCAATCAAATTGGACTTAGATTTGGCCTAAATTGATATTAGGGATGTTGAATTGAAGTTTAGAATTGAATTGGACCAAAATTGAGGTCAATTGAAGAGGTTTGGTTTGACATTGGGTTCACTCGGCTTAAAAATGGGCCAAATTGGGGGTTTTAGTAAAAGTGGGGTAAATTGGCACAATTGGCCCATGGTGTAGTTGAATAAAATACAATTAGGAATATTTGGGATTTTTGAAATTTTTTGGGAATTTTCTGAATTTTTGGATTTTTGGGCTAAGAAGGGCATTTTGGGTATTGGAGGGTATTGGGGGGTACTTTTGGAATTTTTGGTATTTTTGTCTATGGATGATCAATTTGAGTGAGGGGAAATGTTTAGGGTTGATTTTGAGGAATTTTGGGTAATTTAGGTGATTTTGTAAATTTTGGGTAGTTTCAAGGGCATTTGGTAGGTTTAGTGGGTGTAGGGTCCCGGGGGTCAAAAATTGAAATTTTGGAAAAATGAAGATTGATCAAATTTGAGTAGAATGGAATCACTTTGGTTGAGCCATGAAGCCATATTAAACCCATATGAGCCATGAGATGACTCATTTGAAGCATTCACTATGTTGTTCCTAACCATCTTAGCCAAGGGCCTAGGGGTTAAGGTCCATCCATGTGAATTACCTACAAGAGTCAGGAAGTCAAGTTGGGTAAGAGTGTAGTTTTAGGACTTGGAATATGTGTGAGTGTGTAGTGTATGGGCAGGTCAACCCTCACCAGACCAGGCCACCCAAGGTATTCCTAAGGCCAAGAAGTCCTATGGGGAACTCATCCTTTAAACCTCCACATTTGATTTCAACCCTCTATGTGATTAAGGGTCTATAATCAAGCTTGTGGGGTTTGCGGGGAGTCAAGAGGTGTTTGAATTTCTAAAGGGTTGGTTCCATTTCTATTCCTCTAAAATTAGTCAAAGGAAAAGCCTATGGCTAGATCCTAAGTACTAAGGAGAGAGAAGAGAAAAGACCTTATTAAAAATGAGGTCAACAGTGTGTGTGTATGTGATTGTGTGTGTGTGTGTGTGTGTGTGCGTGTGTGTGTGTGTGTTTGATGTATGGAATGACATGTACAAAATGACACTAAATATGAAATCTGTGAAGATAAGTTGATGGATAAATTAGGACAAATAACTAAATTGGTACACTTTTTTTTTAAAATATAGACTTAGTAAATCTCACTTAATAATAGCACAACAATGGGATAAAACACGTGTTTTATGGATTTTATTTTTGAAGCTAATAGTAAAAAACACCACAAAAATAAATAATATAAGATTTGCATTAATGAAGTGCAAAGAATTAAAAATTCATACTAAAAAAGTTGGTTTTTAAAGAGATCACCAAATACCTTGGGTGGTTAACCACCAAGCCTAAAGTTAATGAAGAATAATTCATTTAATGTTCATGTACGGCTTATTTTTAGGTTTGTGTGTTTTATTTTGAAAAGGGGGGTCGCCTAACAGAAATTGTCGGCGAATTTTATATTTTAAATTTAATTTAAATATATATATATATATAATTTAGAAAGTAGCATTTGATTTTGAAAATAATTTTAAGTTTAAAAATCTTAAGATATGAAATCAAACTGATTTCACATCCCAAATAGTTTATATAAACGAGCACCGCACCACAAACCGTGCATCTATCCCTAAGGATAGACACACTACTTGATGGTGGGGCTCGATTAAATAAACTAAAAGATTTGTGACATCCGTTTGGTCTGCGAACCAATTTTATAAGCCGACAAATTCCCCTGCTTAATATGAAAGCATTAAACAGGGTTTATATTACGTGGGTTCTTTAAAATTCCCTATAAGGGTAAGCCCCTATAGTTAATTACATCTTAAGTGACGGGAATCACCTTAGAAAACTCTTGATAATAATCGATAATTCCGCTCTCGAGAATTTCAAAGTTTAAGTTTTCGAGGATTGAATTTTGGAATTTCAATAGGGAATGGATCAAATTCGGAAGATTTTATTTTGGGAATTCAAAGGAAGGAAGGTAGGAGAAATCACAGATTCGAAGCGAACTTCGGTAATTTTCCGACTATCCTATTGTTTGGCTTGAGTTTAGGAAAGTCCTAATATTTATTTAATGTTTTGATCTTGCCAATTTTAATTAATTTGGACTTATATTTGTATGATGAAATCATACAAATAGCCTCGAAGATGTGAGGGTTTATGTCGTACCGGACGACGACCTCGGAATCCTAAGACCGGTTAGGGCTTAATTTATATGACATGATCATGCAAATGGCTAACGAAGAGGTTCAGGATTTATGTTGCACTAGGCAAACTACCTCGAAATCCTATGGCTTTGTTGTTTAATTCTAGAAATGTTTAGCTGATGTAGAGTTGTTTTGCTGATGAAGATGGTCGTGCTGCCCACCGTGCTCCAAGCTCCTTGTTGTTGCAGAGGTTTAGTTTTAGAAATCATAAATCAGGAGATGAGAAAAGTGTTTTAGTTTAGAGAAATTTCTTAATTTCCAAGTATTTTTTTATGTTTTATTTAAAACAAATCTTAAAGTTGATTATAACAACACCGGTTAAGATCCCACGGTTCCATCCTTCCGGCATCGTTATTTTTATCGGATTCACTTAGTCCAGATGAATTTGATAAACTCAATTGAATGAGTTCCACACTTTCATTTAGACCGTGGGAAATCCCGTTAGCAACACGTAGGTTACATCATCCGAGGTATTCCCGATCATCCAACAGGACGTCTTAATTTAGTTGTAATTGCAGTTTTGTGTTCTGTTTGTGATTAAATTTTGAGTTGTTTTATATTTTGAAATGTTGTGGCGGTGAATTTTATCTTGCAATGACTTTTAATTTAGTTTTGGTTTCAGTTTTAGGGACTATCCTAAAGGTGTGGGTTTTCATGCAACAGTTGTTTATCATGCACGAAAAGTAAGTGCGATGAGATTAAATAAATTGCAATAAGGTAAATTGCAATAAAATAAAAGCATACCTGGAGGGTCTTCCCGTCATCCCAAGCTGCACTTAAAACACAATTAGAATATTTAAGCAAGTTCCTAGGTAAAGCTATGGGAAGGGTTATTGTTTTCTACCAAATTCCTAATCCTATGAGTAGTCATTTCCTATGACGTCTAGGTTCTTGTGTTTTGGTTTGAGGACGATTTTCTTCATCAAAGAATAATTAAGTTC
This sequence comes from Papilionanthe hookeriana x Papilionanthe teres, assembly GCA_022702705.1. Classification (NCBI taxonomy): domain Eukaryota; kingdom Viridiplantae; phylum Streptophyta; class Magnoliopsida; order Asparagales; family Orchidaceae; genus Papilionanthe; species Papilionanthe hookeriana x Papilionanthe teres. The sequence continues at coordinate 146,677,853 of CM040424.1, read as the reverse complement.
AATTGTTCTTATAAGTATCCTATCATATTGAGGAAGTGCTTAAGAAGAATCTTAAACATCTTCTCAATACTGATAGGATTGTTTTAAGTCCAAATGGATTTAATCATAAAAATGAATTAATCGTCCGGGAATTCAAGTTTTGTTATCTTGCTCAGTGAACTAGGACATTTGAATATCCTATAGGTGAAGTAACATTTCATTTAATGTTCCGTTTAGGAGTTATGACAAATAAAAGTTCTCGAGGGCAAATTGGTGTTCAAATGGTTTGTGATTTAGTTTAATTTCAGTTATCGAATTTAAATTTGGAATAGTGTTCAAGTTGCTTTATTTTTAATTTCTTTATGTCTTAGGAGATGTTATTTAATTCAATTTAATTTAACTTTAATTTAATTTAATTTGGTTTAGTTTTAATTTTAATTTAATTTATTTAATTTAAATTAATTTTAATTTTAACTTGATTTTATTATTTTATTATTTTAATTTAATTTAATTTAATTTAATTTAATATGATTTAATTTAATTTAATTTAATTTAATTTAATTTAATTATTTATTTTTTTAATTAATTTATTTTTTATTTAATTAATTTAATTTAATTTTAATTAAATTTAATTCAATTTAATTTAATTTGTTCAATTTAATAAATTTTTATTTATTTGATTTAATTTAATTTAAATTAATTTAATTTGTTTGACTTAATTTTATTTAATCTTTAATTTAATTTTATTTTTTTATTTTAATTTAATTGAAAATTTAAAAAGAGTTTAATAATTCAATTTTTAATTTAATTTTAATGATTAAGTCCTTTAACATTTTAAAACTTAAATTTGAATTATCATTTTAATTAGGAATTAAATATTATTGAGATGATTAATTTAGGGATTTTTAAATTAAAGAATAAATTTCTTCCTAATAATATCCCTATTTTAATAATCCCAACTTTATTATTCTTCCAAATTTAATTAATTATTTAATTAAGGTTTATTTCAATTATTTTTAAATTGTTTAGTAGGTTTCTACATTTTAATTATTTAAATTTCAATCATCCAAATCAGATTAAGATCAAATATTTTATTTATTAATTTTATTATACCTAAGGTTTTAATTAAGGGTTAAAATTTTAATTACCACTTTGCCCGTCAAGCTTAATAATTCCATAACTCACTAAATTGAGATCAAATGAACTTGAAATTTTTATGTGCTTCACTCATATGACAATAAAGACATGAGAGGAGAAAATGTGATTTTTCTGTATTTAATTTATTTATGTAATTATTTTTGGTAGAAAATAGGGATTTCCAAGGAAAATTTAATAACATGACCAAGGGAAAGTTTCTATCCTTAAGAAAATTATGGGACATTCCTAATGACCAGAGGACCACTTGGACCAATTTTGGTGATTTTTTGAATTATATTATTTTTATTATAATTATTTTAAATTTTGGAGTATTAATTAATTTAAAAATAAAATAAAGGTTGAAAAATGAAATTTAAATTTTTAAAAAATCTCTCTGATATTAAGGAAATTAGAGAATTAATTTTTACAATTTTCTGATTTTTCTTTGATTTATTAGAATTATTTTTGTGGAAATGCTAAAAAAATACATTTTTTTAATTTTAAAATTTCCTTAGGGCTTTAAAATTTAATATCTCATTAAATAGACCTAAGAAAAATATGGGGTTTATTCCTAAATGATTAAAATTCAAAATGTGACATTTTGGTGAATTTTATTATTTTTGTAATTTTTATTATTTTTTAATTATTAAAATATTAAAATAATACAAAAAATCAACTTTTTTAGAAAATTGAAATTTTAATTTTCTTAAATTCCCTTGATATCAGAGAGGCTCCAAAACTAATTTGGTGAATTTTTGAAAAGGATTTTGAAAGTTATGAATTTTTAAAGTTTAAATTGACTAAATGGCTTAATCAACCCATTTAGTAGGGCTAACCAAATCCAATTGACTTCAAATTTTTTTTGTGAGCTCCTCTGATCCTAAAGGTCAGTGGAGAATTGATTTCAAGTCAATTTGATGTATGATTAGCTCTAATTAATTAGGGACCTATTTTGGGTGTTTAAGCCAATTAGGGTTATTTTAAATGAATTAGTTTAAAACCTATTTTTCCTAGGGTCCTCTCGGTCATAAGAAACATCACCAAATTTTCCTAGAATTTATTTCACAACATGCTAATTATTAGATTTAAAATACTCGGAACGAGTAACATGAATTTGAAAAATCAATAACTTCTCATAGGGATGGCCTCTGACTTTGGAAAATTCAGGGTATGTTCCCAAATTCAGAGGCTTCAAAAGTCCTATGGTCTCATGCCATGGTGAATTTCCTATATGCATGGAGAATTAAAACAATGCAGAGGGGAAATAAATCAATTAAAATAAAATATTTGATGAAATTAAATGATTTCTTTTCCACATTATTCTCCTGCGATTCAGCGAGCAAGAGGGTATTTTTATTTTATTTTTCCGATTTTCCTACACAAAGTTATAGATTTTTGAAGTTTAGGGAATTAAATAAATAAAAAAATACCCTAATATTCTATTTATCCACGCGGCGCCGCGTCAACCTCGGCAGCTCCGAAACGCCGCGTGGCGCTCTCCGATTCGACGCCGCCATCCGACTCAGCGCTCCCGGGGCCCGCTATATCGTTCCATTTCCTCATCCGGCACGATCCTGGCCATCCGTCCGTGCGTGTATTAAATGAACGTCATCCATTCATCGTCCCCAAGCGTCCTCACCCGAGAGCCGTCCACACTAAATCCCTAATATCTCACTCAATACTTAACGGATTTTCATGTTCTTGTGCTCTATGGATTCATCTTGAAGAGACGAACACATCTATATGGTGATCATGCATTGAAATTAAAGCATTTGAAATGGAGAATCTCCAGAAGCTCGGGATGAAGAATTAGCTCATACCTTTGCTCAGAGAAGTGTGGCTTCAATCTGAGGGTTGTGTCACCTTCGATTGGATCCCAGCAAGCTCCAGATGAAGTCTCCTGGTCTGGTGAATTGCCTAGCTATGAAAGTGACCACAGCCGATCACAAAGCTTGGAGGGCTGGAACAACTAGGTGGCTCGGAGATGGGGCTTTCGGTGGGAAACTTCTCCTCTTTGTCCGGTGAAGGTGTAGGACCAGTCAATTTGAGGATTGGCTCATTGTGGCAAAGTGTCCTGGTTTTGGGTGAAATTTCGGTTGAGAAATTGGATTACGTCGGTGGGGATTAGGGCAAATTGACACTCGGGGATCAAGCTGCTCTAAGTATGGAGTAGGGTTTGGAACAATTTTGCGCGAGTTTCGGCAAGGTTTGTGCAACTCTCTTCCATGGCCGTGAGGGGGTCGGGTTTAAATAGAGGTGGCTGGAGAGCCTCACGGGGATGGCCAAGGGTTGGGATCGAGCTGCTGCAGGCATGGGAAGAACGGCCATGGTGGCCATTAGGCATGGGGCGGCTCGGTAAGGTTGAATTCCAAAGTTTGGCTCCTCCCAAGGTCTCGGCCATGGTGTTTTCCGGCGACCCGGGCGGGCTGGCCGGCGAGCATGGGTCACCCTCAGGTCTAGGTGGGTCAGGGCTGGAGGTTTGTGCAGTCAATTGGCCATGGACATGTGTAAAGGGTTTGAATCAAAGTGGAATGGGAAAGGGCTAGTTTTGGGTTTAAATGGGTCAACCCTTGGTTTTGGGTTAAGTCCACCATCCAAGACCAATTTGGGCTAAAGGGAAAGTGATTTAGGTCAGCTTAATCAGTGGGGAAGGGTCACCATCCAAGTACAATTAAGCTTAAGCATGGTTTAGTGGAGTCATGGAAGTGGCTAATCCTCCTTAAGAGAATATGGAAATGGCCTCCTCCTCTTGCCATCTTTGGCATGGTGAGGTGGAAAGTAGATTCCATAGCTCTCATGGCTCCCATGTGGCTCATGCATGGCTTCATGGCTCACCTTTGGCTTGGGAAAAGTCAAGTCAATTTCATGGAAATGGATTTTAAGAAAATTTTGGTATTTTGATGGGAATTTGTATGGGGCTTAATTTGGAATGGTTTCATGATGAGTTTTTGAAACTTAGGGATTGATTTTAATTAAGGGTATGATGAGAAGAATTTGTCATATGGGCTTTACCATGGAATTTGGGTTTTTAGGAAGGTTTCATGTAAGTGGGCTTTTGGTTTAAAAATAAATTTATGGATGGGAATTTTTGTGAAGGATTGGGCCAAACAAATGTTGGGTTTAGCTTATGGATGTGTCAAGAGTGTTTTGAAATAAGTTTGGAGTGATTTGGGTTTGAATTGGGTTGGATTTGGGCTTCTTTGGTAAATGGGCCAATGTAGGTCAAATTGGGCTAACTTGGGCCAATGTTGAGCTAGGGTTGAAATGGATGTAAAATAAATGTTGGGAAATTTTTATGGGAGTGTTTCAAAGAGGTTTTGGCTTTGGTTGGGTTTTGATTTTGGGGTTTGGGCTTATTTGGGTTAGGTTTGGGTTTAGGTCAAAATTGGGCTTTTTGGCTTTGGGTTGAATTTGAGTAGGGTTTGGGTCTAAATTTTGGGCAAATCATGTTAGGGTTTTGTTTGTAGGGATGTTAAGGAAGGTTTAGAAAATATTTGGGGTTAATTGGAGTTGAATTGGGTGAGTTTGGGTTAGGTTTGGGTCATGGGTCCAAATTGGGCTTTAAGGCCAAAAGTGAAATTGGATCCAAATGCCAATCAAATTGGACTTGGATTTGGTCTAGATTGGTGTTGGGAATGTTTAATTGAAGTTTAGAATTGAATTGGACCAGAATTTGGGTCAATTGGGTAGGTTTGGTTTGACATTGGGTTCACTTTGGGTTAAAATGGGTCAAATTGGGGGTTTTGATAAAAGTGGGGTAAATTGACAAAATTGGCCCATGGTGTAGTTGAACAAAATTAAATTGAGAATATTTGGGATTTTTTGGAATTTTGTGGGAATTTTCTGAATTTTTGGATTTTTGGGTCAAGAGGGGTATTTTTGGTATTTGGAGGGTATTGGGAGGTATTTTTGGAATTTTTGGTATTTTTGGCTATGGATGATCAATCTGAGTGGTGAGTAAATGTTTGGGATTGGTTTTTAGGAATTTTGGGTAATTTAGGTGATTTTGCAAATTTTGGGTAGTTTCAAGAGTTTTGGGTAGGCTAGGCGGGTGTAGGGTCGCGGGGGTCAAAAATTGAAAATTTGGAAAATTGAAGATTGGGTGAATGTAAGTGGAATGAAATCATTTTGGTTGAGCCATGAAGCCATATCAAGCCCACATGAGCCATGAAGGGACTCATTTGAGGCATCCGATATGTTGTTCCTAACCTCTTGCGCGAGGGCTTAGGGGTTAAGGACCATCCATGTGAATCACCTTTATGAGTCGAGGAGGTCAAGTTGGGTATAGGTGTGTTTTAGGAAGTGTGTGAAAGTGTAGTGTATGAGTGTAGTGTGTGTGTAAGTCGGCCCTTCACCGGACCCGAGCCACCCGGGCGATCCTAAGGCCGAAGAGTCCTATAGGAACCCATCCTTTAAACTTCCACATTTGATCTCGACCCTCTAGGTGATTAGGGGGTCTACGATCAAGTTTGTGGAGTTTGCGGGGAGTTAAGAAGTGGTTTGAATTTCTAAGTGGTGGGTCCCAATTCTAGTCCTCTAAGATAGTCAAAGGAAAAGCCTAAGGCTAGATCCTAAGTACTAAAAAGAAGAAGAGAAGACCTCATCAAAAATGAGGTCAACAATATTTTAAAGAAAAGTTTGGACGACAACAAGAGAAATTGGTATGAGAAGTTGTTAGAAGCCTTATGGGCCTACAGGACGACTTTTAAGACTCCTACTCAGTCTACGTCTTACGCTTTAGTGTACGGGTCCGAGGCCATCTTGCCCTTGGAAGTTTAGCTTCCGTCACTCCGAATTGCAGTTGCAGAAAAGATCACTACAGAAGAAAATGCTAGACTACGACTGGAAGAATTGGAAAGCTTGGAAGGAAAAAGACTTTCCGCACAGCAGAATTTTGAATTGTATCAAGCCAAGATGATCCAGGCCCATGATAAATTAGTCCGTCCCAGAACATTCAAAGTCGGTGACTTAGTTCTTGTTCTCAGAAGACCTATTCTTGCACATTACAAGATAGGTGGTAAATTTGAACCAACATGGGATGGGCCGTTCATGGTCTAGACAGTCTACTCTGGAGGTTCCTACCAAGCGGGAATTGCCATGGAGAACGACCCATGCTTCCAATCAATTGAAGGTATTTAAAGAAGTACTACGCGACCTGATGTTTCGAAGGGTGGCCTCTAAAATAGAATCTTATCCCTAGAAAGACGGGTGAAGTAATAACTTTGTGACTGGGTCCGAACCCAAAACAAAATAAAATGGATGATAAAAAAATCTCATCAATGAAAATGTTAAAAAAAGAAAACATGGGAAATCATAATAATAAAATGTCAACTTTTCCTCTTAAATCCATTCATTCCTGATATTTCCTCATCCCTTCCTACTTCCTTTAAATTTAAAAGAAGTGAATAAGAATTTTTAAGTGTTTTTCTTATTGTTCTTGTTCTTAGTACAGCCCCTGATCCTTTCCTTGTTTTTCGCAGGGAAATGTCGAACGGGCGGTTGGTTCTAAACTTTAGAAATGTCTTGAGTCTAGCACTTGATGAAAAGAGGGTGAGGGATGGAGCAATGATAGAGATTGACTCAGACTTCACACCTGCCGGCTTACAATATGAAGAAAATGATTGGATCCCAGTTGATCGAGAAGAAATTCACAACCAGACAGTGATGAAAATGGGTGGCCCGAGCCACTAATCCAGCAACAAGAAAATAAAAGCAAACACCGTGCATGCAACCGGAGAAGATAGGAAAATTAAGTCCGTGGTTGCCACAGCAGAGGGTAGGCTTGTCAGCGCCGCACCCGCAGAAATTCAAGGGTTAAGAAGAGCTACTCTCACTACTACCCAGCGAAGAAATAAGAATTGTCGCATTCGCAAAATGCTAACCAAGTTAGCAGAAGATCAATATGAACATATAGTGGACACTGTAAGTGCAAATGCTCCAAGGAGACCTGTTCGTCAGAAACCAGAAAGAAGAAAGTCAATTCCAAGAAGGTCGGAACAGATTAAAGATATACCAAGAGAAGCAGAAATTGAGTCGGTACCTCGACGCCGAGCATATGTACCGGATTCGAAGAGTCTTGTTGCGAAAGCAACCCCGGAGGATGTCGCTATGGAGACTATCCCCGAGGAGACAAGACATGTAGAGGAACGTGCTGGGGTTGAGCCATACATCACGCAGTATGTTACTAGACACTGAGGACTTCAAATAATCCCGGAATACGAGCTGGAGAAAATGCAACTAGTTGAGAAGAAAACATTTGAATACTTTGAAAGAATTGGAAACAAGAGGATCAACATCTTGGAAGGCCTCGAGCTACATACAGATGTTTTCTCAGATTATGAGCAACAACAAATTGTAGATTGCATCCTTGATTTACAAAAAATGGGTAAAGCTGGCCGCCTGAGAGAATAGACATATTCAGAAGCCCGAAGATGGATGCCGGCGAAGGGAAGAGTTACAATCCAATGCGGATGTTGCTACAATTTTGCCATAGATAGAAAAGGAAATCCACCAGGGATACTCCGTCACAGTGAGGTGGATCCAATGCCAAGAGTCATCAAGAGAATGGTGAAAAGGATGATAACATGGAGGGTACTACCTACAGATTGCATACCCAACAGCTGCATTATCAACATCTACAAGGAAGGCGACTGCATACCACCACATATAGACCATCATGACTTTGTTAGACCCTTCCGCACGGTGTCATTCCTCGGCCAGGTGCAACATCATGTTCGGATCCGACCTCCGGATTGCGAGCCCCGGTGAGTTCCGAGGGCCGGTGGAGATACCACTACCGGTAGGTTCCGTCCTGGTGTTAAAAGGAAACGGAGCAGACATTGCAAACCATTGCATTCCAGGAGTGCCTGTGGAGCGGATCTCAGTTACTTTTAGAAGAATGGATGACAGAAAGATGCCTTACCACTTTCAGCCAGATCCATAATTGGGGAGTCTTTGGCCCTACGAGCTGTGAGTTACATGGGAAATAGCACACCTCCAATGCACATCCATGAGGCATTCCTGGCAAGGGTGGCTTGGACGGTGATTTTATTACCCATGTTTCTTACTATTCAGACATGGATTTTTGACAGACGCTTTTGGATGGATCAACAAGAATCTTACACAATCCGTTTTGGATTTACCTGGATTGTATGAGACATAAAATTTCTGAGGAAAATGTCATTGTGACTAAATCTAGTTGTATGATGTACTTTCAACAAATTGGAATGAAAATGACTACGTCATATTTTGCCTTCACCACTTTTTGTGCAAATTGACTGGGAAACGCCATTAGAGTTAAATGAACTTCAGAGAAAAAAAGAAAATAAATGAGAATCTTTCCTAAAAAATCTGAATATTAAAATGAACCTCAAATTCACATAAACACTAAATAAACAATAAAAAATAAATAAAAAAAATGGGATCGTTAAAGGACAAACAAAACAAATCTAAATCTCAAATTGAATTCTGATCTGAATCCTCTGATTCGAATCTTTCAATTCTTCTCCCAATCGAAATCTGTTTGAAACTCTTTTGAAATTTGAATATTTTCCTCGACTTATTGCTAAGTCAAGTCTTTTCGGCTTGGTACACGTACATGTTCCTTTCAACTCCCTTTCTTCTGTGTCTTGGAGGATCTACTAGTTCTATTGACATGGAGCCACGAACTTTGTTCAATTTGGTTCTGATGGCATGACACTGGGTCCTCTTCATATAGATAAATCCTCGAGGGCATGAGACTGGGTCCCTCTTCGATTCTCTTGTGAATTGATACCTAAATTTCAATTCTAAATTTTGGAGACTGGTACCTAAATTCCAGTTCTCTTCCTTCGAGGTTGGTACCTAAATTCCGACTCTCATTCGAGATCGATACCTAAATTTCGATTCTCTTTCGAGGTTGATACCTAAATTTCAATCCTCTAAATTTCTGAGGCTGGTACATAACTTCCAGTTCTCATTTCGAGGTCGGTACCTAAATTCCGACTCTCATTCGAGATCGATACCTAAATTTCGATTCTCTTTTGAGGTTGATACCTAAATTTCAATCCTCTAAATTTCAAGACTGGTACCTAAATTCCAGTTCTCATTTCAAGGTCGGTACCTAAATTCTGACTCTCATTCGAGATCGATACCTAAATTTCGATTCTCTTTCGAGGTTGATAACTAAATTTCAATCCTCTAAATTTCGAGACTGGTACCTTAATTCCAGTTCTCATTTCGAGGTCGGTACCTAAATTCCGACTCTCATTTGAGATCGATACCTAAATTTCGATTCTCTTTCGAGGTTGATACCTAAATTTCAATCCTCTAAATTCTGAGACTGGTACCTAAATTCTAATTCTCTTCTTTCGAGGTCGGTACCTAAATTCCGACTCTCATTCGTGATCGATACCTAAATTTCGATTATCTTTTGAATTGATAACTAAATTTCAATTCTAAATTTCTGAGACTGGTTCCTAAATTCCAGTTCTCATTTCGAGGTCGGTATCTAAATTCTGACTCTCATTCGAGATCAATACCTATATTTCGATTCTCTTTCGAATTGATACCTAAATTTCAATTCTAAACTTCCGAGACTAGTACCTAAATTCCAGCTCTCATTTCGAGACTAGTACCTAAATTCTAGTTCTCATTCCGAGATCAGTACCTAAATTCCGATTCTCATCTTTTTCGAGGTTGATAACTAAATTTTGACTCTCTTTCGAGACTGATACCTAAATTTCAGTTCTCATTCCGAGATCAGTACCTAAATTCTGATTCTCATCCTCTTCGAGGTCGATACCTAAATTTCGACTCTCTTTTGAGATTGATACTTAAATTTCAATTCTCATTCCAAGATCAGTACCTAAATTCTGATTCTCATCCTTTTGGAGGTCGATACCTAAATTTCAACTCTCTTTCGAGATTGATACTTAAATTTCAATTCTCATTCCAAGATCAGTACCTAAATTCTGATTCTCATCCTTTTCGAGGTCGATACCTAAATTTCGACTCTCTTCCGAGATTGATACCTAAATTTCAATTCTCATCCATTTTGAGATCAGTACCTAAATTTTGATTCTCATCCTTTTTCCATCGATACTCAAACTCTGATTCTCACTCCGAGGCTAGTACCTAAATTCCAGTTCTCTTTGCAATCCCGAGGTTGAAACCTAGGTTTCAATCCTCATTTCAAATCCAAATTTCAAATTCAAAATTTCCGTAAATCGATTTTAAATCAAACTTCAATCGAAATCCAAACACACACATTGAAACTTGAAATTTAAAAAGTAAACTGAAATTTAAATCAAATTCCCCAGATCTTGTGATTTGCAGCTTACCTCTTTTTCCATTCCCTAGCGAGAGTTCAGGAATCTCCAGTCTTGGAAATATACCTGATACTCCCCAGCGGAAATTCATCTACTTCGTCCTAAGTTTTTCACTTGGACATCTGTGTTAGTTTTGTTGATCTCTTCGGTCAATGCCAATATGCGCGGTGTGCTTGGTTAGCACACCACACCTATTGGGGGTCCAATTGTTGACCTCTTTTTTTATGAGGTCTTTTCTCTTCTCTCTCCTTAGTACTTAGGATCTAGCCATAGGCTTTTCCTTTGACTAATCTTAGAGGACAAGAAATGGAACCCACCCTTTAGAAATTCAAACACCTCTTGACTCCCCGCAAACTCCACAAGCTTGATTATAGACCCCTAATCACCTAGAGGGTTGAAATCAAATGTGGAGGTTTAAAGGATGAGTTCCCCATAAGACTTCTTGGCCTTAGGAATACCTTGGGTGGCCTGGTCTGGTGAGGGTTGACCTGCACATACACTACACACTCACACATATTCCAAGTTCCAAAACCACACTCTTACCCAACTTGACTTCCTGACTCATGTATGTAATTCACATGGATGGACCTTAACCCCTAGGCCCTTGGCTAAGAGGGTTAGGAACAACATAGTGAATGCCTCAAATGAGTCCTCTCATGGCTCATATGGGTTTAATATGGCTTTATGGCTCAACCAAAGTGATTCCATTCTACTCAAATTTGATCAATCTTCATTTTTCCAAAATTTCAATTTTTTACCCCCGGGGCCCTACACCCACTAAACCTACCAAATGCCCTTGAAACTACCCTAAATTTACAAAATCACCTAAATTCCCTAAAATTCCTCAAAATCAACCCTAAACATTTCCCCCCATTCGAATTGATCATCCATAGCCAAAAATACCGAAAATTCCAAAAGTACCCCTCAATACCGTCCACATACCCAAAATGCCCTTCTTAGCCCAAAAATCCAAAAATTCAGAAAATTCCCAAAAAATTCCAGAAAATCTCAAATATTTCCAATTTCATTTTGTTCAACTAAACCATGGGCCAATTTTGCCAATTTACCCAACTTTTATTAAAACCCATAATTTGGCCCATTTTAAACCCAAGTGAACCCAATGTTAAACCAAATCACTTCAATTGACCTCAATTTTTGACAATTCAATTCTAAACTTCAATTAAACATCCCCAATATCAATTTAAGCCAAATCCAAGTCCAATTTGATTGACATTTGGGCCCAATTTCAATTTGAGGCCTAAGGCCCAATTTTGGCCCATGACCTAAACCTAGCTCAAACCCACCCAATTCAACTCCAATTGGCCCCAAATCTTTTCCAAAGCCTTCCTAACACCCCCATAAACAAAACACTAACTTTATTTGCCAAAAATTTGAACCTAAACTCTACCCAAACATAACCTAAAACCAAAATCCCTTAAATTGACCTAAGCCCAAACCTAACCCAAATGGGCCCAAATCCCAAAATTAGAGCCCAACCAAAGTTGAGAACTCTTTGTGATACTCCCATAAACATTTCTCAACTTTAATTTTACATCAAATCCAATATTAGCCCAACGCTTGATATCATCCCTTAAGTCCTAAATCAATCCTCAAATAATCCAAAATTAGGCCTCATGCCAAAATCACCCATAAATCCCAAAAATTCAAACAACCTTCTTTCATGTAAATGACCAAGCTTTGTCCCAAGCCACATGGAGCCATGAGAAAGCCATTTACAAGCTATATGAAGCCATAGAAGGTTAGACATGTGACCAAGCCATTAATGGCAAAAGGACGGCCCCTTTCCTAATCCATCATTAAGCCTTTTTAACCATCACCATGTCACACAGTAAACCAAGTTTAGCCACCTCACCATGGATGGAGACTTCACCACTCCATGGCAGCTGACCCAACTGACCCCCCTAGCCCAAAATCAGACCATGGGAAGGTGAACCAAGCCCAAATACATGGGTTGACCAAATTGAACCCAAAATGAGCCTCTCCCCATTCCATTTCAATTCAGTCCCTTTACACATGTCAAACTCCAATTGACTGCAACATTGCCAACCCTTGACCCCACTTGTCAAGATGGTGACCAGTGCCTGGCCGGCCAGCCACCAGGCCGCCGAAAAACACCATGGCCGAGAGCTCCATGTGAGCCAAAAAATTCAATTCTCCCTTGCTGACTTGTCTCAACCCAAATGGATAGCATAGCTCTTCTTCACCTCACCAGAGCAGCTGATCCCGGCCTTCAAACCCCCCTGGGAGGCCCTCCAGCCATGCCGATTTAAACAGCATCTCCTCTCGGCCATGAGAAGTGCTGAACAGAAACTTAACTAAACTCTGCCAAAGTTGCTCCAGAACCTTCTCCCAACCAAGAGCAGTTGATCCCCAGTGTCTATTTGCCCTAATCTCCATTAACAGAGCCCAATTTCTCTGTCAAAAATCCACCCAAAAATCTGGACACTTCACCACAGTGAGCCAATCCTGAAATTGATTGACTCTACACCTTCAACAGACCAAGAGGAGAAGTTCCACAGTAAAAGCCCCCTCACCAGGCCAGGCATTACTTCCAGCTTCCAAGCTTTGTGATCAGCCTTGGTCACTTTTGTACCTAGGCATTTCCCCAGAGCAAGAGACTTGATCTGGAGCTTGCTTGGACTCAATCGAAGGTGACACAACCCTCAGATTGAAGCTTCAATTCTCTGAGCAAAGGTATGAACTCACTCTTCCTCCCGAGCGTCTGGAGATTCTCCATTTTGTTTGAGTCGATTTCAATACATGTTTACCATATGGATGTGTTCGAATCTTCAAGACGAATCTATAGAGCATAAGAACACAAAAATCCGTTGAGAATCGAGTGAATTCTTAGGGTTTTAGTGTGGATGGTCACGGGTGCACACCAGTCGTAGACGATGACCAGGAACCGCTGGATCGCGCGTGTATCGAGCGAACGGTCGAGATCAAGCTGGACAACGCAATGGTACATGAACCGCGGGCCCCTGGAGCGCTGAGTCGGATGGCGACGTCGAATAGGAATGCGCCGCGTGGGCGTTCGGAGCTGCCGAGGATTGCGTGGCGCCGCATGGATATGTAGAAAAATAGGGTTATTTTTTATTTATTTAATTCCTAGAACTTCAAAAATCCATATCTTTACATAGAAAAATCATAAAAATAAAATAAAAATACCTTCTTGCTCAGTGAACAGAGGAGAATAATGTGAAAAAGAAATTAAATTAATTGGATGAGCATTTTATTTTTATTAATTTATTTACTGATTTCAGTATTTTGATTCTTCATTTGCATAGACAATCCACCATGGCATGAGACCATAGGGCTTTTGAAGCCTCTGATCTTGAGAACATTCCCTGAATTTTTCAAGGTCAGAGGCCATCTCTGCGAAGAGTTATTGAATTTTCAATTTCATGTCACTGTTTTAGGTATTTTAATTTCAATAATTAGCATGTTGTGAAATAAATTTTAGAAAAATTTGGTGATGTTCCTTAGGACCAGAGGACCGATGGAAAAATATATTTTGAGTTAATTCATTAATAATAACCTTAATTGGCCTAAACCCCCAAAATATTAGAATTAATTAAGGTTAATCACACATCAAATTGACTTGAAAAAAATTCTCCACTAATCTTTAGGGTCAGAGAGACATCACATAAAAAATTGAAATCAATTGGACTTGTTGAACCCTATCAAATGGATTAATTAAGCCGCACAAGCAAAATGGAACTTTAAAAATTCATAACTCTAAAAATGCTTTTCAAAAATTCACAAAAATGGTTTTGGGACTTCTCTGATATCAGGGGAGTTTAGAAAAATTAAAAAGTTGATTTTTCATATTATTTTAATATTTTAATAATTAAAAAATAATAAAAATCATAAAAATATTAAAAATCATAAAAATGTCACATTTTGATTCCTAATCACTTAGGAACAAACCAAATATTTTTCCTAAGTCCCTAGGGTAAGATATTGAATTTTAAAAGCTTAATGTAATTTTTAATATTAAAAAATGAGTTTTTAACCTTTTTCACTAAAATAATTCTAATAAATCAAAGAAAAATCAAAAAATTATAAAATTTATTTCTCTGAACTCCTTGAGATTAGAGAGATTTAAGAAATATATAAAATCTATTTTTTTCAACTTTAATTTTATTTTATAATTAATTAATACTCTAAAAATTAAAATAATTATAATAAATAAAATATAATTAAAAAAATCCCCAAAATTGGTCCATGTGGTCCTCTGGTCATTAGGAACATCTCATAATTTTCTTAAGGATAGAAACCTTTCCTTTTTCATGTTGTTGAATTTTCCTTGAAAAACCCCTATTTTCTACTAAAAATAAGTATATAAATAAATTAAATTCAGAAAAATCACATTTTCTCCTCTAATGTCTTAATTGACATATGACTGAGGTGAAATAAAAATTTCAAATTCATTTGAGCTCAATTTAGTGAGTTATGAAATAAATAAGCTTAAAAGGGCATAAAGGTAATTAAAAACTTTTAACCCTTAATTAAAACTTTAGGTTTAATCAAGATGGGGGAGTAAAACATTTGATTTTTAATTTTCTCTTGGATGATTGAAACTTAGGGAAATTAAGGGGTAGAAACTCATTGAACATTTTGAAAATATCAAAAATTGAACTTTAATTAATTAAATAATTTAAATTTTGGAAAGAATATATTTAAATTTGGATCATTAAAATAGGGATATTATTAAGAGGATATTTATTCTTTAATCTAAAAATCCCTAAATAAGTCACTTTAACAATATTTAATTCTTAATTAAAAATTAAAATAATAATCCAAATTGATAATTAAAATTAACAATTAAATTAATTTAAAACTAAAATTAAGGTTAAATTAAATTAAATTAAATTAAAACTAAAATGAAAATTGAATTAAATTAGATTAAATTAAATTAAATTAAATTAAATTAAATTAAATTAAGTTAAATAAAAATTAAATTAAAAATTAAATTAAAAATTAAATTGAATTAAAAATTAAACAAATTTAAATCAAATTAAAAAAAAAAATTAAATTAAAATTAAATTAAAGTTAAATTAAATTAAAAATCAGATTGAATTAAATTAAATTAAAATCATTTAACAACAAACCTAAATGAAATCATTAAGAATTAAATCTAAAATAATTTGAACACTATTCCAAACTTAAAATTATTAATTAAAACCTCATAATTAAATTAAAGCACTTTAAACCATTAATTCAAACTTTTAATTAAGAATGATTAAAAATCTCGATAATCCAACTTGCCCTTAAAGGCTTTAACTGTTATAACAATTAAATAAAGTATTAAGTGAGATGTCACTTCATTCATCGGGTAATCAAATACCTAAGTTCACTGAGCAAGAAACAAAGTCTAACTAAACTCCTGGATGATTAATTCATCTGTGCAACTAAGTTTACCTGGACTCAAAACAATCCTAGACATATTGAAAAGATGTTTAGGGTTTGTCCTAAGCACTTTCTCAATGTGACGGGATGTTTTAGAAGAACAACTAAATTTAATTGTTCTTTTATGAAGAAAATCATCATTAAACAAAACACAAGAACCTAGACGTCATAGGAGATGACTAGTTATAGGGTTAGGAATTTGGTAGACAACCAAAACCCTTCCCATAGCTTTATCTATGTACTTGTTGAAATATTTAAATGCCTTAACATGTGTTTTAAGTGCAGCTTGGGATGACGGGAAGACCCTCCAGGTATGCTTTTATTTTATTGCAATTTACTTTATTGCAATTTACATACATGCATTGTATTTTACTTTTCTAGCATGTTAAACAAGACTGTTGCATGAAAACCAAAACCTTTAGGATAGTCCATAAACTGAAACCAAAATTAAATTAAAAGTCATTGCAAGATAAAATTCACCCCACAACATTCCAAAATATAAAACAACTCAAAATTTAATCACAAACGTAACAACAAAACTACAATTACAACTAAATTAAAACGTCTCATTGAATGATCGGGAATACCTCGGATGATGTAACCCACGTGTTGCTAACGGGATTTCCCACGGTCTAAATGAAAGTGTAGAACTCATTCAGTTGAGCTTAGCAAATTCATCCGGACTAAGTGAATTCTATGAAAATAACGGTGCCGGGATGACGGAACCGTGGGATCTTAATCGGCTCCGTTTAATCAACTTTAAGATTTGTTTAATTAAAATATTAAAAACACTTGGATTTTAAGATTCTCTCTAAACCAAAAACTTCTCTCATCTCCTGATTTATGACTTCTAAAATTAAACTTCTGCAACAACAAGGAGCTCGGAGCATGGTGGGCAGCACGACCATCGTCATCAGCAAAACTTGCGTCTACATCATCAAAACTCTCCTTAGAATTAAATAACCAAGCCATAGGACTTCGAGGTAGTTTACCTAGTGCAACATAAATCCTCAACCTTTTCGTTAGGCATTTGCATGATCATGTCATGTAAATTAAGCCCTAACCGGTCTTAGGATTCCGAGGTAGTCGTTCGGTATGACATAAACCCTCATATCTTCCAGGTTATTTGTATGATTATGTCATACAAATATAAGCCCTAAATAAATAAAATTAGCAGGATTGCAACATTAAGTAGATTCCTAAATCTAAGCCAAACATTAGGATAGTTTGGGAAGTTGCCAAGATTCTTCTTGGATCCTCAGCTTCTCCTACTTTTCTTCCTTCGAACTCCTAAAATAAATTGTTCCAAATTTGATCCATTCCCTATTGAAATTTCCAAAATTCAATCATTTAAAAACCTTAAACTTTGAAATTCTTGAAAGCAAAACCACTGATCATTATCGAGAGTTTTCTTAAGTGATTCCCGTCACTTAGGATGTAATTAATTGTAGGGGCTTGCCCTTATAGGGAACTTTAAAAACCATGTAATATAAACCCTGCTTAATTCCTTTATATTAAGAAGGGGCACTTGTCGGCTTATAAAATTGGTTCTCAGACCAAACATATGTCATAAATCTTTTAGTTTATTTAATCGAGCCCCATCATCAAGCAGTGTGTTTATTCCTCGGGATAAATACACAGTTTGTGGTGCGGTGCTCGTTTATATAAACTATTCGGGTTGTGAAATCGGTTTGATTTCATATCTTAAAATTTTTAAATTTAAAATCATTTTCAAAATCAAATACTACTTTCTAAATTATATAAATATATATATTTAAATTAAATTTAAAATCTAGAATTCGTCGACAATTTCTGTTAGGCGACCCCTTTCAAAAATAAAACACACAAACCTAAAAATATGCCGACACACACATATTTATATATATATGAAATGGTAGCAACCTGTTTTGCTTTTCTAGGGTTTCAGGTCCCATGGAGCTCTGGCTATTTCTGGTGAGGTTGCGGGTCTATTTTTCATTCTTCATCCCTGCTTTCTTCTTACAACTTCCTTGGACTTCACTATTTTGGTGGTTTGACAATTGGACCCTCTTCCCGGGTTTACTTCCTTTTTAATTTTTTTGCTACTGTTCCATTGATTCCCTGCTCGGCTTCCTTCTGTTTAGTGCTTTGTTGTCTCCCTTCTTTCTGTTTAGCTTCTTTTCTTGAGTTATGGTGCTTTATGTTGTCTTTTGCTTTTGGCATTTTACTTTTCACTGAGTTTGCACAGCTTGCACACTTCTTCGTGGTCTGGTTTCTATTTTCCTCTGAAGTCTGTGAATAGCCTGGATGAATCATTATTAGAGGCTGAACCCAACTTTGTAGGGAAATCAACTTATGCTGTAGTGACTGGCTTCGACTTAAGGGGTCCTTCTCTTGCGAAAAAGCTGATTTTCCCTCAAGCTTATCAAGATGCTTATGAAGGAAAGGGAGAGACTTCTCTCATAAAAAAAGGTTGAAAAAGGGGGTGGGGGGACCTGCCCTAATCTTCATTGAACAAGAGCTAGAGGAACTCAATGCTAAATGCAAGTTCACTTTGATTGATAAGTTTCAATTGGACCATCCCAAATATTAAAGCTATTAGGAAAGTTTTTGACGATTTCAAATTAGTTAGAAAAAGGAAAATGGGCCTTCTAGATGGTATGCATGTAATGATACAACTCACTAATAAGGACTATTATTCCAAATTATTCTCTATAAGTATATCCAAACTGAAGGACAACAAATGAAGATAATGAAGTGGACCCCTGAGTTTGACCCCACTAAAAACCCCCCATTGGCTTTATTTGGTTCAAGCTTGCAGGACTGAAACTGCAATTCTTTCATCACAAAGTTCTCTTCTCTGTTGGAAAAATGTTAGGTGATCCATGAAACTTGACTTTATACATTTCATCTCTCCAAACCTTCTTCAGCAAGAATTTTGGTAGAAAGGGATATTACACAACCACCCATAGAGGTGATTTGGCTTGGTTCAGCTCACAATAGGCATTTGTAACCCATTATTATGGAACAACAAACCTTTTACTGCAGCCACTATAGAATTTTTGTTCATACAAGTGACATATGTTTTAGAGTCCATCCTAACCATATACCTAATGTTGGTGCACATCATACAACCATCACCTCTCCCACACATACTCCTCCTCTAAGGACTCAGGAGGGTACTCCCCAAGCAGAAAATCCACCTATTTAGCACCTATCAACATTCATGAAGATGTAACTCCTGCTGAATATATTGCTGCCAATTCTCCAAGAAATGTAGAGCGTCTGGCCAATATCCACACCACTGTAATTATTGATGACAAGCTAGAACCTACTCAACCTGTTCAGCAAGATCATATTGTTTGTGCATCCTAGGAGGAATGCCAGGTTAACAATTTGGTGGGGTCCAAATTCTACTCTAGGAGTGACTGTCCTAAACTACTGTTAGACATCAATGACCTCTGGTTGTTAAAGAAATCCTTTGAGGAAGTTTTCCACCATCACAACTCCACTATTAAATTAACCAAGAACTTGAGCTTCCCAAATTTCTCTACCCCAGTAGCTGCTCAGATTAATCAAAGTCCTAATGACACCTGGGAAGGGTCCTTAAGTGGTGTTCTTTCTGATATTTTATTAGAACACACTCTAGATGATAAAAAGATTACTATTATGGCATGGAAGAAGAAAGAAAGTGCCCAGGAGCTCAGACAACTACAAGAAGACACTAGGAGCCTCTATGGTTCCTCGTAAGTTCTTGATCTAGAGAGCCTTTCAAGGACTAGGGGAAAGGGTAAATCAGGTTATGATTAACATCCTTTATTGGAATGTTAGGGGGAATTGCTCATCCTTATTCCCTTAGCAGACACCTTCACTTAATTAGGATGCAAAAACTATGGTGTTTTGCCCTCCAAGAACCAATGATCACCGAAAATTCTCACAAGATTTGTAAAAGATTTCATGGTTTCAATCAGTTTGCTAATGTTAACAACAATATTTGGATTTTTGTTAGGAACTAGATATCTTGGACTCTTTTGGTTGATCACCCTCAATTAGTTCACCTACACCTCCAAATTGACTCATTTGATTCTTTGCCACTATAGTCTATGTAGGCTACTCAGTCGTAGCTCAAGAGGATCTTTGGACTCATTTGGTGAATCTTAGTTGCTCCATGAAACCAAATTGGATTGTAGGTGGGGATTTCAACAGAATTACCTCCACTGCTGATAAGAAAGGGGTGAGACCTCCTGATGTATCAAGAATTACCATATTTAATGATCATATTCAAGAAATTGGACCTTTTGACCTTAGTAACAGTGGAGACAGATTTACTTGGAAAAGTAGTAGGCTATGGGAAAGGTTGGACAAATTTTTTCAAACTCTTTTTTTATGAATCATTTCCATAAAACCACTATCACCCATTTTACAATGTCATGTTTTGATCATAGTCCTTTATTCATAAAAATTTCTAATACTATCAAAGTAGGTCCTTTCCCTTTCAGGTTTATAAATGCCTGAACTACACATTTAGATTTTCTCAAGGTAATTTCTCAACATTTGGTTCATACAATAGCTGGAAATCCTTGATTTCATATTTTGGGACTTTAAAAAAATCTAGAGATTCAACTTAAGCACTGGAATTAGAGACATTTTGGTGATTTCCACCATTTAAGGGATAAGGCAGGAGAGGAGGTCCTAAAAACTAAACACAATTTTGAAGTTGTTTTAACCTTTGAGAGAGAATTGATTTCTGTTGATGATGCTTTGCTTTATGCTTATTCTTGCTAAGAAAACTTCATGAAAAAGAAAGCAACAATCTCTAGACTCATTGAGGGGGACATAAATACCAAATTCTTTCATGCTTATATCAAATAATGAAGGAAAGACAATGTTATTTGTAGAATTCACAACTCTGCGGAAGAGTAGATTGTCCAAGCCCAAGAAATTGTTCAGGATGTTATCATGTACATCAGGACCCTTCTCTCTCAACCAACCACCAGCAAGTCCCCTATTAATTTTGATGTTTTCAGACAGGATATTCAGCACACATCCCAACTTAATCTTGCATTTGTTCCTTAAGAGGATGAAATCTAGCTGACCCTTAACTCTATTGATAGTAATAAAATGGCTGAGTCAGATGGGTTATCCACAGAATTTTATAAGAAGTTGTGGACAATAGTTAAACATGAGGTCATATTGGCTATCCAGTCTTTCTTTAGAGGAATCGATCCACCCATATATTTCATTACAATCACTTTGGTCCTCATCCCCAAGGAAAATAGCACGAAGAACTGGGAGAGTTAGAGGCCAATCAGTTTAAATAGAGTCCTTTATAAGAAATTACATAATATTTTGGTGCATAGGTTGCACCCACATCTCCCTCAGCTCCTTAGTGAGAACCAGTCTGCCTTTGTTAAGGGATGATCTTTTGCTGATAATGTCCTTCTAGCTCAAGAACTCTTCCAAAAGTTAGACTGCAGTTCTACAAGCTTGATTTGAAGAAGGCTTATGACACCATTAGTTAGGACTTCATTGTTGAAGTATTAAGAACAAGAGGCTTTTCCAATAATATTGTACCTCTCATGCTCAGATGGTTGTCCAATAATTCTAGTTCTATTTTCATTAGTGGACAGCTCCATGTCTCTTAACCTCAAGAAATGGCTTGCCATCTTCAACAAAAAATTCTTAAGCATCTATAAACCAATGGATTTTGGACTTTACTTGTTTCTCAATGGACTCCACCCTCATCAATTATCTTGGATTAAAGTTAATTAAAGGTAGAGCCAAACAATCCCACTATCTTGCCACTCCTGATAAGATTCATGCTCAACTGGCCTGTTGGACTTCTTCTTTCTTGTGTAATGGTTGTAGGATCACTTTGCTCAAAATTATCCTTAACTCTATTCCCTCCTACATTATGTAGATGTCTGCTATGAAGAAGAGTATTAGATTAATATTGGAAAGTAACTTCAACTGATTTTTATGGGCTGGCCAGAGAAGACAGCAGCATTGGACCAATTGGCAAACATTTTGTAAACCATTGTCTGCTGGTTAGTTGGGCTTTAAAGGGCTTCAACACTTAAGTCATGTCAACTTTTGCAAACTATGGATTAGAATCAGACAATTGGACTCCTTATGGGCCAAATTCAGGCATGTCAAGTACTATAGAGGCATCCACCCATCTTTGGCGAATAGGAAAGTGGGTGACTCCCGGATTTGGCTTAATTTGATAAGGGGGATGGATGAGTAGATATATAGGAGTGTCTCTTTCTCTCTCTCTCCCTCTCTCTAAATATATATATATATATATATATATATATATATATATATATAAGGATAGATTGATTACCAAGAATCCATCTACACAAAACCTTTCCAAGTTCATCTATCTCTTTAGCAATAATTGGACATATAATGATTGGGGCAAGCTACTTTGGAATAAGTACATAACTCCTTCTATGTCATTTTTCTGCTGGAAACTTTTCAGAAGTTTTTTACCAACAGATGATATTCTGAAGTTAAAGGGAATTCGGAGACATTCTTTGTGTCCTTTTTGTCTCTAAAGTGAAGAATCTATTAATCATTTATTTCTCAGTTGCAATGCTATACAGGAGGTATGGAAGGATGTTCTTAAACAAAAGGGATTGCCTCACAGATATTGCCGATGAGTTAAGATTTTTGATTGCTGGCAAGATTGGAAGAAGACAGCAGATTTTTATATTCGCTTGATTATTTTTTTGTTTACTTGGATGGCTAGGAATGAGATTATCCATAACAATATAGTTTTTTCAGCCAAGGTTATCATTAAACATTGCCTGAACTATCATCATAAGATAACAACTTTATGGAATTTAAATGATAAGCCTTCTTATGCCAAAACTCAATTGATCATTTGGAGAACTCCTAAATTCCCATGGGTTAAAATAAATACTGATCGAAGTTTTAAACCTTCCAATGCTGGTAATTGATCCAAAGCTGGTATTGGTGCTCTATGCAGGATTCATATGGGTATTTGCTTATGGATTATTTCTACCCCTATTGCTGCCATTAATGCATTAGAATCTGAAGCTATTGTTGTTTTCTGGTGTCTAAAGACAACCTTTAAGAATCATCAAAGTCCAATTCATGTGGAGATGGATTCCTTATTACTACTGAATATTCTTCTACATAAATCAGCTACTCCTTGGTATCTTCAAGTTTGGATCAATAAAATTTCTTTATTAGCATCTAATATATCTATTGTTTCGAGTCACATTCATAGAGAGGGAAATCATCCAGCTAATTGGCTTGCTACTAGAGCCAGTTCCTCTGATGATATTTTATGCATTCCTTTTTCTTCTCTGGATCCTAAATCTCCTACCTTTAGGGAGTTTAGAATTCTTTTACATGGGGACCTGCTTTCTTTTTCTCATATCAGGTGTACTAGACTCTCTTGATTAATATATTTTTATTTTTGCTGAAAATATATATATATATATATATATATATATATATATCATAAACATCCATTCATGAGAGGAAGTGATAAACATCCAACTAACTGAAGTTCCTTCTCAAGATGAAATCCGGACTGCTCTCAACTCTAAAGATAGCTCAAAGGCTGTTAGGCCTGATGGCTACAATTCTGAATTCTACAAGAAGACTTGGGATATTTGCAAGTTGGATGTTTGTACTGCGATTCAAAACATTTTCCAAGGTATGGACATCCCACACTATTTCTATGCATCTACCATGGTCCTTATCCCCAAGACCCCTGATCCCAAAAACTGGAACCAATATAGACCTCTCAGGCTTACCACTGTTATCAGTAAAATAATAAGTAAGATAATTGTTGGCAGGCTTCAACCCCATCTGGATAAGATTATCAGCCCTAACCAGTCAGCTTTTGTCTTTGGTAGAACCATTGCTGATAATGTTCTTCTTGCTCAAGAAATGCTTTTAGATCTTGACAACCCTTGTAGGGAGGCAACTTGATTTATAAGCTTGATATTAAGAAAGCATATGATACCCTGGAATGGAATTTTATACTTCAGGTTCTGCACTCTAGAGGTTTTAATGAAGATTTCTACGTTTTGATCAAGAATTGGCTTAAGTTTAATCACCATTCCATTTTGATCAATGGTCAGAGCTGGGATGGTTTTCAAGCCACTAGGGGGCTTAAACAAGGGGACCCTCTATCCCCCTCTATTTTCATATTGGTCATGGACTATCTGTCTAGGCTCATTAATTATCAGATTGCTCTTCTCCAGCATGCTAGATACCACCACAAATCCAACATTCTTATCTCTCACCTTCTTTATGCTGATGACATGATGGTGTTCTCTAGGGCCTCAAAAAATGCTGTCAAGCAAGTGATCAAATGCCTTAACCGAGCTTCAACTCATTTCGGCCTTCGATCTAACAAAGCTAAGTGTGAAATCATTTTTCCAAAGAATATCAATGTCAATGTAACCCACTCGGATTTTGCATCACACAGGTTTCTCTAAAGCTTCCCTTCCTATGAAATATCTTGGAGTGCAACTCATTAAAGGGAGGGTCGAGCGGACTCGGCTTGATGATATCATTGGGAAGGTGAAGGTTCAATTGGAAAACTGGACAAACTCTTATTTATCTACTGGAGGTAGATTCACTCTACTTCACAGCATTCTCACCACTTTTCCTAATTATGTCCTCCAAATGACTACAATGAAAAGAAGCACCAGGCACCATCTTGAAGGTCTATTTAATAGGTTCTTATGGACTGGAAACAGAAAGGAGATCCATTGGATGGCTTGGAATAAGCTGGCTAAACCATTAGAGGCTGGGGGTTTGGGTTTTAAAGGCTTCCAATAGCTGCAGAAAGTTAACTATTGCAAACTCTGGATTCAGTTCAGGAAGCAGAACTCTCTTTGGGCCAAGTTCTTGATTGGGAAATATTGCAAAGGCTGCCATCCTTCTAAGGTTAGTATTAAGATGGGTGCATCTAGAATGCGGAAACATATGCTTGAAGAATAGGGAAATTGCTTGAATCTCTGTATAGCCGGGAGCCGGGTAATGGCCAAGTAAATTTCTGGGAAGACAATTGGTGCCCTCCCCATATGAAGGACGCCATCCCAAACATTGATAAAACCTGTTTCACTGTTTCAAATTGTTGGGAAAGTGAGAAGTGGTCTTTACAGGAACTTCAGAAATTTGTCACTGCTGAGTCTGCTAACCAGATTGCCACCATCCCATTTGATAAAAACAACTATGATAAAATTATTTGGAGTAATGGTACTACTCACAGCATTACTAAACAAATATATCTAAAGATCCATGAGTGGCCTAAAGTTCATTGGGGAAGAAATATCTGGAACAAATACCTCACCCCTTCATTGTCTTTTCTCACCTGGATAGTGTTTCATAAGCTTATTCCTACTGATGACATACTAAAGCTAAAGGGGATCAGAGGACCTTCAAAATGCTATCTGTGTGGGGTGGAGGAGGATACTGTTCAACACATGTTTTTCCATTGCAATTTTTCCCAAGAGGTGTGGAAGGGGATCATTAGAGAGATTAACATAAACACCATTCTTCTGGACTGGTTGGATCTAAGCAATGTGCTGGATTTCTTGGCAGAAGTCTAAATTGGGTACCATCCCTCTCATGATTTCTTGGTTTATTTGGATGCATAGAAATTCAATCAAATTTGATAATGGTAATAGAACAATTGCTACTGTGGTGGGAAATTGTGTATCATTTCTTACGAAACTGATCCAGCTAAAGAATTTCCCAGCCATTTTGAAGGTCCCACATAAACAACACATTACAAGATATCACATTCAAACATTCTACTGGAAGTACCCACCCACCCCTTACATTAAGGCCAACACCAATGGTTCCTACTCGGCTGAGGGGGCTGGCTGTGGTGGTTTGTTCAGGAATCATGAGGGAAGATGCCTTGCATACTTTCAATCTCCTGTTATTGTTGAAGATGCTTTGGAATCTAATCTGGCTGCAATTTGCAAGGCTCTTGAACTCGCTATGGCTTTCAACTGGAAATTCATCATTGTGGAAAATAATTCGAATTGTGGTAATCAATGTCTTAAAGCAAAATCAACAACTAGCCTGGCTCTCTCCTAATGAATATCAATTAAAATGGCAACATGTGTACTGGATTAACAAAATCAAAGCTTTTGCACGTCAGTCCAACATCTAGTATAGCCATATCTATAAGGAAGGGAATAGACCTGCTCATTGGCTAGCTAGAAATGCAGAATCTACTCTTCAGGTGATGGTGTCTACTACCCCTACCCCACAACTGCACTTTCTGATGGATGCTGATTGTTTAGAGGCACCTTATTTCAGAATTGTGAGCTACTGATTCTTTTGTTACATTTTCTTTGGCTGGAGGTTCCATTTTCCATCTGCAGCACTTCAATTTTGCTCCTTGAGTCTTTCTATGTTAATGCTACTTTGGGGCTAGTTTCATATATCCAATCTTTTAGTTTTCTGATTTGTTTAGGTGTAGAGTCTGAGTCTGGGCAATGTTTTGTAATTTTCATTTTCAAAGTTCAACACGTAGGGAGTCTCTTGTAGCTCCTTCACTTTAAAATATATATATATATATATTTTTAAGAAAAAGGAGAAAATTCATTCAACAAAAGTCAACAAAGTTTACAT
Source organism: Papilionanthe hookeriana x Papilionanthe teres (assembly GCA_022702705.1). NCBI lineage: Eukaryota > Viridiplantae > Streptophyta > Magnoliopsida > Asparagales > Orchidaceae > Papilionanthe > Papilionanthe hookeriana x Papilionanthe teres. Next base: position 146,651,379 of record CM040424.1, on the reverse strand, counting down.
ACATCTAATATACGCAAGATCAGTCAAATCCCCAAAAGTAAAAGCTTTAAAGGATCATCGAGTTTAACGAAAAAATAATCCTTTGAGCTGCAAGTAGCATGTTTGGCCAACCGGTTAGCAGGGTTGGTTACCTTCTCTAAAGATATGGGACCACTTGAGGGTGATAGAGCCAAATGTAGAGAGCAATGTTCGTAGGGGTATACCAAATTCCATGAAGGAGGGGATAATCCTTGTATAATATTAACAAGCTGCCGAGAATCGGTTTCAATCCGGACAAATTGGTAGTTCAAAGCTCGAGCGATAATCGGGGCCCAGGTAAGCGGCTTGAAGTTCGGAATGGAGAGGCGACGGTGAGATGATTGGCACTTGGAAATACCACGGTAACTTACCTCCAGAATTTCTACAACCGCCCCAATTCCAAGCAGCAGAGTTAGTGAAGCTCCCATCTATATTAATTTTTATCCATGGTGGAGGTGGAAGGGACCACTTCAGCAATGTAGGTTTTCTTTGGTTTGTAGGCTCCAACAGTGGCTTCTTTCTCAGAAAACTGCAGCAGTTAGTCACCATATGATTAATATTGCAATTTCAGTTGTCAAACTTTAAATGATTCCTATGCATAAAAATTAAACCAGCAGATAACTAAAGGTAGATGGAACCATTTTTCACTTTTCCAGTCCTCCCAGCAAGCCTCCCAATTGAGCCAATTGTGATTAAGATGAGTAAGATGGAAATGTTTTAAAACAGTAATCCACACTTGTTTAGTGACAGTGCAATGGAGAAAGAGGTGGGAAAAAGATTCTTCCTGAGCTTGACAGAGCCAAACTTCTAGAAGCTAGTCTTAGGCCTTTGAGTTTTAAAATATCATCTAATGGAAGATAATGATGGAATAATCTCCAGCGAAGTAAGACATACGGGGGATAAAAGCTCGGTCCAGATTTTCTCCCCAAGAAGTATCGAGCCAAAGTTGAAGTGAGCTGTGAATCATCCGATTGAAAGATTTTTTATTAGACTGCTTCAGCAAGATTCTATCGAGTTTAGTTGGATTAATAGGGATTTGAATAATCTGTTGTATGCTCTCCCCATCCAAAACTTCATTCGGCTTGTTGACATTCCGAGTGATCCTCCACCCAAAAATCTGCAACAGTTAGTTGGTGATTGAAATCAGCGAGTAAAATTTAGAGTTCCATCTCCTATCCAATTGTCATAAAAAAATTCACCTCCCCCTTGCCCACTTCCCAGCAGAAATACTGATTGGCCATGTCCCTAACTTTCAGCAAACTTCTCCAATGCTTGGAATCCCCTTGTCTTGGCACAGCTGAATTTGGGTGATCTTTCCAGCAATACTTGTCAAAAAGGAATTTTGCCCAAATGGTATCTTTCCTTATGAATTTAATCCACTGCTTACAATAGAACAAATGGCTCATCTGTTGGAAATTTCTCAGCCCTAGTCCCCCAGCCTTGGTTGGTTTACAAACCTTGTTCCAGATAGCCCAATGATATTGCTTGGTTTGGCCTTCCCGGAGAAATTTATTAAACATTGTTTCTAACATTTTACGGGTGCTTTTTTTCATTCTAACTATTTATGAATCGATAAAGGGAAAGGTTGAGAGTATACTCTTAAGTAAAGTTAATCTTCCACCATTAGATAGAAAGGTATTAGTCCAGCAGTTTAAAGTTGATGTAATCTTCTTGACAACTTCATCATACCGAGATTGCTTTCTCCTTCCTTTAATTAGTCGTACACCTAAATATTTCAAGGGGAGATCGGCAGCGAGAGAACCCGAGTGTACTCTTTCACCCACTCGTTGATGATTGAACCCTTCGCCAGCCAAAAATTGACACTTCCTTTGGTTTAATTCCAGGCCTGCAACCAAGGCTAGGTGATCAGTCAGTTGCAAGATTTTCTTAACAGCAGGCTTACTTCCATTGGTGGAAATGATAACATCATCAGCATTTGCCAAATGACTTATCATCTGTGAAGAACCATGCTTAAAATGGAGATAAGGATAAATTGTTTGAGCGAGCATTCGAGTTCGGAGAAGTAATCAAAAGCCAATATGAAGATGGTTGGAGATAATTGGTCTCCTTGTTTCAACTTCTACCGGCTTTGAAGAAACCACAGATTGCAGCCATTGATCGAGTACATCGTAATAAACATTAGACAGACCATCTTTGAATTAAAGTACAAAAATCGGGATGGAAACCTCTAGCTTTAAGTACTAAATCAATAAATTTCCAACCGATAGAATCATAAGCCTTTTTAAGATCCAATTTGAGAAGTAAATTGTGTCCCCTACATTTCTTATCAATATCAAGTAACAGTTCCTGAGCCAAAAGACAATTATCAATAATAGTTCTACCCTGCACAAAAGCAGATTGGTTAGAGCTGATCAATTAGTTAAGATAGGGTTGTAGTCTTCCCACAAGAATTTTACTAATTATTTTAGAAAAGGTAGTAGTAAGACTGATAGGTCTGAAATCGATCCATTGGTTTTTTGAGATCCTCGGGAATAAGTGCAATGCTTGTTGCAAGCAAAATATTTAGGAAGATCGGATCCAAGAAAGAAAGAATGAACTCGCTCGAATAAGATCGGCACCCACAATATCCCGAGGCTTTAATATAAAATGTTGAAGTAAACCCATCGGGACCTCGCTTGTTTTATTACCATCAATGCTCTTTAAAGCTTGCAATATCTCCCGTTTATCGGGTAAGAAAGTTAAATTAAGCTGATTCACATAATCTTGATGATCGGAAAACATCTCGACAACAAATGAAGTAGAGGATATAGGTACGTTCAGCAAACAAATTCGAAAATGTAATACAGACACTTTGTGAGAGGGAAGATTAGTCAGTAACCCAATTGCAAGACTCATCCTTGATTTTAAGTATAGCATTTATTTTTCTTCTGTGCTTAATGACTGCATGAAAATACTTAGAATTCCTGTCACCATAAAGGTACTTGTTTACAACAGCTTTTTGTTGTAGAAAATCCTCTTCCCTTTCCAGTGCTTGGAATAAAACTGACTAGGCAATTTCAAGTTCATGTGCCTGATTCTCCCCCAAATCATTTGCAGCTTCCAACAAATGGACTTTAGCTTTTGTATCCTTAACTTGTTGAAAAACATTTCCAAACTGAGTCTTATTCCACAGTCTAAGTTTAAAAACTACATTCTTTTGCAATCTCCATAGTCTCACAAGAGGACTACAACTAATGTGATCGGGGACCTTCCAGTGCTCGTGTACTTCAGCTAGAAAACTAACATGAGTGCACCAAGCATTGAGAAATCTAAACTGGGAGTAACCTTTGTAAGAGCTGAAAGAAAATTGAATTAGTAGTGGGGAGTGGTCAGATGTTGCCCTGTGTAAATGCTGCACTTGAGTTATGGGAAAAGTGTTAAGCCAAAGGTCATTAGCTAAAGCTCTATCAATTCTCTTAAGCAAATTACCTCTCTTCCATGTGAAAGGGGTACCAATGTATCCTAGATCAAATAATCCTGCATTAGTGATATTCTGAGAGAATTGTAGCATGGTATTAAGATCAGGAGTTCTTCCCCCCTTTTCTCACCGGGATCTCTAATGCGATTAAAATCACCACCGACAAGCCAATTTGAAGAGTTACTTGTACGGATCCGCCACAACTCATTCCAAAGAGAAACTCTATCCATAGGAGTACACCCAGAGCATAGATGATAGTAGCACGCCACTGGAAAGAATCCATCCCAAACTGTAAATGGAGAAATTGATAATTATCAAGTTGAACATTGCGGCTTAGCTCCTTTCTTGTAAAAATCCGGATCTTATTGTTGCGAGTTGGAGTGAAAATGGAATCCGGAAAATCTTTTAGTGAATTTAGAGATGTTGGTATGCACCATAGGTTCCAGTAATGCTATAATCCAAGGTTTAAAAGTCCTGTTAAGATGTAGTAATCTATTAAGGGTGCCGGGACTTGCCACACCCCTAACATTCCAACAAATCGGATTAATCATGGTGTAATGCCTTACCGGCCCTAGTAATTCTAGGGGTGTTGCATCGAATGATCCATACAAATAATATTAGACTTAGATAAATTTTGCAACTCCATAATATCTTTTCTCCTCCTTCTACTTTTCTCGTTGAGACCAAGCACCATCGGCGAGTAGTTGCTAAATTCTCAAGAATCATTTGGGCGATTCCCCAATTATGGGACTTGAAGGGGTTATAAAAGTGGCACTCGCATCGGAATAATGCGGGATCACTTCCTTATTAGTATCAACTCCTTGTGCAGCACTTGTGATCCTAGATGTGGTGGCAGTCGTAGGCTCCTTAAGGACGAGTGTTAGATAAATCAATATGCTCGTAGATTCTTATTCCTCCTCCTCCTACTTCCTTGTTGAGACCTGGCCCCTTCTGCATCAGAATTATCTGAACTCACATCATCAGCTTCAGTAACCAGTGTAGCATTATTCATACCATTGTCTCTAATCTCTATTGGTAGATCTGCATATTTCCCAATAGCTGCCCGCTCGATTTGATCGAGCATAGTTTTTAAAATCCCCTCCTTATCAACAAGCCCATTCGGACCTTGATTTAGAATTGCAAGTTCATTATTCAAATCTCGGGTAGTAATTGGGACGAGTGCCAACTGGAATCACTGGAGAGATAGGTGGATTATCAGTTTTCTTAGTAACCTTATTATTTACATTATAAGGTCTTAATTCAGGGTGGAGTTTAAAGCATTGTTCCATGGTGTGTCCAAATAGGTGACAGTGCTTGCAATACAAAGGTTGATATTCCATAACAATGGGTTGCCAGTATCCATTATTAGCAGTGCCTAGCCAAACCCCATCCAAATAAGGTTGAGTAATGTCCCTTTTAACTAGAAATCTTGCATTGGAAATCCTGGTAACATTAGCAGAGGGGATATCAAGTTTGAGTGGCCTTCCCATAGCATCAGCTATATCATAGATGATTCTATGATTGTTAAAGGGAAGTTTTAAGTTAGGGAGACCGAACCACACTCTGGAACTATAGGTGGTTCTTTAGTTGGATCAAAGTCCATTGTCCACTTGAGGAGCTTCATGGGTTTCCCATCTATCATTATCACTTTTTTAGAAAAAACCCGTGCATAATCCTCCTCCTTAGCAAGCCGCAACATAATGTGTCTACTCGTCAAAAACCCCTAATTTCCAACGCCCACTAGCTTGAAATCATCAACGACTTTTCTCAAGAAATCCATTTTATGATGGCCAAACTGAAATTTCCCTACCAAGGTAAATTTATAAGGCTCCGACGAGTTTCGGAATCTCCTCCTCGCAAAAATCGAGCCGGCTTCCCAGCCTTCCTAGTACATTTCCTAATAAACTCACACTCGGCTTTCCCATCCATTGCATCATGAAATAATTGAGGGAACACCGGCTTATCTCCTAGAGTGGTTCCACCATCTTTCCTCACTATAACTTCAGCAAAAGTACCCCTTCCAACAAAGTGTGGATCAGCCCGAGTGAGATCATGTGCCATTGCCAATGTAACAGTACCACAAGCAAAATTCAAAAAATAAGGAGCCCGGGAAGTGAGAAAGAATCACCCCCACCCAAAACCAAAGGAAGAAGAGAACCGAGAAGGCTTCCGGCTTCTTTACGACCACCTTTCTCCACCTAGCACCAGCACAGCCGCTCACCTTACCAGTTTCCTCCATGGAAACCCTAGCAGAGCACCTCCCTCCAAACCAGCCGCCATTTATATATATATATATATATTATAAAAAGGAGCTATATTTGCTTTCTACATGTTAACACAAAATGTGGGGTTACATGCAAAACCCATTGGGAATAAAACGAAACCATCCCAATGAAGCCACAAAAAATAGAAAGGTAATATCCAAACATCAAATACAATAAAACAAAATAATGAAAACTTAGCTCTAATGAGGTAGTGGCACATCAGGCAGCTCAGATTGCAATTCAAATCCTTCCCAGTAAAATGCATCAGAAGATATACAGTGTTGCAGCAGAATAATAACTGAAATGGGGAGAACTCAAATTATCCCCATTAATCAGGATCTTAAGCTCATAATGAGGGAGATTTGAAACCAGGACCGTAGGAGAGTCAGCATCATTTCGGGCCAGCCAGTTGGCTTGTTTGTTTCCCTCTCTGAAATTGAAAGAAAATTTGGTCTGAGGGGATTTCATGGTATGGATTTGCTGCAGCCAGTAATTGTGATGCCAAAATGTGTGGGTAACACTATTTAGGCTTTGAATCAATTCATTGGAGTCAACCTCAATCCAAATAATGTTCCAGCAAGCATTCCTAGCTAATTGAAGTGCCCACATCACAGCTATTAGCTCAGCCACAAAAGGATCTTGTACAGCAACAGGGGCTTCAAAATATAAAAGGCATTTACCACAATTGTTTCTGAAAGTACCCCCCCACTCCTGCACTATTGTTGGAGTAACTACCATCAGTGTTTATCTTTATGGTATTGCTAGGAAGAGGCTGCCATCTAACAATTTTAACAAGTGGTGAGCTATCAATAGATGGTAGAATCAGCTGTAGGAGATTAGGGAACCTCTTATGTGTAATGATTTTGCTTAGGTAGGATCTGCAGTTTCTCACCACTGTTGAGACAACATTAGGAATGTCTTCAAATTTGGACTGGTTTCTAGCCATCCAGATGAGCCAGAGAACAATAAATTGGATGGTATTAAACTTATGATTATTCCTGTCTTACCAGCATGTGTGGAACAACTCCCAGTGAAGATTATTGTACCCCTTTCTTAGATGAGAAATAAGGTCCATCCACACAGATTGTGAGAAACTGCATCTGAAAAATAAATGAGGTAATGTTTCTTCCTGTGGTGACATAGTACACATATAGAAGGCCCTCTCAGCCCTTTCAATTTGAGTATGTCATCAGTGGAGATAATGCTGTGAAGTGCTCTCCAACAAAGGAAAGACATGGATAGAGACAAAAATTTGCTCCAGATAATTTACCCCCAAGGTACAGAAGGCCATTGAAAAGTTTTACTACAGATGGCTTTGGTAATAATTTGAAGCTTATAGGTTTCCAGATTAATGTGATCAGGTTTCCCTCTGGAGAATTTAACAGTAGAAATCTGTTGAGTTGAGTGATCTTGAAGAACTACTCTAAGTTGTGGAAGAGACCAGTTTTGGCTATCCCAGAAATTAGCCACCATTAGAGTATGATCCACCTGAGCAACTTTTGGGATTAACCAGTCTTTAGGGCACCAGTTCTCAAGCCAGAAATTAATCTCCCCATTTCCCAATTCCCAAATGAAGTGGTTCTTAGCCTCCTGTCTAGCTTTTATCATTTTTACCCAGATTTTAGAATCCCCCACTCTTCTAACAAAAAGAGAGGAATGGACATTTTTGCAATACTTTCCTTTCAAAAATTTTGCCCACAAAGAGGTCTGTGCTCTGAAATGAATCCACAATTTATAGAAATTAATCTGCTACAGATGATGGAGTCCTTTAAACCCCAAACCACCAGCCAAGGTAGGTTTAGTTGCTTTTTGCTAAGAAGTCTAGTGCAATTGATGTCTCTGTCCAGAACACAGGAATCTATTAAAGACCCTCTCTAGTTGCAATTGTGTGCTCTTTTTCAGGGTTTTCACTTGCAGCAAATAAGAAGGGAAGGTGGTGAATATGCTCTTCAGTGAAGTTATTCTACCTCCTTTAGATAGGAAAGAGTTGGTCCAGCAGTTCAATTGGGAGTTAATCTTATCAAGGATATCATCAGATTGAAGTTTCTTGGTCCTTCCCAATGTAAGATATACTCCCAGGTATTTAAAAGGAGGAGTAGTAGAGGAGAAACCAGTATGATCCAGAATCCAGTGCTTGATGTGGGCTGGTGTGTGTTTAGAAAATATCATCTGGCATTTATCAGAGTTAAGAATCATACCTGACTGTGCTTGAAAGGAGTCCATGCAGTGTTTTAATTATTTAACTGCAGTTTTGTGGGCCTTTGAATATAGCATAATATCATCTACATACATGAGGTGAGATATAGCAACATTAGATCTATGATTATACCTGGAGTAATCTTGTTGCAGGACATCTCTATCAATCATTCTTGAGAGGTAATCCAATGATGGGATGAAGATTGTAGGTGATAATGGATTTCCTTTCTTGAGTCCCCTAGTTGCTTTAAAATTACCCCAGGCTTGGCCATTAATCAGAATAGAGTGATCATTGGACTCCAGCCATCTTTTGATAAGATTGCAGAACTGATGCTTAAATCCTCTAGCAGTAAGAACTTCCATAATGAAATCCCAACTGATGGTGTCATAGGCCTTTTGAATATCCAACATGTAAATCATGTTGCCCCCCCTATGTACCTTTTCCAGATCCTAAAGTAGATCTTGAGCCAGAAGTATATTGTCATTGATGGATCTTCCTTTAATGAAGGTTGATTGGTTTGGTCTGATCAATTTATCAAGTTGAGGTTGGAGCCTTCCCCCAATAATTTTGCTAATTGTCTTACTGATCACAGAAGTGAGGCAGATTGGCCTGTATTGGTTCCAATTCTGAGAGTTGTTATTCTTGGGGACCAAAACAAAATTAGAAGCACAAAAATATCTTGGGAGAGGTTGGCTCTGGAAAAAGCTTTGAATAGTAGTAACCACATCCCATTTAACTACTTCCCAGGCTTTATGATAAAAGTTTGCTGTGTAGCCATCCGGCCCAGCAGTTTTATAGCTGTCCACAGACCTTATTGCACTCCAGATTTCATGCTCAGTGGGAATATCAGTAAGCCCCAGATTTCTGGTGTATTGAACATCATTCGGGAATAGTGAACTATCTATAGACGTTCTGGGACCATTGTTATGTGTAAGTAACTTCTCAAAATACTTAACAGCATCCTGGGCAATAGCAGAAAGATCCACAAGCATGTTACCCACTTCTGATTGAATACTATGAATATTGTTACATTTCCTTCTGTATTTAATATAGGCATGATAGAATTTGGTGTTCATGTCACCATGTAGGAAATGATTTATAGCAGCTTTTTGTTTTAATAGTAAATCCTGTCTTTCAGTTACAAGCTTAAGGTTGGTTTGTGCCGCAATATGTTATTCTTCAATTGCAATTCCAACTTGGACTTTGGCTTCCAGATTAATAACCTCTTTCTCAGCCACATTTATAGCTTGAAATATATCACCAATAGAATTCCAACTCCAATGTCTTAGAGCTTTACTGAGTTTAATCTAAAGTAGACTTAACTTGATAAGGGGGGATGGATGAGTAATATTGCACCAACTGTAGTAGACAATACTTTAAAAATCTGCATGAGTGAACCACACATTCAGGTATTTGAAAGGGGGAGGATAAGTAAGAGGATTATGGGAAGTAATGGTGATAAGAAGAGGTTTATGGTCAGATTCGGCAAAGCTTAGATGAGTCACAAAAGTGAGGAGCCACTTGGAGAGCCAGCAGCTATTAACTAGAATTCTATCCAACCATTCCCAAATATTCCTTCTTTTCCAAGTATGAGCAAGACCTCTGAACCCAACATCAAATAGATTTTCTACATGTATATTATCATTGAAGTTAGACATCTTGGCCAAGCTAGGTGTCCTACCACCCAAATTTTCAACAAAAGAATCAATACTGTTAAAATCCCCACCCAATAACCAGGGGGAGTTGAGATTAGCACCAATGTTTTGAAGATTAGCCCATAAGTTCTGTCTGTCTTCTTTTCAGCACCCAGCATAGACAAATGTAGCAAAGCCACTTTGTCCATTGATATGGAAAGAGGAATGAATGAACTGCTGATTGTCAATAAGGGGTGTCCAGGAGATTTCCTTTCTACAAAAGATCCATATCTTATTGTTGCAGTTGGAAAAATGCCCAAAACCATGAAATTTATTGATAATTTTGTTGGGGTATTTGTGCACCAGAGGTTCAAATATAGCAACACACCAAAACTGATGTTTTTTGTTGAGGTAAAAGATTCTTTTCAGAGATAAGGGGTTACCAATACCCCTAATATTCAAGCATAACAAATTGATCATTAGATTGGGGGGTGGGATTTAGATCTGGTCTTTATAGATCCAACAAATTCCCCCACTGTTAAGGGAGTCCTTAATTTCTGAGGTTCAGTATTAATCTTTTTCTTCTTTCTTGATATTTGAGTGTGTCATTTCCCCTCTAAATCATTCTGCATCTCAGAAATGATATTGATGGTTAGATCTTCTGACAAGAAATCAGTGGATTGTGAGGGGGAGATGAATCTAATATCTTCCACTTCTCTTCTACACTAGTTTGCATTCTCAACATAGTGGGACCCCAACACAGGAGGAGACCCACTATTGTATATGTCCATCTTATTGGGGTAGATAGAGCCAGTGCTAAGCCCCTTATCAGGAAGTAGAATTAAATTCTCCTTTGGGGAATTAGGGGATCTCACAGCAGATTCCTGCTATAAGGGGGTGACAGCCTCCTGCACTCCAGCTATACATGGTGCAGCACCTTTAGAATTGGGTGCAACAGCAACAACAATACTGGTAGATGCTTTAACCAAATAAGGAGCTCTTCAGTTAGGGGGTGAAGTCTATAACATCTATCATTAGTGTGGCCAAACATTTTACAATGTGTGCAGAAATAAGGTTTTTGTTGCATAATGACCTCTTTCCATTGCCCATCTTTTGCAGTCCCAATCCATATTTTCTTTATCTCAGGCAGGGAAACATCTCTTTCAACATGAATTCTAGCTAGTTCAGGTTCTTCCTTATTGATAGTAGCAGCATCACATCTAAGAGGGGTACCAAGTGATCTACCAATTTGGAAAAGAGCATTTTGATTAAAGTATCTATAAGGGAGATTTGGGAATTTGAACCAAATTCGTACAATGGGAAGGTCTTTGCTACGGTCAAAATCTGAGGTCCACTTTATTATCTTCATTTCCACTCCTGCAATACTAATCAACTATTTAGCAAAGAGCAATGCATAGTCCTCCTCATTAGAGAAATTGATTAATAAGTGCCAGCCATCCAGGAGACCAATCTTCCAGCTTCCTTTGAAGTTTAGAGACTCAAAGTATTTCCTCACAAGCTCCATTTTAGGGTGACCCAGCATAAATTTACCAATTAAAGTTAATTTGACCTCTTCATCCATCTCCTCCAACTCCTTTTCAGAAAAAATAATAGCTGGGCATCCCTCTTTTTCCTCAATAGGTCTAATAAAAGGACAAGAGGATCTTCTAGCTGCAGCATCATGTAACCTTTGAGGAAAAATGAATTCAAAGGGATCAAAAATGGAGGGGGCATTACCCACCACACCAGCATAAGTAGCTTTAGCCCAGGCAATATTTGTTTCCAAATCAATAGGACAGGCCATTGGAAGACTCCAAGGCACAACCAGAGATATACAAAGCACGAGAAACCAGAATCTGAACCAAACTGAATCAAACCAGTAGGAAGAAACCACCACCCTGAAGAGGTTCCCAAAATAGACAGGGAAAACTAAAACCAAAAGTTCAAGTAACCCTCCAGGACAGAAGCACAAAATCAAACCACAACAGCAGGGAGCCAAAAATCAATGGAACAATAATATTTGAAAAGTGACCAGCCCGAGAAGGACCTACCCCCCAGCAAGGAAACCAGAAACCAATACCACACCCCTTAGAAGTCCAAAGCAAAAAAGCACCAACTATCCCACTCACCTGAGACACCACCAGAGAACCGGCCACCAGCGAGGTCAAGGTTATATATATATATATATATATATATATATATATATATATATATATATAAGAAACTCGAGATGGCGACTGAGGTGTGCTTTGCTCTGCTAGGGTTTCTAGCATGATTCTGCCGACGGCTGACCTTGGGGTGGTGGCTCACGTAAGGCGGAAGGTAGGTGGTGGCTTGCTTTGTGGTAGTGCTTGGTGTGATCTTGTTCTTCAGCTCATTTTTTGGGGGGAAGGCCTTTCCCGGGCATTCTCTAGTTTAAATTCTACTATTCCATTGATATTCTCCTTGGGTCCTACTTTTTGGACTGGCTTTGTGCTGCTGTTTCTGGTGAGTGGCTGGATTTTTCTGTGCTTCCAGAAGCTTTTCTGTTTTTTCCTGGAACTTTTGGCTTGGCAGCCTCCTGCTGATTTACATAGCTTGCCCTATAGAACTGGAAACCATTATTGAGTGGGCTAAAGCCACATACGCTGGGGTGGTTGGAAATGCTCCTTTCATCTCTGATCCCTCCAAACTTATTTTTCCTCAAAGACTTCTTGATGCAGCTGCTAGTAGGATCTCTTGCCCTTTTATCAGACCCATTGAAGAGAAGGAGGGCTGTGTTGCTGTCATCTTCATTGAGCAGGAACTGGATGAGTTGGATGCTGAAGTTAAATTAACATTAATTGGAAAATTCATGCTGGGTCACCCAAAGATGGACTTTATGAGAAGATTCTTTGAATCACTAAATTTTAAGGGAAACTGGAAGATTAGCCTCCTGGATGGCAGGCATCTGCTAATTAATTTCACATCAGAAGAAGATTATGCAATGATCTTTGCTAAACAATTAGTTAGCATTGCTGGGGTAGAGATGAAGATAATAAAATGGACACCTGATTTTGATCCTAGCAAAGATCCTCCCATAGTCCAATCTGGTTTAAATTCCCAAATCTCCCTTACAGGTATTTTAATCAAAATGCCCTCTTCCAAATAGTGAGATCCATTGGAACCCCTCTCAAGCTTAATGTTGCAACCATTAACAAGGCTAAAGTAGAAATGGCTAGAATTCAGATTGAAAGGGATATCTCCCTACTATCGGCATATTTTTAGGTTGTGTGTTTTATTTTGAAAAGGGGGTCGCCTAACAGAAATTGTCGGCAAATTTTAGATTTTAAATTTGATTTAAATATATATATATAATTTAGAAAGTAGCATTTGATTTTGAAAATAATTTTAAGTTTGAAAATTTTAAGATATGAAATCAAACTAATCTCACATCCCAAATAGTTTATATAAACGAGCACCGCACTACAAACCGTGTATCTATCCCTAAGGATAGACACACTGCTTGACGGTGGGGCTCGATTAAACAAACTAAAAGATTTGTGACATCCGTTTGGTCTGCGAACCAATTTTATAAGCCGACAAATTCCCTCGCTTAATATGAAAGCATTAAACGGGGTTTATATTACTCGGGTTCTTTAAAATTCCCTATAAGGGCAAGCCCCTATAGTTAATTACATCTTAAGTGATGGGAATCACCTAAGAAAACTCTCCATAATAATCAATAATTCGCTCTCAAGGATTTCAAAGTTTAAGTTTTCGAGGGATTGAATTTTGGAATTTCAATAGGGAATGGATCAAATTTGGAACATTTTGTTTTGGGAATCCAAAGGAAGAAAAGTAGGAGAAATCACGGATTCGAAGCGAACTTCGGTAATTTCCCGACTATCCTATTGTTTGGCTTGAGTTTAGGAAAGTCCTAATATTTATTTAAATGTTTTGATCTTGCCAATTTTAATTAATTAGGGCTTATATTTGTATGATAAAATCAAACAAATAACCTTCTAAGATGTGAGGGTTTATTGTCGTACCGGACGACTACCTCGGAATCCTAAGACCGGTTAGGGCTTAATTTGCAGTGCAAGTGCCTAACGAAGAGTTGAGGATTTATGTTGCACTAGGCAAACTACCTCGAAGTCCTATGGCTTTGTTATTTAATTCTAAGAAAGTTTTGTTGGAGTAGACTCAGGTTTTACTGATGTCGATGGTCGTGCTGCCCACCATGCTCCGAGCTCCTTGTTGTTGCACAGGTTTAGTTTTAGAAGTCATAAATCAGGGGATGAGAGAAGTGTTTTGGTTTAGAGAAAATCTTAAAATCCAAGTGTTTTTATGTTTCAATTAAAACAAATCTTAAAGTTGATTATAACGACACCGGTTAAGATCCCACGGTTCCATCCTTCCGGCATCGTTATTGTTATCGGATTCACTTAGTCCAGATGAATTTGCTAAACTCAACTGAATGAGTTCCACACTTTCATTTAGACCGTGGGAAATCTCGTTAGCAACACGTAGGTTACATCATCCGAGGTATTCCCGACCATCCAACAGGACGTTTTAATTTAGTTGTAATTGTAGTTTTGTGTTATGTTTGTGATTAAATTTTGAGTTGTTTTATATTTTGAAATGTTGTGGTGGTGAATTTTATCTTACAATGACTTTTGACTTAGTTTTGGTTTCAGTTTTAGGGACTATCCTACAGGTGTGGGTTTTCATGCAATAGTTGTTTATCATGTAAGAAAAGTAAGTGCGATGCGTTTAATGAAATTGCAATAATGTAAATTGTAAGAAAGTAAATTGCAATAAAATAAAAGCGCACTCGGAGGGTCTTCCCGTCATCCCAAGCCGCACTTAAAACACAATTAGAATATTTAAGCAAGTTCCTAGGTAAAGCTAAGGTAAGGGTTATGGTTTTCTACCAAGTTCCTAATCCTATAGCTAGTCATTTCCTATGACGTCTAGGTTGCTTGTGTTTTGGTTTGAAGACAATTTTCTTCATCAAAGAACAATTAAATTCAATTGTTCTTATAAACATCCTATCATATTGAGAAAGTGTTTAAGAAGAATCTTAAACATCTTTTCAATATTGCTAGAATTGTTTTAAGTCCAAATGGATTCAATTACACAAATGAATTAATCGTCCAAGAATCTCAAGTTTTGTTATCTTGCTCGGTGAACTAGGACATTTGAATATCCTATAGGTGAAGTAACATTTCATTTAATACTCTGTTTAGGAGTTATGATAACTAAAGCTTTTGAGGGTAAATTGGTGTTCAAATGGTTTGTGATTTAGTTTAATTTCCATTAATTTGGAATAGTGTTCAAGTTATTTTAGATTTAATTTGAATTCTTTATGTCTTTGGTGATGTTATATTTAATTCAACTTAATTTAATTTAATTTAATTTAATTGAGTTTTAATTTAATTCAATTTAATTCAATTTAGTTTGATTTGATGTTACATTAAATTAATTTGATTTGATTTAATTTTAATTTGATTTGATTTAATTTAATTTAATTTAATTTAATTTAATTTTAATTCATTTAATTTAATTTTTAATTTGGTTTAACTTAATTTAATTTAGTTTTATTTATTTAATTTAATTTAGTTTAATTCATTTAATTTAATTTAATTTGTTTATTTAATTTTATTTAATTTAATTTAATTTAATTCAACTTTTAATCTTAATTTAATTTAATTTAATTTAATCCAATTTAATTTACTTAATTTAATTTAATTTTTAATTTAATTTTATTTTTTAATTTTAATTGAAATTTTAAAAGAGTTTAATAATTTAATTTTAGTTTAATGATTAAGTCTTTTAATGTTTTGAATTTGAGTTATCATTTTAATTAAGAATTGAATATTAATGAGGTAATTAATTTAGGGATTTTTAAATTAAAGAATAAATATCTTCCTAATAGTATCCCTATTTTAATAATTTCAATTTTTTTATTCCTCCAAATTTAATCAATTATTTAATTAAGGTTTAATTATTTTAAATTACTTAATGGGTTTCTACCCTTTAATTATTTAAATTTCAATCATCCAAATCAGATTAGGATCAAATGTTTTACTTATTAATTTTTTTATTAAACCTAAAGTTTTAATTAAGGGTTAAAATTTTAATTACCATTTTGCCCTTTAAGCTTAATAATTTCATAACTCACTAAATTGAACTCAAATGAACTTGAAATTTTTATATGACTTCACTCATATGTCAATAAAGACATGAGAGGAGAAAATGTGATTTTTCTGTATTTAATTTATTTATATAATTATTTTTGGTGGAAAATAGAGATTTCCAAGGAAAATTTAATAACATGACCAAGGGAAAGTTTCTGTCCTTAAGAAAATTAGGGGGCATTCCTAATGACCAGAGGACCACTTGGACCAATTTTGGTGATTTTTTGAATTATATTATTTTTATTATAATTATTTTAAGTTTTGGAGTGTTAATTAATTTAAAAATAAAATAAATGTTGAAAAATGAATTTTATATTTTTCAAAAATCTCTCTAATATCAAGGAAATCAGAGAATCAAATTTTGCAATTTTCTGATTTTTCTATGATTTATTATAATTATTTTAGTGAAAATGCTAGAAAATATATTTTTTTTAATTTTAAAATTACCCTAGAGCTTTAAAATTTAATATCTCACTAAATAAACCTAAGAAAAATATGGGGTTTGTTCCTAAGTGATTAAAATTCAAAATGTGACATTTTGGTGAATTTTATTATTTTTGTGATTTTTATTATTTTTTAATTATTAAAATATTAAAATAATATTAAAACATCAACTTTTTTAGAAAATTAAAATTTTAATTTTCTTAAATTCCCCTGATATCAGAGAGGCTCCAAAACCAATTTGGTGAATTTTTAAAAAGTATTTTGAAAGTTATGAATTTTTAAAGTTTAAAATGGCTAAATGGCTTAATCAATCCAATTAGTAGGGCTAACCAAGTCCAATTGACCTCAAATTTTTATGGTGGGTTCCTCTGATCCTAAAGGTCAGTGGAGAATTGATTTCAAGTCAATTTAATGTATGGTTAGCTCTAATTAATTAGAGATCCATTTTGGGTGTTTAAGCCAATTAGGGTTGTTTTAAATGAACTAACTCAAAACCTATTTTTCCTGGGGTCCTCTGGTCATAAGGAACATCACTAAATTTTCCTAGAATTTATTTCACAACATGCTATTTATTGGAATTAAAATACTCAAAACAGTAACATGAATTTGAAAAATCAATAACTTTTCATAGGGATGGCCTCTGACTTTGGAAAATTTAGGGAATGTTCCCAAATTTAGAGGCTTCAAAAGCCCTATGGTCTCATGCCATGGTGAATTGTATACATGCATGGAGAATTAAAAATATGCAGAGAGTAAATAAATTATTAAAAATAAAATACTTGATGAAATTAAATGATTTATTTTCCACATTATTCTCCTCTCGTTCACCGAGCAAGAGGATATTTTTATTTTATTTTTCTGATTTTTCTACACAAAGTTATGAATTTTTGAAGTTTAGGGAATTAAATAAATAGAAAATACCCCTAATTTTCTATTTATCCATGCGGCGCCGCGTCAACCTCGGTAGCTCCGAAATGCCGCGTGGCGCGCTCCCATTCGACACAGCCATCTGACTCAGCGCTCCGGGGGCCCGCTGTATCGTTCCGTCTTCTGATCCGACGCGATCCTGGCCGTCCGTCCGCGCGTGTATTGAATGGATGACATCCGTTCATCGTCCCCAAGTGTCCTCACCCGAGAGCCGTCCACACTAAATCCCTAATATCTCACTCGATACTCAATGGATTTTCAAGTTCTTATGCTCTATGGATTCGTCTTGAAGAGACGAACACATCTATACGGTGATCATGCATTGAAATTAAAGCATTTGAAATGGAGAATCTCCGAAGCTCGGGATGAAGAATTAGCTCATACCTTTGCTCAGAGAAGTGTGGCTTCGATCTGAGGGTTGTTGCACCTTCGATTGGATCCCAGCAAGCTCCAGATGAAGTCTCCTGGTCTGGTGAATTGTCTAGGTGTGATTTCGACCAAGCCCGATCACAAAGCTTGGAGGGCTGGAGCAATTGGGTGGCTCGGAGATGGTGGACACCTTCCCTTGGTCCGGTGAAGGTGTAGAACCAATCAATTTGGGGATTGGCTCACCGTGGAGAAGTGTCCTGGTTTTGGGCCTAGATTTCAACTCTGAAATTGAGCTCACAGAGAAGAAATGGCAGGGGGATCTCAGTGGGGATCAAGTGCTTTGTGTATGGGGAGGAGTCTGGAACAATTTTGGCAGAGTTTCCTTAAGGTTTTGTTTCAAGCACCTCTCATGGCCGAGAGGGGTGGTGTTTAAATAGGAGAGGGTGGAGGGCCTCCCGTGGGAGAGTTAGGGCTTGGGATCAGCCTGCTCTTGGCAAGAGAAGAACAGCTCCAATGGCCACTAGGGATGGGGCAGCTCAGCAGGTGAGAATTCCAAGTTGGGCTCACATGTGAGCTCTCGGCCATGGTGTTTTCCGGCGACCTGGTGGCTGGCCGGCCAGGCATTGGTCACTCTCAGGGTCAGGAGATCCAGGGCTTGAAGTTGGTTAAGGCAATTGGGCTTAGACATGTGTAAAGTGTTTGAATCAAAGTAGAATGGGGTAAGGGTATATTTTGGCTCAAATTGGTCAAATGCATGGATTGGGCTAGGTGCACCTTCCCATGGCTAGTTTGGGCTGAAGATAAAGTGGTTTAGGTCAGCTTAATTAGTGGGGAAGGGTCACCATCCAAGTACAATTAAGCTTAAGCATGGTTTAGTGGAGTCATGGAAGTGGCTAAATCACCCTTAAGGGAATCATTAAAGGACTCCCTCCTTTTGCCAAAAATGACATGGTGATGTGTAAAGTGGCTGCCATGGCTTGCATATGGCTTGTGCATGGCTTCATGGCTCCATTTGGCTTGGGAAAAGGTTGAGTCAATTTCATAAAAATGGATTTTAGGAATTTTTGGTAATTTGATGGAAATTTGTATGAGACTTGATTTGGAATGATTTGATGATGAATTTAGGACTTAGGGATGATTTTAATTGAATGGATGATGTAGAGAAATATCATGTGGGCTTTGGGACCAATCTTGGGCCTTTGGATGTGGTGAAGGATGGGCTTTTAAAATGGTTTAGGAAAGTGGGCTTTTGAATTTTAAAATGGATTTTGGGATGAAATTTTGTAAAGAGTTTGGGCCAAATAATTGTTGGGTTTAGCTCATGGATGTATCATGAGTGACTTGAAGCAAATTGGGAGTGATTTGGGTTTGAATTGGATTGAATTTGGGCTCTTTTGGTGAATGGGCCAATATAGGTCCAAGTGGGCCAAGTTGGGCCAATGTTGGGCTAGGGTTGAAATTGATGTAAAATTAATGTTGAGAAATGTCTATGGGAGTGTTTCAAAGAGGTTTTGACTTTGGTTGGGCTTTGATTTTGGGGTTTGGGCTCATTTGGGTTAGGTTTGGGTTTAGGTCAAAATTGGGCCTTTTAGCTTTGGGTTGAATTTGAGTGGGATTTGGGTCTAAGTTTTGGGAAAATCATGTTAGTGTAATGCTTGTGAGGATTCTAAGGAAGATTTAGAAAAGATTTGGGGTTAATTGGAGTTGAATTGGGTGAGTTTGGGCTAGGTTTGGGTCATGGGTCCAAATTGGGCTTTAAGGCCAAAAGTGAAATTGGATCCAAATGTCAATCAAATTGGACTTGGATTTGGTCTAGATTGGTGTAGAGAATGTTTAATTGAAGTTTAGAATTGAGTTGGACCAGAATTTGGGTCAATTGGATAGGTTTGGTTTGACATTGGGTTCACTTTGGGTTAAATTGGGTCAAATTGGGGGTTTTGACAAAAGTAGGGTAAATTGACAAAATTGCCCCATGGTGTAGTTGAACAAAATGATATTAGGAATATTTGGGATTTTCTGGAATTTTCTGGGAATTTTTTGAATTTTTTGAATTTTTGGGTCAAGAGCGGTATTTTGGGTATTTGGAGGGTATTGGGAGGTTTTTCTTGGAATTTTTGATATTTTTGGGTATAGATGATCAATTTGAGTGATGTGGAAATGTTTGGGATTGATTTTGAGGAATCTTGGGTTATTTGGAAATTTTTGAGAAATTTGGGTAATTTTAAGGGTTTTGGGTAGGCTAAGCGGGTGTAGGGTCCCGGGGTCAAAATTGAAAATTTGGAAAATTGAAGATTGGGTAAATTTGAGTGGAATGAAATCATTTTGGTTGAGCCATGAAGCCACATCAAGCCCACATGAGCCATGAAGGGACTCATTTGAGGCATCCACTATGTTGTTCCTAACCCTCTAGCCAAGGGCTTAGGGGTTAAGGACCATCCATGTGAATCACCTACATGAGTCAGGAGGTCAAGTTAGGTATGGGTGTGGTTTTAGGAGGTGTGTGAAAGTGTAGTGTATGTGTAAGTGTATGTGTAAGTCATCCCCTTCACCAGACCAGGCCACCCAGGGTAGTCCTAAGGCCAAAGAGTCTTATAGGAACTCATCCTTTAAACTTCCACATTTGATTTCAACCCTCTAGGTGATTAGGGGTCTACAGTCAAGTTTGTCGAGTTTGCAGGGAGTTAAGAAGTGGTTTGAATTTCTAAAAGGTGGGTCCCAATTCTAGTCCTCTAGGATTGTCAAAGGAAAAGCCTAAGGCTAGATCCTAAGTACTAAAGGGAAGAAGAGAAGACCTCATCAAAAATGAGGTCAACACCTACCTGATATAAAGAAGATTTGGATTGGGTCTGCAAAGGTTGGACAGTGGCAAGAAGTCATCATGCAGCAAAAACCTTATTTTTTCACTCATTGCAAAATGTTTGGCCACACAAATTATAGATGTTATAGAATCCACCCTCCAACCAGAAGAACTTCAAACATGGTTAAAGAAACTACACCTATAAAAACTGTTGGTGCACCCAGCTCAGAGGTGGTACAGGAGGCTGATAATCCTAAAATGCTGTTGTATGAGAATAGGCCAGTAGTTCCTGAGAAATTATTTTCCCCAAGGAAGACTATTTCCCCAGGTGCAGTTAGGAGGCCAAGCCTTGGTGGATCTCTGAACCATGAAAAAAATACCTATTTTTATGCCTTGATTTTTATCAAATTTTTAAGGATATTATGCTTTAATGAAAGGTATTTTTGTGTTTTGGATGTAGGTGATGCAAAAATGTCCAAGAAGAAAAAAAGATGAAAAAGGAGCAAAAAGGAGCAAAAATGGAGCCAAAAATGCAAAATTATCAAAATAAATGGTCTGGCGCCTAGGCGCCAGAATCCGGCGCCTAAGCACCAGTTCGATACAGAATTCTGTAAGATTTTTTACAACTTTTGGACGGTTATTTTGACGGTGTTAGCGGTTATTGGACCATCTAAAAGATTGGCAGTTATTCCTGGATTATAGGACATGTGATACATTGTATTTGGATGCTTGCGAATGGTTAGGATCGCGAAGAGGTGTGATCCAAAGTGAAGAGGTGTGAAGAATTGGATACAGAGTCCGGCGCCTAGGGGCCAGATTCCGGCACCTAGGCGCCAGACACACCTTCTAGAAGATTCATTGAACATAGACACATTTTGAAGAGGTACCTCAGGGCAACTCATGAAGCCTATAAATAGGAGGCTACTCCTTCAGAGAAAAATGCCCAAATGCCCACAACCCAACTAAAAACCACCAGCGCCTAACCTAGCCCCATAGTTCCATTTAGAGAGAGAGAGATTAGAGAAATATTTTAAGGGCCATATTTATAGTTTCTTTTATTATTTAGTGAGTTTATTTTATAGTTTGTATTAAGAGTATTTGAAGAGTCAGTGCTTTTGAAGTCTATTTACTTTGGAGTCAGAAGGATTTAGAGGTTCAGTTGGAGAAACACTTGAGATAAGTATTTTTATTTTGATTCAAGATTTTATTTATATGTTTTGTTGTTTAAATTCAATGTGTTCTGAGTAGTTACTTTACTTTCTCCTTTCAATTATGAAAAGATAAATAAGATAATATAAAATTCGATGGAGAATTAAAAACTATATTTATATTTTAAACATTGTGATGATATTAATACCGGATCTTAATTTACTATTTAAATTAGCTATTTAAATTGTTAAAATCTTTTGAAGAGTTTTGAGACATAGAAGGAGATGAACTCTTAACTAGTAGATATCACATGAATCCTTGGGTAGTCGAAGGCCTTGCGCGGGTTATTCAAGGTGAAGTGCAAATAAATAGGAAGATATTATTTAATAGGCGTAAAATTGATAAGTTTTTAGAGTGACATGCTAAATTCTTGTAATTTGGTTTATAGAGAAGGAAAGGGTCACTAGTAGGGCTGACCATAGCCACCCTTAGACATCTAGTAGTGTGAGCCTAGATTAACCCATTCTACTAGCAATACATCCAAACCTGATCTATAGATTAGCCAATGTTCTTTATACTATCGAGCGAAGGTAAAGAATAGGAATGCTTCTATTTGGCACAATACCATAAATTTATATTCTCCATGAAGATTACATTATCTAAAAAGTTTTGGATTAATTGGAAGGAAGAAAGTTGTTTGCTTATTTTTATTTACATCAATCATTACTTTATTACTCTTTTATTTCTGCATCTAGTAAATTAAATATCAACTTGTTAATGTTAAAAGGAATACATAAAAATAAAATCAAAATATTTAAAAAAATCTATAATCCTCCTCGTGTGATCGATACTAGAGTCTTTATTTAAAGCTCTATATTAGTTGAAGCGATACGTATACTTGCGCAGTACCCCTAGTGTGTAAAACATTTTCCATAAAATTATATTTATATACACTAGTCGCTATTATTATTTGAGTCCAAGAATTGACTATAACATTTTTTTGATAGCATAAATTACTGCAATGTTTGGCGATTGCAAACCAAGATTTGGTGCATTGCTCCGGATCGAGGGTCAAGTTTTTGGCGCCGTTGCCGGGGAGGAAAAATTTATAGATTTTAAATATTTCTATTTTATTTATTTCTTTTATTGTAAAAAATACAAAAAAAACAAAAAAAAACAAAAACAATAAAAACAAAAATAATAATAATTTTATTTCTTGCTATTTTACTTACTTTTTATGCGTAGTTCTAGATTTGAAGAATTATTACCTATGGATTCTGAATTAGAAAGAACTGTTAGAAGAATTAAAAAAGGAAAACAAATTCAAAAATATCAAGAGATGGCTAATTTACATAAAAATTTACAAAATCCAATTGAAATTAATGAACAAAATGTTTACAAACCATTAAGGGATTATGCTAACCCTACAATTGATGAACTTCATAGTAGTATGCAAATACCTACTGTAAATGCTAATTCTTTTAAGCTTAAACTGTCTATTATTCAAATGGTTCCAAATAATTAATTTGGGGGAACACCAAATGAGTATCCAAAATGACACATTGCTAGCTTTTTAGAACTTTGTGCTACCTTTAAATATAATAATGTTTCTGATGATGATATTAGACTTAGACTCTTTCCTTTTTCTTCAAGAGATAAAGCAAAGATGTGATTAAACTCATTAGCAATAGGTTCTATTAAAACATGGGCTAAAATGGCACAAAAATTTCGTGCTAAATATTTTCCTCCTTCTAAAACTGCTAAATTGAGAAATGATATGACGTCATTTAGTCAATTTGACGGGGAGAAAATTTATGAAACTTGGGAAAGATTTAAAGAACTATTAAGAAAATATCCTCATCAAGCTTTACTTGATTGGTTAATTATTCGAACATTTTATAACGGACTAATTGGATCACTTAAATCATTATTGATGCTGCTGCTGGAGGTTCTTTAATGGCTAAATCATTTAATGAAGCTTTTACTTTAATTGAAGAAATGGCTAACAATAATTTTTAATAGCCTTCTGAAAGGATTAATCCTAAAAGAATAACAAATATTCATGATAACGAAGCCTTTTATATCTTAGCTTCACAAGTAGCTGCTATATCTAAGAAATTAGATAATTTTGCTATCAATATATCACATAACAACTCTGCTAATATTGAAGATTCTCAAACTATTGAAATTTTACAAGCTATTGCTAGTAAAAATAACCCTTATTCCAATTATTATAATCCTGGATGAAATAGACACCGTAATTTTAACTGGAATAATTCACAACAATAATGGGGTAATAATCAATCCCTTTCAACTAGAAATTGGAACAATTAAGTAAATTCAAACTATAAACCACTTGGATTTAATAATCAACAGAAAAAGTTATCTATAGAAGAATCAATTTTACAACTAAGTAATCAATTACAAAATCAAAACACTACTATTCGTAATATTAAGAATCAAATGGGACAAATAGCTAATTTAATTAATTATAGACCACCAGGAACACTTCCTAGTAATGTTAAAATCAATCCAAAAAAACTGGAAAAGAACATGAACATGTTAAAGCTGTGCAACTTAGAAGTGGAAAGGAATTAAAAGAAAAATTGTAGAATGAAATTGAAAATGAGATTGAGATTGAAGAGATTGAAAAACATAAAGAAACTCCTTCTCCTAGTCAAGATGAGGCCGTTATTCCTATTATTGTGGAAGTTGAAAAACCACCAGCACCTTTTCCTCAAAGACTAAAATAGCAGAAGCTTGATCATCAATTTTCTATGTTCTTTGAAATTTTTAAGAAACTTACCATTAGCATACCTTTTGCTAAAGCTTTGGAACAAATGCCAACTTATGCAAAATTTAGGAAGGATATTTTAAGTAAGAAATGAAAATTTGAAGCTTTTGAAACCGTTGCATTAAGTCAAGAATGTAGTGTAATAATTCAAAAAGAATTACCTCAAAAACTTAAAGATCCTTGAAGTTTTACTATACCTTGTGCTATTGGAGAAAAATTTTGTGGAAAAGCTTTATGTGATTTAGGAGCAAGTAGTAATCTCATGCCATTTTCTATTTTTCGAAGGTTAAATTTAGGAAAGATTACTCCCACCACTGTAACCCTTCAGTTAGCTGATAGATCTATCACCTACCCTAAAGGCGTTATAGAGGATGTTCTTGTTAAAGTGGATAAATTTATTTTTCTTGTAGATTTCATTGTACTTGATATGGAAGAAGATAAAGAAATACCAATTATTCTAGGGAGACCTTTTTCTAGCTACTGGATGAGCTACGATTGATGTGCAAAAGGAGAATTAACCATGAGAGTTAATGATCAAGAGATTAAATTCAATGTTCTTAAATCAATGAAGTATCCTGATAAAGAAAAATGCTATCAAATGGATATTATTGATTATATAATTAAAAAGAATTATCAAGAAAGATGTAAAGTCATTTCTGAAGAAAAAATTGAATTATTAACTGATGAAAATAAAGAACTAAAAGAAGAAGAATTATCTAAAGAAACTCATTATATTAAAGATAACTGGGAAATTTTGGACATAACTCAAAATGATATACTCTTAACCTCAATTTAAAAAGCCCCTGAACTACAACTAAAAATGTTACCTACACATTTAAAGTATGATTTTCTTGGAAATTCATTAAATTTACCTGTTATTATTTCTTCTAAACTATGTTTAGATTAAGAAGAAAAACTGATAGGAGTGTTAAAGAATTATAAGAAAGCTTTTGGTTGGACTATTGCTGATATAAGAGGAATAATCTCTTCAATCTGTATGCATAGAATTTTAATGGAAGAAGATTTTAAACCTACTATTGAACCTCAAAAAAGATTAAATCTTATCATGAAAGTGGTTGTTAAAAAAGAAATTTTAAAATGGTTAGATGTTGGAATTATTTATCCTATTTCGGATAGCCAATGGTTAAGTCCTATTCATTGTGTTCCGAAGAAAGGAGGAGTAATTTTCATTGTCAATGATAAAAATGAACTAATTCCTACAAGATAAGTTACTGGATGGAAAATTTGTATTGATTATCAGAAATTAAATGACATCATTAGAAAAGATCATTTTCCTTTACCTTTCTTGGATCGAATGCTTGATAAATTAGCTGGACACTCATATTTCTGTTTTCTGGATGGATCTTCTGGTTATCATCAATTACTTGTCGCTCCTAAGGACCAAGATAAAACAACATTTACAAGTCCTTATGGAACATTTGCATTTAGAAGAATGCCTTTTGGTTTATGTAATGCACCTACAACTTTTCAAAGATGTATGATGTCAATATTTTGTGATTTGATTGACAAAGGAATTGAAATATTTATGGATGATTTTTCAATCTTTTGAACTTCTTTTGAATCTTGTTTGGAAAATATTTCCAATGTTCTGAAAAGATGTGAAGAAACAAATTTAGTTCTGAACTGGGAAAAATGTCAATTTATGGTCACAGAAGGCATTGTACTTGGTCACAAAATTTCACAAAAAGGGATGGAAGTTGTTGACCTCATTTTTGATGAGGTCTTCTCTTCTCCTTTTTAGTGCTTAGGATCTAGCCTTAGGCTTTTTCTTTGACTATCTTAGAAGACTAGAATTGGGACCCACCTTTTAGAAATTCAAACCACTTATAAACTCCCTGTAAACTCCACAAACATGACTGTAGACCCCTAATCACCTAGAGGGTTGAAATCAAATGTGGGAGTTTAAAGGATGAGTTCCTATAGGACTCTTTGGCCTTAGGACCGCCCTCGGGTGGCCTGGTGCGGTGAAGGGGCCGACTTACACACACACTACACTTATACACTACACTTTCACACACCCATACCTAACTTGACCTCCTCGACTCATGTAGGTGATTCACATGGATGGTCCTTAACCCCTAAGCCCTTGCGCAAGAGGGTTAGGAACAACATAGTGAATGCCTCAAATGAGTCCCTTCATGGCTCATGTGGGCTTGATATGGCTTCATGGCTCAACCAAAATGATTTCACTCCACTTACATCCACCCAATCTTTAATTTTCCAAATTTTCAATTTTTGACCCCCAGGACCCTACACCCGCCTAGCCTACCCAAAACCCTTGAAATTACCCAAATTTTTCAAAATTTCCTAATTCACCCAAAATTCCCCAAAATCAATCCCAAACATTTCCACATCACTCAAATTGATCATCCATACCCAAAAATACCAAAAATTCCAAAAATACCTCCCAATACCCTCCAAATACCCAAAATACCCCTCTTGGCCAAAAAATCCAAAAATTCAGAAAATTCCCAGAAAATTCCAGAAAATCCCAAATATTCCTAATTTCATTTTGTCCAACTACACCATGGGGCAATTTTGTCAATTTGCCCACCTTTTGTCAAAACCCCCAATTTGACCCATTTTAACCCTAAGTGAACCCAATGTCAAACCAAACCTACCCAATTGACCCAAATTCTGGTCCAATTCAGTTCTAAACTTCAATTCAACATTCCCAACACCAATCTAGACCAAATCTAAGTCCAATTTGATTGACATCTGGATCCAATTTCACTTTTGGCCTTAAAGCCCAATTTGGACCCATGACCCAAACCTAACCCAAACTCACCCAATTCAGCTCCAATTAACCCCAAATCTTTTTTAAACCTTCCTTAACATTCCCGCAAATAAAAAACTAACATGATTTGCCCAAAATTTAGACCCAAACCCCACTCAAATTCAACCCAAAGCTAAAAGGCCCATTTTTGACCTAAACCCAAACCTAACCCAAATGAGCCCAAGCCCCAAAATCAAAGCCCAACCAAAGTCAAAACCTCTTTGAAACACTCCCATAAACATTTCTCAACATTGATTTTGCATCAATTTCAACCCTAACCCAACATTTGCCCAAGTTATCCCAATTTAACCTACATAGGCCCACTTACCAAATAAATCCAAATTCAAACCAATTCAACCCCAAAATCAATTATAGAACATCCCTACATAGGCCCTTCATAGAACATCCCTAAACCAATTATAACACTTATTTGACAAGGTACTTCACAAAATCTTCACCCAAATGCCCATCCTAAAATCAAAAAGCCCATTCCCCTTAAACTTTCCTAAAAGCCCACTTCACCACATCCAAAGGCCCAAAATCTACCCTAAAGCCCACATGACATCTCCATTTGTCATCCACTTAATTAAATCCATTACCTAAGTCCTAAATTCATCATCAAATAATTCCAAATCAAGTTTCATACAAATTTCCATCAAATTACCAAAAATTCCTAAAATCCATTTTCATGAAATTGACCAAACTTTTTGCCAAGCCAAAGGTGAGCCATGAAGCCATGCATGAGCCATATGTGAGCCATGAGAGCTTTGGACACTCCACCATGCCATATTGGGTAAGAAGAGGGAGGGCTTTCCTTAATCCCTAAAGCTCATTAGCCTTAATCATGTTTCACCTAAACTTAAATTTAATCCAAATATATTTGGATGGAGACTTCTCCATGCCAAACCAGCTGATCCCTTTGATCCCCACAGCATCCAAAGCCACCTTGAGGGGTGCACCAAGCCCAAATGGGTGGGTTGACCCATTTAGACTCAAAATTATCTCCTCCCCTATTACATCTAAATCAAACCCTTTACACATGTCAAACCTCAATTGAATGCACCAAACCCCAGCCGTGACCCACCTGAACAAGATGGTGACCAATGCCTGGCCGGCCAGCCACCAGGCCGCCGGAAAACACCATGGCCGAGAGCTCACATGTGAGCCCAACTTGGAATTCTCACCCGCCGAGCCGCCCCATCCCCGGTGGCCATTGGAGCTCGTTCTTCTCTTGCCAAGAGCAGTCGATCCCAAGCCCCAACTCTCCCGGGAGGCCCTCCACCCTCTCCTATTTAAACTCCACCCCTCACGGCCATGAGAGGAGAGCCGCACAAACCTTGCCGAAACTCGCCAAAATTGTTCCAAACCCTTCTCCACCCTCGGAGCAGTTGATCCCCAGTGTCAATTTGCCCTAATCCCCCCTGATAAAATCCAATTTCTCAACTGAAATTCCACCCAAAACCAGGACACTTCTCCACAGTGAGCCAATCCCCAAATTGATTGGTTCTACACCATCACCGCACCAAGGGAAGGTGTCCACCGACAAAAGCCCCATCTCCGAGCCTCCCGATTGCTCCGACCTCCAAGCTTTGTGATCGGGCTTGGTCAAAATCCAACCTGGACAATTCACTGCGACCAGGAGACTTCATCCGGAGCTTCTCAGGATCCAATCGAAGGTGCAACAACTCTCAGATTGAAGCCACACTTCTCTGAGCAAAGGTATGAGCTAATTCTTCATCCCGAGCTTCTAGATATTCTCCATTTCGAATGCTTTAATTTCAATGCATGATAGTCGTATAGATGTGTTCGTCTCTTCAAGACGAATCCATAGAGCATAAGAACATGAAAATCCATTGAGTATCGAGTGAGATATTAAGGATTTAGTGTGGACGGCTCTCGGGTGAGAACACTTGGGGACGATGAACGGATGCCGTTCATTTAATACACGCGCGGACGGACGGCCAGGATCGCGTCGGATCAGAAGACGGAACGATACGGCGGGCCCCGGAGCGCCGAGTCGGATGGAGGCGTCGAATGGGAGCGCGCCACGCGGCGTTTCGGAGCTGCCGAGGTTGATGCGGCGCCGCATGGATAAATAGAAAATTAGGGTATTTTTTTGATTTATTTAATTCCCTAAACTTCAAAAATTCATAACTTTGTGTAAAAAAATCAGAAAAATAAAATAAAAATACCCTCTTGCTCAGTGAATAGAGGAGAATAATGTGGAAATGAAATCATTCAATTTCATCAAGTATTTTATTTTTTATAATTTATTTACTCCCTGCATACTTTTAATTCTCCATGCATGTATACAATTCACCATGGCATGAGACCATAGGGCTTTTGAAGCCTCCGAATTTGGGAACATTCCTCGAATTTTCCAAAGTCAGAGGCCATCCCTATGAAGAGTTATTGATTTTTCAAATTTATGTTACTGTTTTGAGTATTTTAATTCCAATAAATAGCATGTTGTGAAATAAATTCTAGGAAAATTTGGTGATGTTCCTTATGACCATAGGACCCTAGGAAAAATAGGTTTTGAGTTAGTTCATTTAAAACAACCCTAATTGGCTTAAACACCCAAAATGGATCTCTAATTAATTAGAGCTAACCATACATCAAATTGACTTGAAATCAATTCTCCACTGACCTTTAGGATCAGAGGAACCCACCATAAAGATTTGAGGTCAAATGGACTTGGTTAGCCCTACTAATTGGGTTGATTAAGCCATTTAGTCATTTTAAACTTTAAAAATTCATAACTTTCAAAATACCTTTCAAAAACTCACCAAATTGGTTTTGGAGCCTCTCTGATATCAGGGGAATCTAAGAAAATTAAAATTTCAATTTTCTAAAAAAGTTGATTTTTAATAATATTTTAATATTTTTAATAATTAAAAAATAATAAAAAACACAAAAATAATAAAATTCACCAAAATGTCACATTTTTAAATTTAATCACTTAGGAACAAACCCCATATTTTTCTTAGGTCTATTTAGTGAGATATTAAATTTTAAAGCTCTAGGGTAATTTTAAAATTAAAAAAAATGTATTTTCTATCATTTGCACTAAAATAATTATAATAAATTATAGAAAAATCAGAAAATTACAAAATTTGCTTCTCTGATTTTCTTGATATAAGAGAGATTTTTGAAAAATATAAAATTCATTTTTCAACATTTATTCTATTTTTAAATTAATTAACACTCCAAAATTTAAAATAATTATAATAAAAATAATATAATTCAAAAAATCATCAAAATTGGTCCAAGTGGTCCTCTAGTCATTAGGAATGTCCCCTAATTTTCTTAAGGACAGAAACTTTTCCTTGGTCATGTTATTAAATTTTTCTTGGAAATCTCTATTTTCCACCAAAAATAATTATATAAATAAATTAAATACAGAAAAATTACATTTTCTCCTCTCATGTCTTTATTGACATATGAGTGAAGTCACATAAAAATTTCAAGTTCTTTTGAGTTCAATTTAGTGAGTTATAAAATTATTAAGCTTAAAGGGTAAAGTGGTAATTAAAATTTTTAATCCTTAATTAAAACTTTAGGTTTAATAAAAAAATTAACAAGTAAAATATTTGATCCTAATCTGATTTGGATGATTGAAATTTAAATAATTAAAGGGTAGAAACCCATTAAACAATTTAAATTAATTAAACCTTAATTAAATAATTGATTAAATTTGGAAGAATAATAAAATTGGAATTATTAAAATAGGGATATTATTAGGAAGAGATTTATTCTTTAATTTAAAAATCCCTAAATTAATTATCTCATTAATATTCAATTCTTCATTAAAATGATAACTCAAATTCAAAACATTAAAAGACCTAATCATTAAACTAAAATTAAATTATTAAACTCTTTTAAAGTGTTAATTAAAATTAAAAATAAAATTAAATTAAAAATCAAATTAAATTAAATTAAATTAAATTAAATTAAATTAAATTAAAATTAAAAGTTGAATTAAATTAAATAAACAAATTAAATTAAATTAAATAACTTAAATTAAATTAAATTAAATTAAATAAATAAAATCAAATTAAATAAATTAAATGAACATTAAATAAATAAAATCAAATTAAATTAAATTAAATTAAATCAAATTAAATTAAAATTAAATAAAATCAAATTAATTTAATTTAACATCAAATCAAACTAAATTGAATTAAATTGAATTAAATTAAATTAAAGATTAAATTAAATTAAATTAAATTAAGTTGAATTAAATATAACATCACCAAAGACATAAAGAATTCAAAATAAATCTAAAATAACTTGAACACTATTCCAAATTTAAACCCATTAATGGAAATTAAACTAAATTACAAATCATTTGAACACCAATTTACCCTCAAAAGCTTTAGTTATCATAACTCCTAAACGATAATATTAAATGAAATGTTACTTCACCTATAGGATATTCAAATGTCCTAGTTCACTGAGCAAGATAACAAAACTTGAGATTCTTGGAGGATTAATTCATTTGTTTAATTGAATCCATTTGGACTTAAAACAATCCTAAAAATATTGAAAAGATGTTTAAGATTTGTCTTAAGCACTTCCTCGATATGATAGGATACTTATAAGAACAATTGGACTTAATTGTTCTTTGATGAAGAAAATCGTCCTCAAACCAAAACACAAAGACCAAGACGTCATAGGAGATGACTAGCTATAGGATTAGGAACTTGGTAGAAAACCATAACCCTTGCCTTAGCTTTACCTAGGAACTTGCTTAAATATTCTATTTGTGTTTTAAGTGCAGCTTGGGATGACGGGAAGACCCTCCAGGTATGCTTTTATTTTATTGCAATTTACTTTCTTGCAATTTACATTATTGCAATTTCATTAATCGTATCGCACTTACTTTTTCTTGCATGATAAACAACTGTTGCATGGAAACCCACACCTTTAGGATAGCTCCTAAAACTGAAACCAAAACTAAGTTAAAAGTCATTGCATGATAAAATTCACCGCCACAACATTTCAAAATATAAAACAACTCAAAATTTAATCACAAACGAACACAAAACTACAATTACAACTAAATTAAAACGTCTCGTTGGATGATCGGGAATACCTCGGATGATGTAACCTACGTGTTGCTAACGGGATTTCCACGGTCTAAATGAAAGTGTGGAACTCATTCGATTGAGTTTAGCAAATTCATACTGGACTAAGTGAATCCGATAAAAATAATGATGCCGGAAGGATGGAGCTGTGGGATCTTAGCCGGTGTCGTTATAATCAACTTTAAGATTTGTTTTAATTAAAGTATTGAAAACATTTGGAAATTAAGATTTTCTCTAAACCAAAACACTTTTCTCATCTCCTGATTTATGATTTCTAAAACTAAACCTCTGCAACAACAAGGAGCTTGGAGCATGGTAGGCAGCACGGCCATCGTCGTCAGCAAAAATTTCTTAGAATTAAACAACCAAGCCATAGGATTTCGAGGTAGTTTGCCTAGTGCAACATAAATCCTCAACCTTTTGTTAGGCATTTGCACTGCAAATTAAGCCCTAACCGATTTTAGGATTCCAAGGTAGTCGTCCGATACGACATAAACCCTCACATCTTCGAGGCTATTTGTATGATTGTGTCATACAAATATAAGTCCAAATTAATTAAAATTGGCAAGACCAAAACATTTAAATAAATATTAAGACTTTCCTAAACTTAAGCCAAACAATAGGATAGTCGGGAAATTACCGAAGTTCGCTTCGAATCTGTGATTTCTCCTACATTTCTTCCTTTGGATTCCCAAAACAAAATGTTCCAAATTTGATCCATTCCCTATTGAAATTCTAAAATTCAATCCTTTGAAAACTTAAACTTTGAAATTCTTGAGAGCAGAATTATTGATTATTATCGAGAGTTTTCTTAGGTGATTCCCGTCACTTAAGATGTAATTAACTATAGGGGCTTGCCCTTATAGGGAATTTTAAAGAACCCAGGTAATATAAACCCTGTTTAATGCTTTCATATTAAGCAGGGGAATTTGTCGGCTTATAAAATTGGTTCGCAGACCAAACGGATGTCATAAATCTTCTAGTTTATTTAATCGAGCCCCACCATCAAGCAGTGTGTCTATCCTTAGGGATAGATACACGGTTTGTGGTGCGGTGCTCGTTTATATAAACTATTTGGGATGTGAGATCGGTTTCATCTCATATCTTAAAATCTTCAAATTTAAAATTATTTTCAAAATAAAATACTACTTTTCAAATTATTTATTTAAACTAAATTAAAAATTCGCCGACAATTTCTGTAGGCGACCCCGTTTCAAAATAAAACACACAACCTAAAAAAAAAATAATGCCGACGGAAGTTGATCAAGAAAAAGTGAAAACTATTGCTGAGCTGCAACCACCTACTACTATTACTGATGTGAGAAGTTTTTTGGGTCATGCTGGATTTTATAGAAGATATATAAAGGATTTTTCTAAAATTGCTAAACCTCTTAGTTATTTATTGAAAAAAGAAGCTAAATTTGAATTTAATGAAGACTGTATTAATGCTTTCAATATTTTAAAAGAAAAATTAATAACTGCACCTATAATTAGTGCACCTAAATGGAATAAACCCTTTGAATTAATGTGTGATGCAAGTGATTTTGCAATTGGAGCTGTATTGCGACAAAAATATGAGAAAATTTTCAAAGTTATATATTATGCTAGTAAAACTCTTTCTGAAACCCAAAGAAATTACACTACCACTGAGAAAGAGCTTTTAGCTATAGTCTATGCCTTTAATAAATTTAGACCTTATCTTCTTAGTACCAAATGCATAGTTCATATTGATCATTCCGCTATTAAATATTTAATGGAAAAAAAATGCTAAGCCTAGATTGATAAGATGGGTTTTACTTCTACAGAAATTTGATTTTCAAATAGTGGATAGAAATGGAGCTGAAAACCAAATTGCTGATAATTTATCTAGAATTAAGAATGATGTTATTACCGAGGAAAATATAAATGAGAAATTTCCCGATGAACATTTATATGTTATTAAAGGATGCCAAACACCTTGGTATGCAGATCTAGTTAACTATTTAATTAGCAATATTCTACCTTATGGATTGAATAACAAATATATTAAGAAATTTAAAAATGATGCTAAATCTTATATTTGGGAAGATCCTCATTTATTTAAATTAGGAAGAGATTATGTAATTCGAAGATGTGTACCTTATGAAGAAACTTTTGCTATTATTCAAAAATGTCATGATTCTGATTTTAGAGGACACTTTGGAGTAGATAAAACTGCATTTAAAATTTTAAATTCAGGATTTTATTGGCCTACCTTGTTCAAAGATGTGAGACATTATGTGAAAACATGTGATTGATGTCAAAGGATAGGAAATACATCTAGAAAAGATGAAATGCCTTTAAACTATATATTGGAAGTTGAAAATTTTGATATATGGGGTTTAGACTTTATGGTACCATTTGTACTATCATCTGGAAAGATTTATATTTTATTAGCAGTTGATTATGTTTTGAACTGGATTGAAGCTGTAGCTTTACCTAACTGTGACTCCAAAAGAGTTTCAAAATTTTTAAAGAAAATGATTTTTTCATGATTTGGACTGCCTAAGGTAATTATCATAGATGGTGGAAGTCATTTTAGAAATATAAGAATTCAATTATTACTGGAAAAATTTGGAATCAAACACAGAATTGCAACTGCGTATCACCCTCAAACAAGTGGAATGGCTGAAGTATTAAACAGAGAAATTAAAAGAATTTTTGAGAAGACTGTTAATCCTGAAAGAACTGATTAGGTTGATAGACTTGATTCTGCATTATGGGCTTATAGAAAAGCTCTTAAGACACCAATCGGAATGTCACCTTACCGGTTAATTTATGGTAAACATTGTCACTTACCTGTTGAAGTTGAACATAAAGCTTATTGGGCGATAAAGGAGTTTACTTTTGATTTGAATACTGCAGGAGAAAAATGATTATTACAATTAAATGAGATGGATGAAATAAGAAATGAATCATATGAAAATGCTAAAATTTATAAAGAGAAAATGAAGATGTTACATGATAAAAAGATTTGAAAAAAAATATTCGAGCCTGGACAAGAAGTATAATTATTTAATACTCGTTTAAGACTTTTTCCTGGAAATTTAAGATCTAAATGGATAGGACCATATATAACTGAGAAAGTATACCATTATGGAGCTGTGGATATTAAAGACCCCAAAACAGGAAAAATATTTAAAGTTAACAGATTCAGACTGAAGCCTTATTTTGGAGACATTAAAATGATTTATAATGAATCTTACGAGTTGAGTCTACCTGATTAAAGACTTAATTAGGTCGGGCTGACGACGTTAAACCAAGCGCTTTGTGGGAGGCAACCCATATTTATTTTTGTGTGTTTTTCATTTTTAATGTAAGGTTATGCCTCGATTTTGACTAATTTTATATAACTTTAGAAAATTGGATGCTAACAAGTCTTCATTGGCTTAAACTAAAAAATATCTCGAAGTATATAAAGTTTGAACTTTGGATCACTCCATTTCATATGTGAGTAAAAAGGAGATCAAGTTAACCTTCGTTATGATTGTTTATGATTTGTTTTACTAAGTCTATATTGATCTTACCATTCTAATTTACCTATTTTGGAGAACGAAACATTGAAATTTGACGATAGACGAAACAGAGTTGAACGTTGTTCCGGCGCATAGGCACCAAAATTTGGCGCCTAAGTGGCAGAGTAAAACTGTGTATCGGTGGGTTCAGCGCCTAAGCACCAGTTTTGGCGCCTAAACGCCACAGTTACTGGATCGTGTAAAAATTAAAAATTTTTCAGTTTTTCACATGATTTTCTTCTTTAAAATTACCCCATCTTCATCACCAATCCCTAAGCCATCAAAATTACAACCTAGACACTTCATTCTTGAGAGATTAGTGAGGATTTTTAATGAAATGGAGAGAAGAAATCTTGGAGAAGAGGCTAGAGACAAAGGTTCAAAGGATCCTCAACCCTACTTCAATGGTTTTATCGCTGTAAGTTTGGAGAAAGTTTCAAGTCATCTAGATAAATTTGAAGCAGAATTGAAAAGTATTGGAGATCGCCTCCCTGAGATGTATCATCAAATGGAACATCTAGAATGACAGGCGAAGCTTCAATTTGATCATCTAGCGGCTTATCAAGATGCTCAAGTGGAGATGTATGTAAAGAACAAATGGATCGACGAGAAAACGGCTACGGATTTTTCGAGGGCGTTAGTGTTCTTCCAAAGTAGGCCTAGTAATCTTCATTGTGAAGAGAATGAAAATTTCTAATTTGAAGATTAGATAGTTATTGTTGTGTGATCTAGACTTTTATTAGTGTGTCGTTGTATCGATTTAGTAAATCGATTGTGTTGTTTATGTGTTTGATTTATTGTTCAATGTGTGTTATATTTGCTTTGAAATTGTGTAGTTTAATTGTTTGTTAGGACTTGAATCATATTACTATACTTATCTATATTGTATTAACTAAAATTGAAGATTATGAATGAAATTAGAAGAGTTTAATTTAAACCTTGTGTTTAATTAGTGGATTTAATTTTTAATTTTAAAATTTTTGGGAAATATTTTGGAAGTTGGAAACTAAAGCACTACTCTAATATGAGTAATTGGAAGTTGAATTTATGAGTTTTAGTAGAAAATAATATTTTTAAAGTGATTTTTGTGAAAGGCGAGTCTGGCGCTTAGGCGCCAGAATTCGGCGCCTAGGCGCCGGTTCAGCCTGCTTAACGAAAATTAGAATTTAAACCCCATTAGCCATGTTTGACGCCTAAGCTTCATCCCCTTCCTCTTTTTCATGAAAATACACCCCCTAGATCCATCTTGAGGTCAATACATCAAGTTTTTGAGCTCTAAATCACTTGATTTCTTCATCTCGAGGTTAGATCTACCTTCTAATGCATTTATTTTTTATTTTTACCATAGTTTTTCCTATTTTTTGCTAAAAATAGAAATTTTGAGAAAAATTTTGATTTTTAGAGTTTCTCCATGGATGTTTAAACTCATTCTAAGTTCTCAAGCTTAAAAAGAGTTTAAATATTTGATTCCTAAATTTATTTGTGTTTTCTTTCACGTTTAGATGGCACCAAAATCTAAGCGAGGAAAGGCACGAGAAAATTTTGACAACAGCAAGTTTTCGATTGCGGTAGCGCATTATATTTTTCACGAATTTGCGACATAAAGAAAGTTTATCTCAGAGCGCAGTTTTTACAATCCTGGTGAAATGATAGAGAACACGATTCTGTTATTTCACTGTTGTTGCCATTATTCCTATTGTACGTGAGTTTTATCCTAAATTTTTGGATGCGGAAGACTATGAAGTCTTTGTTAGAGGTGTCAGAGTTGGATTTACTCCGTAACGGATCAATATTTTCTAAGGCCTGCCACCTACCATCGAGTGTTGCTATTCTGGTTTATCTCCATGTGAGGGAGATCTTGAGATGATTTCTGCATATTTGACTGATGGAACTGGAACTTGGATGATCCGGAATGACAAACGGTTAAACTTCAAATCTTCTAAGTTAAATGGTATTTCAAAGGCATGGCATTATTTTATTTCTGATAGACTTCTACCTTCCAACCACCTGAGTGAAGTTACCAGAGATCGAGCTATCTCGAACTACGCATTCGAGAGGAAGCAGATAGATGTTGGTAGTATTATTTATGATTCAGTGGAATCGATTGCTAGATCTAGCACTTCTGTGGGATTAGGATTCCCACCCTTGATTTATTCTTTATGCATGAGCAATGGAGTTTCTGCTGATATATCAGAGGAGAAGTTGAAGTCTACAAAGTCAATTGGGCAGGAGAGTGTTAGCATTTATGATCTTCTTTGAGGGAAGAGATCTTCTGGTCCTTCTACTTCTGTACCTACTCCAGGTAGAGCTTCTACTTCTAGACCTTCTACTTCTACTACTGAGCCACCATCTAGTTTCTGGGAATCAATGAATAATCAATTTTTGGAGTAGCAGAATGAGTTATTTCTAACTCACTATAGAGTAGATACTATAAACAAGAAGATTGGTCATTTATTTGAATTTACCCAAAGGAAAAGTGAGTATGATGCTGAGTATTGAGAGTCTTTAGTGAGACTCTTGAAGGGTGAGCATGATGTTAAGTTTCCTACCTGTCCTAAATTTTCACCGTATGTTGATCCAAAGGATGTGGAGTTTTCTTTTGGTGATGACAAAGACGAGGCTACAGATAGTGATTAGTAGCTTGATTTACCTCTGAGATGTGCTGATTCTGTTGTTAGTTTATTTCTTGTTTGCTAGTGTTGTTTGTTGTTTGTTAGTGTAGATTTGTTTATGAAACTTTGTGTGGATTGTTTGATGTTGAGACTGTTTTAAATATTTAGTGTACTGTGTTGAAAACTGAAATTTCGATGAATTAATGTTTATTTCTGTTTCAGCCTACTGTTTAGTATTCTTAAATAGTTAGTAATTTTTTATGTTTCTGTTACTTAGTAGTATAGTCTTTTAATTTAACTACTGATATAAAAAAATGATGAGCCTTCTTACTTCTATATGTGCTTCGTTATCTCAGTAATATTCATAAAAAGCATGTGTAGAAATTGACTTTTATCATGCATGTAAAGATTTTGATTTTTTGAAATTGATTGTGGTCTAATAAAAATGAATTGAAATTGATTGAAATTCATTTTAGAAATGTTGAAGTTTGATTTAAAATTGTTTTGAGAGTTTAGTTGGTCATGTTATTCAATTTGGAGGAGATTAAGGATTTTAGGCCAAAATTGAGCTTTTGGATCCAAAGGAATTTGGTTGAGCTTTTGATCAAACTTTGGGTGAAATAAATGTTAAATTTGTTTTAGAAATGTATGAAAATTTTTGAACAAATTTGGGGGGATTTTGAGTTGAAATGAGTTTAAATTGTGAACTTTAAGCATAAGGTTGATTTTGAGCAAATTGTGTTAACTTGGGTCAATGTTGAGCTAGTGTTGAGTTGAGAGCCAACACAATGTCAAAAAAGATCATTATTGATGTGATGAAGAGTTTTCAACTTACTTTGGGTGAAAATTTTAAGGTTGGGTCAAGATTGGGTTTGATTTGGGAACTTTAGGGTTAAACGGACCAAATTGGGACATTTGATAAAATTGGGCTAAATTGGTAAAATTGGGGTATGTGATAGTTGAAGAAAATTAAATTGGGAATATTTAGGAAATTATAGAATTTTTTGGGAATATTTGGAATTTTTTGGGAATATTTGGAATTTTCAGAATTTTGGGTTAAAAGGGGTATTTAGGGTGTATGGAGGTTATTTAGAGTGTATTTGGGTATTTTGGTGGATTAATGAGGTAGGAACTATTTTGAAATGATTTTGAGGAATTTTGGGAATTTTGAGAAATTTTTGAAGAGTTTTAGATGATTTTTGGATGATTTGGTAGTTATAGAGGCAATTTAGGTAATTTTGGGCAAGTTTAGAGTCCCGGAGTCAAAATTTGAAATTTTGGAAAAAATGAAGAGGGCTTCAAGTAAGGGAAAATGGAACCATTTTTTGTGGAGTCAAGATTGAGTAGAATTGGTTTGGGATGAAATTAAGGTTTAGGAGCATGAGCCATGGAGCTTGGCCAAGTCCAACCACTTTGGGACCAAGTCTAGCCAAAATATGACCACTTTATGATCCTTCACATATTAACCCTAGCCATCTTAATCAAAGACTAGTGGCTTTGGTTCAATCATGTGAGTTTCATAAAGGGCAGAAAGAGAAGGGTTCAAAGTTTTGGTTAAATGGCTTAGAGGTGTGTCTATGTGCAAGAGAAGCTCAAGTCACTCAAGGTTACCCTAAGTCCAAACATTCCTACCAGAACTCACTATTCGTTTTCCATATTGTGGTTTTAATCTTCCATGGTGTTTTAGTGGTTTGTAACCATCTAAGTGGGGTCCCAAGAAGAGTTAAGATGTGGCTGAGAATTTCTAAATGGTGGGTTCCAACTCTAGTCCTCTAGGATAGTCCAGGAGAAGTCCTATGGCTAGATCATAAGCACTAAGAAGAAAACTAGACCTCACAAAAAATGAGGTCAGCAGTCAGAACTGTACAAAAATGTGCATTGGTGGCTATGCACCGCTGGTTGGCGCATAGGCACCACAGTTATAAAAAACCTAAAAAATGAGGTTATAGAAGCCAAGATCATGGGTGAGTAGTTTCTGGAGTTATTAAGGAGTTTTAACATGTCTAGGGTCGGTTTTATGCCTTCCTAAGTCTATAAAACAACCCTGAATTTATGAAATACTTGCCTCAATTCTTATTTTCATTCCTGAGTCTTTTGAAAGAGTATTTTGAGTACAAAAATGTCTTCTTGGGAGAGCAAAGTTAAGAAGAAATAAGAAGCGAAGAAGAGGAAGTTTATTTGTGATAATGCGCAAGAGTTATAAAATGGATTTTTGGCTGTGAGTATTCAAGGAATAGCAGAAAGGATTACGAAGATCGAGGCAGATGTGGAGTCTATCGATTCAAATGTAAATGAAATTAATGCTCATTTAGCGCATATTGGACGACAACTTAAAATACAATTCAGTCATACAAGTCATGTGGAAGAAGTGAATAGAGCGATGTATATAAAGAACAAATGGATAGAAGAAGATGCAAGAGCTTTTAATCATCGTCCGTTTTATCAAATTTACATTCCAGATGGTTCAAATGAAACTAATGGTTGTTCTGGATATATTCCACCTAATGGAGATTGAATTAAATTATGTGAGATCTTGTAGTTTGATTATGCGTGTTTAGTGTTTTTAAGTGTGATTTTAATTAATGTTTATGTTTGTTGCACTTTACATATAATTGTTGCATCTTAATGATGTATGTTAGTTTTTAATTACTTGTGTTTAAACTTATGTATGTGGAGAATTTCATCCAAACTGTTTGGATAGAAATTTGTAGTTCGTATTAAGTGTGTTTTAGTGTTTAATGAAATATAAGTTTGTGTTTGCATGAAATTTGTGTGGAATTATTGGAAATTAAAGAGAACTTTTGGAGTATTAGAAGAGTTTATGGGGAGAAATAATTGTTTGTAGTGATTAAATGTTATTAAATCAGATTTTTGATGGAATTAACTTAATTGTCAAAATTTGGGCACTGACGACTAAGTGCCAAATCGAGGACGCACAAGCGCCAATTTTTGTGACTAAGAGCCATATACTCGCTCATAGGCGCCGGTTCGCGAAAATCAATTTTTGACAGTTAAAAACCCTAAATTGACCATTTTTAACATCCCCATCACCTTCAACCTCTCGGTTCTGCAAAATAGGAGCCTATGACATTAATATTTGGATCATTTTAGAGCCGATTTCGACAAAATTTATTGGATTTGAAGTCCTTAAGATATGATCACTACTCCTATGTAAATATTTTTTATTTTCACCATGTATTTTGAGTACATTCTTGGAAAATCTAAAAATCACTTTTCATAGTGAAAATTTGAGAAAAACATGAGAAATTGCTTGGATATTGTGGAATTTGCCTTTGGAAGTGGAATTAACAAGTTTTGTTTAAATTTGGAATTTATGGTGAATTTTTTGTGAATTTTTAGAGATGGTTCCAAAGTCAAAGCGATCGAAAGGAAAAGAAAACTTTGATTCTAACAAATTTGTCAGTTCTAAAGCGGAGAATTGCTACATTGATGCACATACATCACGGAAATTGATTCCAGAGCAAGTTTTTACAAAACTAGGAAGAGATATTCAAGAAATGATTAGAAGAAGAAATTGGGAAAGATACTGATGCTTCTCCTCTATTGCAGTTGTTTCTGTGGTGAGAGAGTTCTATGCTAACTTGCCCGTAGCAGAAGACAGTTTGGTGATGGTTAGGAGGCAACAAGTGGATATTTCATCTGCGGTAATTAATAATTTCTACTAATTACCTCCTACAATGTTTTGTTTTTATGCAATTTTTCATCTTTTTAAGGGAGAGTTGGATGAGATTATGGCTTTTCTTACTGATGGAAGAGGTTTGTGGAAGATTATAAATGACAGAAGAGTGAATTTTCAAGCCTCTAAGTTGAATGCTACTTCAAAGGCATGGCATTATTTTATCTCATCTAAGCTTCTACCTTCAAGTCATGTTAGTTAAGTTACAAGGGAGAGAGCTGTTTTGAACCATTGTATTCAGCAGGGAAAGCCTTTAGATATTAGGGCTATAATTTTTTATTATATTTTAAACTGTGTCCGAGGTGCTAGTACTGCAGGTATGGGATTTCCATCCTTAATTTTTTGACTTTGTGAGCGGTGTGGTGTTAAGGCTGATACATAGGAAGAGGTTCTTCAGCCACTTAGACCTATTACCAGTGTCAATTTGAACACTTACACTGTACCTTCAATATTTGGCTATTAAGGAGGATCTGTTAGAGCGTCCAGTGCCTCTGCCTCAGCTGCTTCTACTTCTTGTGCTTCTGCTGCACATGCATCATCCTGAAGAGATTAACAAGATGGATTATCAGAAGATTTTAAAGATGGTGAATCTTACCAAAGAGCATGTTAGAGATATGGATGGTAAAATTGAAAATATTAAAAGGTATACTGTAAAACATGATGAATATTAGGAGAATTATCAGCAGTACATGGATAGAGTGATTAAAGGGGATCACAGTGCTGAGATGCCCCCTCATCCTTTTTATATACCTTATGTCCCATCCAGATACTGGAATGAAGATGATGAGGATGAGGAATATGATTGTTTTGTTGAGTTTGTGATGTTGTGTTTTGATTTTTTTATGTGTTATGATGTTTTATTTTGATATTTTCATATGTGATGGGATGTATTTTACTATGGACTCTGATGTTGTGTAGATTATAGTTAGACTATTTCTATTATGCACATTTTGATGTTTTATGATGTAATACATGCTGTGTTTGTGGTTGAAAATGTTTTTATGTGTTTCTAGTGTTTAAGCTTTTAGTAGTGTCTAATTTAATTTCTATAAATATTAGAAAAATATAGAACGCTATTAGAAAACCCTATTTATATAGCATGTTTAAACTTTTCAAAATTTGCTACCATCTATTTTCTAATATGTTATGATTTTTGGTTTGTGTTTGCTTTGAAAACCTCCACTATTGTAGAAGTCCTTTGAAATTATGAAATTTCTATTTTAAAAAAAGTTTAAAAACTGAATTTGATTTCTTTTTACTCTTTGTTTTTAAACTGTTATACTTGCATATTTAGAATATTAAGATTCCTGCAAGCATATTATTCCAGTTTTTTTAATTCTCACCCATGTATCATTTTTATACTTAAATGTTTTATCCTAATTAAAAATTAAAGTTTGGGTGGAATTTAAAAAAAGAAATTTCAAAAAACTAAAATTTTATTTGTTCTCAAGAATACTTAAATAAAATTTGATTTTTTATTGAAAATAATTATGCATATGAAGTTATATTAGTGAAGCAAAATTTTTTAATATAGAAATGAGTAAGAGAATTTAGTTAAAATTTATAGTAATGTTGAAAATTTAAAGTTCAAATTTTCTTAGTAAAGAAATGTTAAATATAGTTAAACTATCTTAAGTAAGAGTGTTGAATTTTTGGATAAATAGAAGATTTGACTTTTATTTTTTAAAGCTTAAATTTCTTTTATTGAGAAATAATTTTCAAAACTATTATTATGATTTTGAAGTGAAGGATATATATCAGACCTTTATTGTAAATGAAAGGTTGGAATTCAAAATCATTAAAGGTCTATCCAGATATAGTTATCCTTGCCTTATTTAAAGAAAAAGAAAAGAAAAAAAAAAGAGAAAAAAGAAAAATAGTTTGTAAAAAGGAAGGAGAAGCTTGAGGATTTTAGGGCTTAATAAAAAATTGGTTCCATACCTAAAGTTTAAAATATAAGTTTTGAGAAAATCTAAAGCTTAAGGTTATAATATTTTTAAGTAAATCTATTTCCATATAAAATTTTTTAAGTGAGAAAGATGAAATATTTGAATTCTATAATTTGAAAAATCTACAAGTATTTCTGAAATAGATGGGAACTAATATTTTTCATTATCCTTTACTTAAGAACCTTCTAAACTTTAAGGTTGTCTCATTTACTAGATTTTTTTTAAATTGGACTATTTTCATTTCTAGAAAAAATTTTGAAACCTTCCTAAAGAAAATCATTTACATAATTTGCATGTTAAGATTTTCTAAGTGATTAAGTGTCACTTGAGGACAAGTAACATCTTAAGTTCGGGGGATTTTGATATACCTAAATTATATAGTGTTTAAAGCACATTTTATACCTATTTTAGATGATATTGCACTTTAATGGAAGGTAATTTTTTTTGTTTTTTCTTGCAGGTATTAATAAAATGAGTGAAGATGTGCAAAATTGGCCTCTGACGCCTAAGTGTCAGATGGGCACGGTGCATGGGCGCTACAATTAAAGTGACAAATTTATTTAAATTCGGCGCGAATTTGAAGGGGTTTTTGAAGCATCCTTTGGTTTAACTTCACTAAATTCCCATCAGTGCTGAAATTAATTTAAAATTTGAATGGATGGATGCATTCTTGGTGGATACATTGAATCTGGACACATTTTGAAGAGAAAGAAAAAAGGTTGTTGTTGGAGGGCGTGGTTAGTGTTAAGAGTTAAGTTTATGTTAGAGAGATTACACATTTCCACTTCACCACTTTTATTATAAATAGTATCTAGTTTTTATTAAGAGTAGAATAGAGATTTGGAGTCAACAGAGTTAGGCACCAAACTCTATTGAGTCTTGTAAGGGGAAAGCAAAGTTTCAAAGGAACATCAAGAGTCTTGTGGAGAGAATTTTCAGATAAGTGTTTATCTTTGTTTTACAATTGGTTTTTAAGTAAAATTTGTTATGTTTTCACTATTATTTGTACTTCCAAATCAAGTTGTGATTGTGTTTTCTCCATAGATTCTGAGTAGTTTTCTTTATCTTTTTTCCTTTTAAATG
This sequence comes from Papilionanthe hookeriana x Papilionanthe teres, assembly GCA_022702705.1. Taxonomy (NCBI): domain Eukaryota; kingdom Viridiplantae; phylum Streptophyta; class Magnoliopsida; order Asparagales; family Orchidaceae; genus Papilionanthe; species Papilionanthe hookeriana x Papilionanthe teres. Next base: position 146,606,446 of record CM040424.1, on the reverse strand, counting down.
ATGAAGTAATTAAATTATTGAAGGAAGTTGTGTGAATTATAGGATTTCAATGTTGGAAGAAGTTGTGATGATTCAGTAGCTTACAATTTTTTTACTTCTTCATTTGGCAAATTAAGATGTTAAAATTTGTTGGGAGATTATGTAAGATCCATTGTGGTATTATCTCAATCAACAATTGGAAAGAATCACATGCAGTTATATGGATGAGAATTGTAGTTCATATGATTAGGTGCATGTTGACCTCATTTTTGATGAGGTCTTCTCTTCTTCTCTTTAGTACTTAGGATCTAGCCTTAGGCTTTTCCTTTGACTATCTTAGAGGACTAGAATTGGGACCCACCTTTTAGAAATTCAAACCACTTCTTAACTCCCTGCAAACTCCACAAACTTGATTCGTAGACCCCTAATCACCTAGAGGGTTGAAATCAAATGTGGAAGTTTAAAGGATGAGCTCCTATAGGACTCTTTGGCCTTAGGATCGCCCTACAGGTGGCTCGATGCAGTGAAGGGGCTGGCTTACACACACACTACATTTATACACTACACCTACACACTACACTTCCACATACCTCCTAAAACCACACCCATACCTAACTCGACCTCCTGACTCATGTAGGTGATTCACATGGATGGTCCTTAACCCCTAAGCCCTTGGCTAAGAGGGTTAGGAACAACATAGTGAATGCCTCAAATGAGTCCCTTCATGGCTCATGTGGGCTTGATATGGCTTCATGGCTCAACCAAAATGATTTCACTCCACTTACATCCACCCAATCTTCAATTTCCCAAATTTTCAATTTTTGACCCCCGGGACCCTACACCCGCTTGGCCTACCCAAAACCCTTGAAATTACCCAAATTTCTCAAAATTTCAAAATTATCCAAAATTTTCCAAAATCATTCCCAAACATTTCCACATCACTTAAATTGATCATCCATACCCAAAAATACCAAAAATTCCAAGAAAACCTCCCAATACCCTCCAAATACCCAAAATACCCCTCTTGACCCAAAAATCCAAAAATTCAGAAAATTCCCAGAAAATTTTAGAAAATCCCAAATATTCCTAATTTTATTTTGTCCAACTACACCATGGGCCAATTTTGTCAATTTACCCTACTTTTGTCAAAACTCCCAATTTGACCCATTTTAACCCAAAGTGAACCCAATGTTAAACCAAACCTACCCAATTGACCAAAATTCTGGTCCAATTCAATTCTAAACTTCAATTCAATATCCCAAATACAAATCTAGACCAAATCTAAGCCCAATTTGATTGACATTTGGATCCAATCTCACTTTTGGCCTTAAAGCCCAATTTGGACCCATGACCCAAACTCACCCAATTCAATTCCAATTAACCCCAAATCTTTTCTAAATCTTCCTTAACATTCCCACAAACAAAATACTAACATGATTTGCCCAAAATTTAGACCCAAACCCCACTCAAACTCAACCCAAAGTTAAAAGGCCCTATTTTGACCTAAACCCAAACCTAACCCAAATGAGCCCAAACCCCAAAATCAAAGCCCAACCAAAGTCAAAACCTCTTTGAAACACTCCCATAAACATTTCTCAACATTGATTTTATATCAATTTCAACCCTAGCCCAACATTAGCCCAAGTTAGCCCAATTTGACCTACATATGCCCACTTACCAAATAAACCCAAATTCAAACCAATTCAACTCCAAATCACACCAAATTGACTCCAAGCCCTTCATAGAACAACCCTAAACCAATTATGACATTTATTTGACAAAGTTCTTCACAAAATCTTTACCCAAATGCCCATCCTAAAATCAAAAAGTCCACTCCCCTTAAACTTTCCTAAAAGCCCACTTCACCACATTCAAAAGCCCAAATCCATCCAAAGCCCACATGGCATTTCCCCTCATCATCCATTTAATCAAAATCACCCCTAAGTTTCAAAATCATCAATTAAACCATTCCAAATCAAGCTTCATGCAAATTTTCACCAAAATATCCAAAATTCTTAAAACCCATTTCCATGAAATTGACTCAACTTTCCCCAAGCCAAATACAAGCCATGCAAGCCATGGACAAGCCACATGAAGCCATGGAAGGCTTGACATGTGACCATGCCATTAATGGTAAAAGGAGGGGCCCCTTTCCTAATCTTTCATTAAGCATTTTTTACCTTAAGCATGTCACACACTAAACCATGTTTAGCCACCTCATCATGGATAGAGACCACACCACTCTCCCTTGGGCGACCCAACTGATCCTCTCGGCCCAAAATCGAGGCCATGGGGAGGTGCACCCAACCCAAACCAATGGGTTGACCAAATTAAGGCCAAAATGACCCCCTCCCCATTCCATTTTAATTCAAAGCCTTTACACATGGCAATTGCCAATTGATTGCACAAACCTCCAACCACGACCCACCTGGACTCGAGGGTGACCCATGCTCGCCGGCCGGCCGCTCGGATCGCCGGAAAACACCATGGCCGAGACCTCGGGAGGAGCCAAAGTTTGGAATTCCCACTTGCTGAGCTGCCCCATGCCAAATGGTCACTATGGTTGTTCTTCTCCTCACCGGAGCAGGCTCGATCCCATGCCTCAACTCCCCCGGAAGGCTCTCCGGCCTCTCCTATTTAAACCCCTCACCCTCACGGCCATGGAGGAGAGTCGCACAAACCTTGCCGAAACTCGCCAAAATTGTTCCAAACCCTTCTCCACCCTTAGAGCGAGTTCAGCCCCAGGTGTCAATTTGCCCTAATCCCCACCGATAAAATCCAATTTCCCAACCGAAATTCCACCCAAAACCGGGACACTTCTCCACGGTGAGCCAATCCCCAAATCGATTGGTTCTACACCTTCACCATACCAAGGGAAGGTGTCCACCAAGCAAAAGCCCCATCTCCAGGCCACCCAGTTGCTCCAGCCTCCAAGCTTTGTGATCGGGCTTGGTCGAAATCACACCTAGAAAATTCACCAGACCAGGAGACTTCATCTGGAGCTTGCTGAGATCCAATCGAAGGTGCAACAACTCTCAGATTGAAGCCACACTTCTCTGAGCAAAGGTATGAGCTAATTTTTTATCCCGAGCTTCTAGAGATTCTCCATTTCGAATGCTTTAATTTCAATGCATGATAGCCGTATAGATGTGTTCGTCTCTTCAAGATGAATCCATAGAGCATAAGAACATGAAAATCCATTGAGTATCGAGTGAGATCTTAGGGATTTAGTGTGGACGGCTCTCGGGTGAGGACGCTCGGGGACGATGAACGGATGCCGTCCATTCAATACACGTGCGGACGAACGGCTCAGATGGCGTCGGACCAGGAAACGGTACGAGAACCGCGGGGCCCGGGCTGCTGACTCAGGTGGCGGCATCGAATGGGAGCACGACACGCGGCGTTTCGGAGATGTCGAGGATGAGTTGGCGCCGCATGGATAAATAGAAAATTAGGGTATTTTTTGATTTATTTAATTCCCTAAACTTCAAAAATTCATAACTCGTGTAGAAAAATCGGAAAAATAAAATAAAAATACCCTCTTGCTCGGTGAACGAGAGGAGAATAATGTGGAAAAGAAATCATTTAATTTCATCAAGTATTTTATTTTTTATAATTTATTTACTCTCTGCATACTTTTAATTCTCCATGCATGTATACAATTCACCATGGCATGAGACCATAGGGCTTTTGAAGCCTCTGAATTTAGGAACATTCCCTGAATTTTCCAAAGTCGAGGCCATCCCTATGAAGAGTTATTGATTTTTCAAGTTCATGTTACTCGTTTTGAGTATTTTAATTCCAATAAATAGCATGTTGTGAAATAAATTCTAGGAAAATTTAAGGATGTTCCTTATGACCAGAGAACCCTAGGAAAAATAGGTTTTGAGTTAGTTCATTTAAAACAACCCTAATTGGCTTAAACACCCAAAATGAATCTCTAATTAATTAGAGTTAACCATGCATCAAATTGACTTGAATTCAATTCTTCACTGACCTTTAGGATCAGAGGAATCCACCATAAAAGTTTGAGGTCAATTGGACTTGGTTAGCCCCACTAATTGGGTTGATTAAGCCACTTAGCCATTTTAAACTTTAAAAATTCATAACTTTTAAAATACCTTTCAAAAATTCACCAAATTAGTTTTGGAGCCTCTTTGATATCAGGGGAACCTAAGAAAATTAAAATTTCAATTTTCTAAAAAAGTTGATTTTTAATAATATTTTAATATTTTTAATAATTAAAAAATAATAAAAATTACAAAAATAATAAAATTCACCAAAATGTCACATTTTGAATTTTAATCACATAGGAACAAATCCCACATTTTTCTTAGGTCTATTTAGTGAGATATTAAATTTTAAAGCTTTAAGGTAATTTTAAAATTAAAAAAATGTATTTTCTAGCATTTTCACTAAAATAATTATAATAAATCATAGAAAAATCAGAAAATTGCAAAATTTGATTCTCTGATTTCCTTGATATCAGAGGGATTTTTGAAAAATATAAAATTCATTTTTCAACATTTATTTTATTTTTAAATTAATTAACACTCAAAAACTTAAAATAATTATAATAAAAATAATATAATTCAAAAAATCACCAAAATTGGTCCAAGTGATCCTCTGGTCATTAGGAATGTCTCCTAATTTTCTTAAGGATAGAAACTTTCCCTTGGTCATGTTATTAAATTTTCCTTGAAAATCTCTATTTTCTACCAAAAATAATTATATAAATAAATTAAATACAGAAAAATCACATTTTCTCCTCTTATGTCTTTATTGACATATGAGTGAAGTTACATAAAAATTTCAAGTTCATTTGAGTTCAATTTAGTGAGTTATGAAATTATTAAGCTTAAAGGGTAAAGTGGTAATTAAATTTTTTTTTTAACCCTTAATTAAAACTTTAGGTTTAATAAAAAAAATTAAGAAGTAAAATATTTGATCCTAATCTGATTTGGATGATTGAAATTTAAATGATTAAAGGGTAGAAACCCATTAAGCAATTTAAAATGATTAAACCTTAATTAAATAATTGATTAAATTTGGAAGAATAATAAAATTGGAATTATTAAAATAGGGATATTATTAGGAAGAGATTTATTCTTTAACTTAAAAATCCCTAAATTAATTATCTCATTAATATTCAATTCTTAATTAAAATGATAACTCAAATTTAAAATATTAAAAGACTTAATCAATAAACTAAAATTAAATCATTAAACTCTTTTAAAAATTTCAATTAAAATTAAAAAAAATTAAATTAAATTAAAATTAAATTAAATTAAATAAATTAAATTAAATTAAATTAAATTAAATTAAGATTAAAAATTAAATTAAATTAAAGATTAAATTAAATTGAACTAAATTAAACAAATTAAATTAAATTAAATTAAATTAAATAAAATTAAATTAAATTAAATTAAATTAAATCAAATTAAATTAAATTAAATAATTAAATTAAATTAAATTAAATTAAATTAAATTAAATCAAATTAAATCAAATTAAATTAAAACTAAATCAAATCAAATTAATTAATGTAACATCAAATCAAATTAAATTGAATTAAATTGAATTAAATTAAATTAAAACTCAATTAAATTAAATTAAATTAAATTAAATATAACATCATCTAAAACAGAAAGAAATTAAATATAAAGCAACTTGAACACTATTCCAAATTTAAACTCAATAATTGAAATTAAACCAAATCACAAACCATCTGAACACCAATTTACCCTCAAATGCTTTAGTCATCATAACTCCTAAATAGAACATTAAATGAAATGTTACTTCACTTATAGGATATTCAAATGTCCTAGTTCACTAAGTAAGATAACAACAATACTTGAATTCTCGGACGATTAATTCATTTGTATAATTAAACCCATTTGGACTTAAAACAATCCTAGAAAATATTGAAAAGATGTTTAAGATTATTCTTAAGCACTTCCTCAATATGATAGGATATTTATAAGAACAATTGGACTTAATTGTTCTTTGATGAAGAAAATCGTCCTTAAACCAAAACACAAAGAACCTAGACGTCATAGGAAATGACTAGCTATAGGATTAGGAACTTGGTAGAAAACCATAACCCTTACCTTAGCTTTACCTAGGAATTTGCTTAAATATTCTAATTGTGTTTTAAGTGCAGCTTGGGATGACGGGAAGACCCTCCAGGTACGCTTTTATTTTATTGCAATCTACTTTCTTGCAATTTACCTTCTTGCAATTTATTTAAGCTGCATTGCACTTACTTTTCTTGCATGATAAACAATCTGTTGCATGAAAACTCACACCTTTAGGATAGTCCCTAAAACCGAAACCAAAACTAAGTTAAAAGTCATTGCAAGATAAAATTCACCGCCACAACATTTCAAAATATAAAACAACTCAAAATTTAATCACAAACGCAACACAAAACTACAATTACAACTAAATTAAAACGTCCTGTTGGATGATCGGGAATACCTCGGATGATGTAACCTACGTGTTGCTAACGGGATTTCCCACGGTCTAAATGAAAGTGTGGAACTCATTCAGTTGAGTTTAGCAAATTCATCTAGACTAAGTGAATCCGATAAAAATAATGATGCCGGAAGGATGGAACTGTGGGATCTTAACCGGTGTCGTTATAATCAACTTTAAGATTTGTTTTAATTAAAACACAAAAACACTTGGAAATTAAGACTTCTCTAAACCAAAACACTTTTCTCATCCTCTGATTTATGACTTCTAAAACTAAACCTCTACAACAACAAGGAGCTCGGAGCATGGTGGGCAGCTCGGCCATCGTCATCAGCAAAACTTTCCTAGAACTAAACAACCAAGCCATAGGACTTCGAGGTAATTTGCCTAGTGCAACATAAATCCTCAACTCTTCGTTAGGCATTTGCATTGCAAATTAAGCCCTAACCGGTCTTAGGATTCCGAGGTAGTCGTCCGATACGATAATAAACCCTCACATCTTCAAGGCTATTTATATGATTCTATCATATAAATATAAGTCCTAATTAATTAAAATTGGCAAAATCAAAACATTTAAATAAATATTAGGACTTTCTTAAATCCAAGCCAAACAATAGGATAGTCGGGAAATTACCGAAGTTCACTTCGAATCTGTGATTTCTCCTACTTTTCTTCCTTTGGATTCACAAAACAAAATGTTCCGAACTTGATCCATTCCCTATTGAAATTCCAAAATTCAATCCTTGAAAATCTTAAACTTTGAAATCCTTGAGAGCGAATTATTGATTATTATCGAGAGTTTTCTTAGGTGATTTCCATCACTTAAGATGTAATTAACTATAGGGGCTTGCCCTTATAGGGAATTTTAAAGAACCCAGGTAATATAAACCCTGTTTAATGTTTTCATATTAAGCAGGGAAATTTTGTCGGCTTATAAAGTTGGTTTGCAGACCAAACGGATGTCACAAATCTTCTAGTTTATTTAATAGAGCCCCACCGTCAAGCAGTGTGTCTACCCTTAGGGATAGATACACGGTTTGTGGTGCGGTGCTCGTTTATATAAACTACTTGGGATGTGAGATCGGTTTAATCTCATATCTTAAAACCTTCAAATTTAAAATTATTTTCAAAATCAAATACTACTTTTCAAATTATTTATTTTAATTAAATTAAAAATTCGCCGACAGCTTCTGTTAGGCGACCCCCCCTTTAAAATAACACACAACCTAAAAATATGCCGACAGTGCAAATAAATAGTAAGATATGCTTATAGTGGGGAGTAAAATCAGAGAACTTTAGAGTGACAGGCTAAAGCCCCCTAATTTGGTTTGATGTGAAAAATTTTGTTATGAGATGTTAGCCTCCTGGTGGAGGAATCCAGGGAAGTCTAGAGGGAGAGCTAGTATCGTTCCTGCCTAACCCATCTACAATATTTCAAATCATCAAATTAACCATTGTTCTTTATAGAACCAAGTAATGGTAAAGAATATAATTACTTCTATTTGGCACAACACATTTTATATACTTCCACAACGAAATTCCACAATTATTACTGATTCATTGAAAGAGGAAAAATATATTTTATTTTCATTTGCGTTCGTACTATTTTAAAGTTGTGTTAACTTTAGTTGTTTGCTTTACTTTTTATTCATAAAATACCAAAAACAAATTTGAAAAACTATTTATCTTAAAACGTACTTTACAAAATCTTTTTAAAAAGTAAAACATTATTTTTCTTGATTCTTTAAATTTTTAGACATTTCCATGTGGGTTCGATATCTCAGAGCTTAATTAAAAAGTCTTATATTACTTGATAAATGATATGTATACTTGTGTAGTATCCCATTTTATAAATAAATAAAGTATAATTTCATATCTAAAATGTAAGGGTAAATATTCGGGGATCAGACTTCCTCCATGTCTTTCTTCTATTGAAGGTTGTTTTTGAAGCTGTTACCAGGGGATGACACTCTTAAGAATAAGGGACTTAGGGTACCTTCTTGTTGCCTACTTTGTAGAAAGGAGGAAAAATTTGTGTTACACCTTTTTTTGGCTTGTTCTTATGTGTAGCAAGTTTAGATTCTTCTGTTGAATCACCTTTCCATCCAATCACTTACTCTCAAATGGCAGAATTTTTGGGATTGCTGGACTGATTGGCAAACTGTTCTACTTCCATCTATACCTAGTTTTGTTACATGGTTCATTTAGATGACAAGAAATCAGTTTAAATTTGAAGAGAAAACTTTGCCTCCAAATAGTATTGCTAGTCACTAGCCATCCTACATTATGAAGCTTATACATTTTAAGAGGCTCCCAGCTATTTGCCCTACTACTACACCTTCTGACTCCCAACAATCTGAACCTGTTTCTCTGGTAACTTGGCTGAAGTTTGTTCCTCCTAGAGTAAAATTCAACACAGATAGGAGATTTAGGATGCTGAAGCTAGAATTGGGGGTGTGCTTAGAAATCATCTTGGGAAATGATGCCTCTTCTTTCAGTCTCATGTCAAAGCTAAGGATGCAATTGAAGCTGAAGTCACTGCTATCTTTTGGGATGTGAAGTTCTCCAAGCTATTAAACCTGCATCAAGTTGTAATTCAATATGACTCCCAACTTTAGGTTTAGAGCCTTCATGAGCTTCTAGAACCCCCCTTAGAACATTATTCATTGGATCTAGAAATTATATTCATGTTGGCTCACACTAATTTTTTATTTCCTTTTTTCCTAGAGAGGAGAAAAGATTTACCAACTAGTTAGCCAGGATGGGCAGACTTTCTGCCAGCACTGTATGGTAGGGGATCCTTGGATATCCCTTAAATTATATTTGGTAACAAGTCTTTTTAAGTAATACACAACCCTTTGGTATACTCTACGCATTGTAGATATACAGGAGTTTCCCTCTCTCACTCACTACGTATATATATATATATATATATATATATATATATATTTAAAAAAAAGGAGCAAGCATCACTCCCTACATGTTGATCCGAAAAGAACGTTACAAAGGCAAACAATAAGAAAAGGTGAAAGGAGGACCTCTAAAACTAGTTGATCCCCACATCCAAAACATAAACTACCTCAAAACTACCTAACTAAACAAAAACAAACATTCTGGTTACATGTATACCAACGAACAAATACGCCCTTTGAGGACCAAAAGAGAAGAGGAAGACTAGTATCTAATGAAAGGCGATCCTAAGTTATCACCATGGATCAAAAGCTTGAGAGGGAGGGGAATGATATTATCGGCTTTAGTGTCCTCATTGTAGCAGACCTCGTGTGGCTAACCAATGAGCGGGAGAGTTGCCTTCCCTAGGGATGAAAGCAAACTTAACCACCATGTTATCCATATGGTCGGGCATCCTGTTCATCCATCTCTTGATATTCCAAGGAGCAGGTTCAATCTTGGTAATATAATTGATGCGGCAACTAGAATCAGATTCTACCAGCAGCCTGGAGATCTTACAAATCTTGGCAATCTTGATGGCCCAAAAGATGGCAATGATCTCAGCTTCCAAAACATCAACAGCAGATGTGGGAGCATGGAAATACAACGAGCAATGGCCCCGGTAGTCTCCGTAGATCCCACCAATACCGAGCATCGGAATCGAACAACTTCCATCGCATTAACTTTAACCCATTGAGGAGGGGAGGGTACCAAGCTACAACAGAAAACTTTTTGTTAGCCATTGGTCTTACCCCGCAAATATCCTTTTAGTGATGTAGCTTGATAAGCTTGTGGATGTAGCCGAGACATTGGACCGCAACTCGAAGAGGAGAGGAAACCTTCCCATCAAACTTAGCTCTATTTCTACACATCCAGAGGAACCAAACCACCAAGCAAGGGATCTCCAAAAGCTGTTCCTTATGCCAATCCACCCAGCAGGTATCCAAGCTATTCCAACTCAGATTTAGAGTGTTAATAGAGAAACGACTAATGAGATGTTTCCGGACTTCCCGAGAGAAGAGACATTTGAAAAATAGATGGTCGACAGATTCTTCATCTTGAGAGCACAAGCTGGCACTGGGAAGGTCCTTTCGGACCCTTAAGTTTGAGGATGTCATCCGTAGGAATGGCAAGATGTCTCAATCTCCGACAGAAAGAAGGAGATAGAGGGGGTAAGGAATTTGCTCCAAATTTCGAGTGCCCCACTTGAACTGATCCCGAGTATAAAATTTTTGGTAAATGTGAGAAGAGAGCTTCGAGAGCTTTTATTCTTAGTAATCGGTGTGTCCTTCGTTCAAGAGTAACATTAGTTAACTTAACTTGCTGCACTGCTCGGGAGTTAACAAGGTATTCGGTAGCTTGTAATTCCAACGATCCTCGATCCGAAATCCTTAACGGGAGTGTGGGATCGATCGGGTTTTGGGTTGTCGGTGAGCTTAGAACCATTCCGGATCCATCGATCCAACCAAAAGTTTATCCGCCCCTCACCCAACTCCCGGATAAATAGGTGTTCGACCTTTTCTTTAACATTCGAGCATAGAAATCCAAAGCACGGAGTCACCCAGCTTTGGCTTAACCAAAGTTGGATGTTCAAATCTATAGTACTTGCCATGGAGAAATTTGGCCCAAAGAGTATCGTTGGCTCTGAACCTGATCCACAATTTACACATATTGGTGAAGCTCATCTGATCAAAGCTCCTGAAGCCAAGACCCCCGAGCTGAGTAGGTTTACATACCTGTCGCCAAGGCAACCGATGAAATTGCTTGTGTTGTCCGGCCCATAAAAATCGTTGAAGAGTTTGTCGATCGGTAAAGAAGTGCTCTTCTTCATGGTGAACATCCGGAGAGCATAGGAAGGGAGAGCGAAAAGAATACTTCTCGACAAGGTAATTCTTCCACCATTAGATAGGAAGGAGTTGGACCGGCTAGAGATTTGATTTTTTATCTTATCTATAACTCCCTGAAGCCGAGTCCGTTTAGATCTCGCCTTTAGTGAGATGCACTCCAAGATAATCAATTGGGAGGGTTGCTGATTGAAAGCAGTGTAATCGGAGATCCATCTTCTATGGCTTAAGCTAACATGCTTGCACAGGTAGAAAAGACATTTAGTAAGATTGAATTCCATCCCGAAACATCCTTGAAATGGTTTAAAGTCTTCGAACAACCTTGATAGCAGCTTTAGATGCCTTAGAGAAAATTATGATGTCATCGGCATAGGATAAGTGACTTATCCTAATGTTGGACTTATGGTGGTAAGCAAGGTGAGGAGAAGCGACAAAAGCATGGTCTAAACACCTAGACGGATAATCAAAAGCCAAAATAAAGACAATAGGGGAGAGGGGTCTCCTTGTTTGATACCTCTAGAAGCACTAAAGAATCCTTGCTTATTCCCATTCACCGACACGGAATGAAAATTGCACTTTAGCCACTTGTTGATGAGTCGAACAAAGTCGGGTTGAAAGCCTCTAGTCGTTAAAATATTCAATATGAACTCCTAGTGATAGTATCAAAAGCTTTTTAATGTCAAGTTTGAAAATGATGTTATGACCTCTCGCATTTCTTATCTAAATCCAAAAGCAATTCTTGGGCCAGCGAATATTGTCCGAGATGTTTCTTCCTTTAACAAATGCTTGCTGGTTCTCATTGATGATGTGAATCGGATGTGTCCGAACTCTTGAGACAAGGATTTTACTTATTACTTTGGACATTACGGTAGTTAAGCTGATAGGTCTATAGTCACTCCAGTTTTGTCCGACTTTGTTCTTGGGAATAAGCACAATGGTGGAAGCAGAAAAAAATTTGGGAGGATCCATGCCTTGGAAGAAGGCTCGCACGGCTCGAGTAACATCCCCGCGGTAATTGACCAGCTAGCTTTGTAAAAGAGGATGAGAAACCATCGGGACCAGCAACTTGTAGTGTCTTTAATAGTATCAAGAGCCTTCTTAATCTCAATCTCCTCGGGAATATCGGTTAGATTCGGATCCTGCACATAGTTATGGTCGTCTCGAAAAGATCTCGTTGAATAGGAATGCGGCTAGATGGAACCCGAGCAAAGAGGTGGCTAAAGTGTCTCTCGAGCATCCTTGGCAATATCACTGCCTCGGGGATTTTGATGCCGGCATCATTGGTAATGGTAAGTATCATATTACATTTCCTTTTGAAGTTGATATAGGCATGATAGTACTCGGTATTTCGTCCCCATCAATAAATCGCGGATGCGGCTTTCGTTTATAAAATTCGACTTGGTAGTTAACTCCGTGTGAGTAGTCGTTCGGATCCTCTAAAAAGATCGGCTTCATCCTTGTTCCCAATTGAGAAGGCGACTTCGGTATTTGCAACCTCGGCTTCAGCCTTTTGTATATTTTCCTGTAGGTTCCCAAAAGTGTTCCGGTTCCGGCTCACGAGATGATGGGTCGTCAACTTGTGCAAGGACCAAAGGTTTCCCCAAGGGAGCTACCCCGAGTGGGCTTCCGGATCTTACTCACTTCGCCGAAATTCGGGGTGGAGGGTCCACATGTTTTGAAATGCGAAGTTGCTAGCAGCCTTGCCATCGGTGTTTTGTAGAGAGATGAGTAGAGGCCTATGGTCAGAGCAAACCATGGATAAATGGGTAACAAAAGTGAAGGGGAAAAGCTGATACCAGGGAGAATTGACCAAGACTCTGTCTAATCTTTCCCAAGTACTCCCTCTCCTCCATGTGAAAGGTGGGCCAGTAAAACCCAAATCAAAGAGCTTGGCATTATTAATAAAATGATTAAACCTGTTCATAGAAGAGGTAAGTGGGGGGAACCACCTTTTTTCTCAGAAGGGGAAGAGAGACAGTTAAAATCTCCACCAACCATCCAGAAATTGTTCATGGTATTAGCAAGAGAGGTTAGCTCAGACCACGACGAATCGTTGTTGGGCATGAGAGCAAGCTGGCATAAATAAAGGAAGCAAAACCCGGTTGTTCCCCAATGGAAAATTGAAGGTGAATAAAGCGGGGGTTATCAATAAGAATTGACCATTGTAATTCCTTCCTAGCAAAAATCCGGATCTTATTGCTAAGGTTAGAAAAAAGGTAAAATTAGGGAAAGACTTAGTAATTTTACTCTTGTTTATAGGAACCATAAGCTCCGGGAGTACAAAACACCATAATTTGTGTAGTTTAACCAACTGTTTTATTACGTTCGAGAGGAAGGGTGAGCGGCCCCACGATATTCCGAGCACATGAAATTTAACATTAAGAGATAGATTTTCCTTTCCCCCGGTTCTAGGGAGAGGTGCTTGAGGGCTTTACTGGAGGGTCTCCTGGAGATTGAGGTCCCGATAAACCTTGCGGTTCGGTTTTGCTTTTTCTTCTTTCGTCGTTTTTACGTACTGCGCAGGCACTATGTAAATCTACATCTGCCTCCTTGATATGAGCTGTGGCAATTTCCATTGTATTCTCGAGAGCCGGGATAGAAGATAAAGGACCCATGAGGTCGGGAACCTCGGTGGATTCAACTTCCTGCTCACTTCGATTTCTACTTGAGCTACCTCGGTTCTTGCCCCTCGGTTCTCTCAAATCCTTCTAGTGGGTTAACATTCCCGGGAGATAGCTCCGGAAGAATGCCATCCATAGGAACATCCGGAGGTGAAATAGATAATTCGGGAATCTTTTCGCCCTCTCGCTAGGCCCGGCTTTTTTCTTGGAAGGGGGTGTAGTCCATAACACTTGCTCCAATAAGTGGCCAAACATTCCGCAATGTTTACAATAATGTGGCTTGAACTCCACTTCAACATCCCGCCAAAATCCCTCTTACGGAAACTCTTCATCCGTTCTAATCCAAATCTTATGAATATCCGGTAAAGTTATGTCTCTCTCTACCGATACTCTTGCAGCTTGCTTGGTCTTGCCATATCAAAGGTGTGAGTATCAATTTTGAGTGGAGTGCCCAGATGCTTGGCTTATATTGAACATGGCATTTTGATTATACGATTGGATGGGTAAATCTGGAAGTTTAAACCACATAGGGATGATTGATGGCTCTTTTGATGGATCAAATCTCGGTGTCCATTTTAAAATCTTCATATAGGTTCCAGCAATAAGTATGGATTGTTGCCCAAAAATTCGAGCATAATCCTCCTCATTAGAAAGTCGAATCAGCGGGTGTCTCCCATCTAGTAAGCCCGAGCTTCCAGTGCCAATAAGATCGAGATCATCAAAGTGTTTCCTCACATATTCCATTTTGGGGTGTCCCATTTGGAATTTACCTATCGAACAAAATTTAATGACCTCATTCGGGCATTGCATATCCTGTTTAGAGAACAAAGCTGCAGAGCAAACCATCCTTAGAACCCACAGTGCCGGATGAAAGGACTTTTTCCTTTACTGCGAGCGAGTGTCGTGTAATTCACTGGGAAAAACCAAATGATCAAAGGACTTATGTGGAGCCTGTCCTTTACCCACAACTCCAGCATAGGTAGCTTTGGCCCAAGAAATGTTGGTGGAGTTGTCAATGGGGAAAAGTCTGGAAGAAGGGTTAGCCATGAGCAAACACCCCCAAGCCCACACCACCAGGACCCAAGAACAGATCCAAAGGAGACCGGTCAACCAAAGGCCGAAAGTCGACCGGGCAAGACAAACCAAACAAATTCCGGGAGATGCAGAACTCCCGGAAAGCACCAAGTCGCAAACTCAAGATCAATAGAACAAGTAACTCCTCGTAAATTTGAAAACGATAGAAGGAAGGCGTGGAGGCGAGACGGCCCTACCCAAGTGGAGCTCGGGAACGGGGAAAACCAAGGGGACGAGAGAACCTACCAACGCCGTACGGTGACACGAGTCGCCATCAACAACCCGTCAACCCTAGCAGAGCACTTCCCTCCTCGGCCGCCATCATTATATATCCATATATATATATATATATATATATATATATATATATATATATATATTGGAATAAGCATTACTTTGGTAATATATTTCAACGAGGTCGTGGAGGCCGATAACAAAGTCCAATTCCTTGAAGCTACTCGGGACACGGGAAGGGATAGTGGCCAAGAGTTGATAAATACTCAGAATCAGTTGACTCAAGCTTTGGATAGAGAGGAGATGTTTTTGCAGCAGAAAGCCTCTATTAACAAAAAACTTTTTGGTGATAGAAATACAAAATTTTTCCATGTTATGATTAAATACAGAAGACAAATAAAAGCTATTCTCAGTATTAAAGATACTGATGGTAGTAGAATTAATGATCCTAATCTCATTTCTCAAAGTGCAGTGAAGTATTTTCGGACTCAAATGGTCTGCTCGGTCTACTAACCCCTCCTTGTTCTTTCCTGATGTGTTCAACACTGACATTGCTTATGCTTCTCAACTACATCTAACTCTTTTACCAGATGTGCAGGAAATTTTATCAGCTCTAAAAAGTATTGATGGGAACAAGACTGCAGGGCCGGATGGTTTTAGTGCCACCTTCTACTTAAAAGCTTGGGAAATTGTTGGTGCTGATCTCTGCTATGCTTGTCCAAGCTTTTTCTCTGCGCCGAGTTACCCGGATATTTTGCTGCATCTTGTATTGTTCTTATACCTAAAGATCAAAAGAAGTCCTCTTGGATCGATTTCGAGCCTATTTGTCTTACTAACACTCTTACTAAAATCCTTAGTAAGATTTTGGTTAGTAGAATCCAACCTCATTTAGACAAACTTATCGGTGCTAATCAATCCGCATTTGTACAAGGAAGAAATATTACCGATAATTGTCTTTTAGCACAAGAATTACTTCGGATTTGGATAAACCTTGTAGAGGACACAATCGATTCCGAAATTTGATCTCGAAAAGCATATGACTCTATCAGCTGGTCCTTCATTGATCTGGTTCTCAAGGCTAGAGGCTTCAACCCTTCCTTCTGCAACCTTATTCAGAAGTGGCTTTCTAGCTCTTTTTATAGTGTGTTGGTTAATGGGGAGAGCCAGGGCTTCTTTTCTGCTGGTAGGGGCATTAAACAAGGTGACCCTTTGTCCCCTACAATTTTTATATTGGCTTTTGATTATCTATCCAGACTCCTTAATTCAACTCAGGATAATGCTCACCACTTATGTTACAAACATAGTTCTGCCAAGGTCATTAGCCATTTGGCTTATGTCGATGACATTATTCTATTTACCAATGGCGACAAACTTGCCATTAGAAAAACTATGCATTGCCTGGATCATTTCTCTCAAGTTTCTGGTCTGGAACTAAATAAACAGAAATGCTAATTCCTGGCAGGGAAGAACTACAAACATCATAACTGGATTAAAGCCACAACTGGATTCAACACAGCTGGCTTACATTTTAAGTACTTGGGTGTGCAATTGATAAAAGGTAGAAAGAAGCAAACTCAATATGATGAGGTGGTTAATAAGATTTCTTCCACTATAAACTGTTGGACTAACAGCTTTCTTTCAAATGGGGGTAGAATAACCTTATTAAAAAGCATCCTATCTACCTTCCCTTTATATACAATGCAAATGGTGAGGATGAAGAGAAGTACACAAACAATGCTGGAGTCTATGTTTAACAAATTTTTGTGGGAGGGACAGTATAAACAACCACACTGGGCTGTGTGGAATAAGCTTTGCAAACCTACCATAGGTCGGGGACTCGGGTTTTAAAAGTTTTCAACAGATGAATCAGCTTTTCTACCGTAAACAATGGTTTAAATTTAGACAACAGGATACTATATGGGCTCAGTTCCTTAAAGATAAATATTGTAAAAGGATGCATCCAGATCTAGTTCAACCTAAAATTGGGGACTCCAAGCATTGGAAAAGTCTGCTAAAGATTAGAGAATTTGCTAATAAGCTATGCTTCGCTGGGAGGTTAGTCTTTGGACAAATCAGTTTCTGGATGGATAGCTGGCTCCCTGATGGTCCTCTTTCTACCTTACCTGATACTAACTATCTTACTAAGATTTCTGAATTCTAGCTGCATGACAATTGGAATGTAGAGGCACTGAAAGATGTGGTGGATGAAGAGATTGTACAACAAATTTTGGCTATCCCCATTGACCCGGGCAAACTCGATAAACTTTTGATTAAACACCCCCTTCACGATCGGTGAATAATTTTCTTCATAACTCTTTCAATAGGTGGACTGTTAACAGTTGGGGCAATTTTATTTGGTCTCCAAAAATCTCACCTTCCATGTCCTTCTTTAATTGGAGGTTAGCACACAGTTTTCTCCCATTAGATGATATTCTCAAACTAAAAGGGTTGAGAACGGCTTCAAGATGTTGGCTATGTAAATGCGAGGAAGAAACTTTAAACCATCTATTCCTTCAATGTACTTTTACCTTACAGCTTTGGGAGGATGTGTTACTTCCATTAAATCTATTGCATCAAAGACATCATTGGGTCTCCATTGATACTTGCTGGAATGACTGGAAAAATCAGAAACGGGGTTGTGTTCCTCTTGTTATCAACTGGTTTGTTTGGGTGGCTAGAAATCGGAGCCAAGTTTGAGGATAAACCTTGCCCCCTAAAAATGTTGTGGCCAATCTGTTTTAATTTTATCAGCAAATCTATCGCTAACTTTTCAACCCCTACTCAAAAAGTCTCCTTAGTGCACTGGGTACTGCCTTCACAGCCTTGGATTAAAATTAATGTGGATGGAAGTTTCACCTCTGCTGCTGCTGGGATTGGTGTTGTGTGCAGGAATCATGTTGGGAAATTGCTTTGGTTCTTTCAATCTCCTTTATTCTCCTCTTCTGCCCTAGAAGCTGAGATGAGTGCTGTTCTCTGGGCCATTAAAACTGCTACAGCCTTAAATCATAAAAAGATTTGGATTGAATCTGATTCTCAACAAGTTATAAAGATGATGTTGGGTGAATTCACTCCGCCATGGAATCTAGTTTATTTATATAGAAGAATTTTACTATTATCACTACATCTTAACACCAAATGGTCTCACATTCATAGGGAAGGGAATCAACCTGCCAATTGGTTAGCAAAGACTTCTGCCTCAAACCATAGTGTAATCTTTTCCTTTTTGCCTGCTAAGCCTTTAAGGCAGTTACTTTTGGGGGACTCTCTTCACCTCCCTTTCATTAGATGTACCTAATCTTTTCTCATTAATGAAGGTTTTCCTGTTTCTCTGAATATATATATATATATATATAATATATATATATATATATATATATATATATATATATATATATATATATATATTGATCAAAATAAAGGTTGTATTAATCAAAATTTAGTTTTAGGTACATCTGATATAAGGAAGTGTAAGTAATCCCCAAAAAGTAAATGCTTTAAATGCCCAAAAGTAAATTTAAAAAAGTTTATAATAGCAGAAGTAGCAGAAGTTTGGGCTAGCCAGGTCGCTGGCTGATTTCCCTCCCTGTGTATATGACTCCAAATGTTGGTAGTGTTCTGGGTGAGAGAAAGTAAGCTCCTGTGTAGATAGATTAGCTTCCATGGTATTTCTGAAGAGCCTATCATGATATTAATAACTTGAAGTGAGTCTGAGTCCACCCAGAGGTAATGATACCCAAAAGCTTTGGCAGTTTTCAGTGCCCAAATTGCAGCAACCAGCTCAGATTCAAGAGGAGAAATAGAAAAGATAGGAGCCTGAAAACCCCACAGTAAATGATTCCTACACACCCCCTCGATACTAGCAGACTGAAGATTATAACTTCCATCAATGTTAATTTTAACCCAAGGTAAGGAAGGGAGTAACCATTGAATTGTCTTGACCTTAATCCTGATTCTGTTAATATGCTGTTGAGTGAAACTATACCTGTTCAAATAGGTGCAACAATTTACAAAAATCTGTTGAGTAGAACTTCTGTGCTCACCATATTTGTTTTGGTTCCTGGCCATCCATACAAACCAGTAGATAATTAATGGACATAAAGACAGTTGGTGAGCTTACCAATCATCCTAACAATCTTCCACTGAAGTCCAATCTCTAATTTGATGTGAAATGTGAATATGATCCAACACCTTGACCCAAATCTCCCTGGTCATAGGACAGTTAAAAAAAATATGTGAAGTAGTTTCCTCATGAGAATGGCATAACCAGCATCTAGAAACTATTCTAAGGCCATTTAATTTAAGTATATCATACACAGGAAAAAAATTATGGAACAATCTCCAACTAAAAAAATGATATGGATAGGGTCAGAGTAGCATTCCAAATATTCTGTCTCTAATTATTAGGAGCCCAATTGTACAAAGTTTGGTATATAAAAGAGTTAAGGGATTGAGAAGGAGGGTTCTTGAGAATGATATTATCAGGTTTTGTCTTATCAATCTGGATAGAGGTGATAATCTGAATGGTTGGGGTATCCGAAATATCTTTCAGCTTCTCCAAGTCCCAATTATAATTATTTTAGAAATTAGCTACTGTATGATAATAATTTACAACAACAATAGGTAAAGGGGTTAATGGTTCATCCAGTAATCAGTTATCTAACAAGAAGATTAAGGAGCCATCTCCAACTTTCCAACAGAAAAACTTATTTGCCAGTTCCCTTACTTTATGTAATCCTTTCCACTGTTTAGAATCACCAGGCTTTACCTGAACCAAATCAGGATGGAGGTTTTTACAATATTTAGCAGTTAAAAATTGAGCCCATAGAGTATCCTGCTTCCTGAAATTTATCCACTGCTTGCAATGGAAAATTTGACTTATGTGCTGAAAGCTTTTAAAGCCCAATTCTCCTGAGTGAATAAGTTTACATAGTTTGTTCCATGCTCCCCAACGGATCTGTTTGTTACGTCCTTCCCACAAAAATTTATTAAAGGTGGTTTCCAACATTCTTTGAGTACTCCTCTTCATTCTGATTATTTGCATAGTGTATAAAGGAAATGTAGTGAGGGTGCTTTTTAATAAAGTTAACCCTCCCCCACTAGAGAAAAACTATTGGTCCAACAGTTGAGCTAAGAAGAAACCTTATTAACCACCTCATCATATTGTGTTGGTTTTTTCCTCCCTTTCAAAAGTTGAACACCCAAGTATTTTAGAGGCAGATCAGAAGGAGAGAATCCAGATGTATTTTTAAGCCATCGTTAATTTTTGAATTGCTTGCCTGCCAAAAACTGACACTTCTGTTTGTTTAATTCCAATCCAGTCACTTGTTGAAGATGTTAAATGATATCCAAAGTATTTTTGATTTCCTGTTTACTTCCATTGGTGAAAATAATGACATTATCAGCATAAGCAAGATGGCTTATGATGGGTTTAGAGCTGTAATGATAACATAGATAAGGATATTTCCTATGAGCCTTGTTTAGAAGTCTAGAGAAGTAGTCAAAATCAAGGATGAAAATAGTGGGAGATAAGGGATCTCCTTG